>CABEGB010000951.1:0-217448 GCA_901521435.1 Crematogaster levior | reverse complement strand
CACGAGAAAAAGCCGTGGTACGGGGCGCGCGGTGCGCGGCGGCCAGCGAGAGAGAAGGAACGCAGACGGAAGAGTCGCAGGAGAAATTGGAGAAAGAGAGACATCAGACGTACAGACATACAGACATAGGGACAGACAGACGTATATAAGATAGAGAGAGAGAGATTAATAACAGGGTGACCATTTGAAGCCCTCAGTCCGAAATAACTCGTTACCAAGGAGAAAAATTTTTCAGACAAAAGTTGTTTGGTTTCGAGGGGACCATAAGATGGTATCATTGGTTTGACCTTGAAGAATTATTTGAAAGTCACATGAAAGTCACCTCAATTTTTTAAAATGGCATCCCCTATTTTTTATTGCATATTCTTGTAGCTTATCTCGAGACCTTTCCAAAACACTATAAATAAATGTTTTTTCGTTAAATATTTTCCGAGTTATAAGGCTTGAAATAATTTCTTAATTTTACATAAACTATAAAATATCTCGTAAAATATTCACTTTTCGATGATCTTACCTCAATACTTTTATGCACAGAATAATGAGAGGAATCAATTGGTGTAAAGAAAACACATAGTTGTTTTTAACAAAAAATATGCAATTTGTAACTAACAATTACATATTTTTTCTTAAAAACAACTATGTGTTTTCTTTACACCAATTGATTCCTCTCATTATTCTGTGCATAAAAGTATTGAGGTAAGGTCATCGAAAAGTGAATATTTTACGAGATATTTTATAGTTTATGTAAAATTAAGAAATTATTTCAAGCCTTATAACTCGGAAAATATTTAACGAAAAAACATTTATTTATAGTGTTTTGGAAAGGTCTTGAGATAAGCTACAAGAATATGCAATAAAAAATAGGGGATGCCATTTTAAAAAATTGAGGTGACTTTCAAATAATTCTTCAAGGTCAAACCAATGACACCATCTTATGTCCCCCTCGAAGTCACAAAACTTTTGTCTGAAACATTTTTTGATAGGACCAACTCCCTGGAAGATATTTCGACTGAGGGATTAAAATGGGTCACCCTGTATATACACATATATATATTGGTTTAAAAATAATTTCATTGGATTAATAAGATATTTGCAATTAAAATCACACTAATAAGCACAATCCAGTGAAAAGAGATCTCTCGAGTCGACATCGAAATGACGTCGAATTGATGTAAATTTCTCACTGGGGATAATTTTTAACTAGATTAACCATACATATTTAATTAAAAGTAATCCGATTTATGTCATGTTTGGTGTCATTTTAATCGTGAAAATGTCATTAATCCATTAAAATTATTTTGAAATCAATAAAATGCGAAATAAATGTTCTAGGTTTCATTTTATTCGATATTTACATTTCGCAGATAAGCGGCTCTTTAAAGATCTTCAATGCTGGAGCTCGAGGAAAGCGAAGGAGAGAACGAGTAAGGAGCAAGCGAGATGGCCAACATCAAAGAGAGTTCCGAAGTCTCGACGCGAGCCTATCTTAATCTCCGATCTTTCGTATCATATTTCATCTTACTATAGAAAATAAAACTTTTACATTTCGCATTTTATCAGTCCAAAAATAATTTTAATGGATTAATGAGACTCTTACGATTAAAATGACACCAAACACGGTATAGATCGGGTAATTTTTAATTAGATAAGTAATTAACATCTTGATTATAATTTAATTAAAAATTACCCGATCTATACCGTGTTTGGTGTCATTTTAATCGTAAGAGTCTCATTAATCCATTAAAATTATTTTTGGACTGATAAAATGCGAAATGTAAAAGTTTTATTTTCTATAGTAAGATGAAATATGATACGAAAGATCGGAGATTAAGATAGGCTCGCGTTAGGGATGGCCGATACAATAGAAAATATCGATATTTTGTATCAATATGTATCGTATATAAAATATCGATGTATCAAAAATATCAAATGGGATATATCGATATTGGTAATATCGATATTATCAACTACTTTTCAATTAAATATATAAAGCCCGTATAAAACTACGTGTAATGAAGATTGAGATTAAAGATTGAAGATTTGGAAATTTGACCAATTAGAAAGAAGTAATATTTGTTTGCTTCTTCTCGATTGGTCAAATTTCCAATTTCCAATCTTCGATCTTTAATTTCAATTTTCAATGCATAGTCTAATACAGGTTTAATAATAATTTCCAATTAAATATATTTACATTTTGAATTGAAATTCAACCAATCAGAGCAAAGCTTACTAAACTCGAAACTGGTTTTCTTTATTATGATTGGTTAAATTTTAATTTAATCTCAATCTTAATCTGTAGTCTGATATCGGCTTAAGGGCTATCGCACACAAAATGACATAAGCTGCATATGCATGACATAAGACCGTTGAACCAATGAACGTACTATGTCAATTAATATGGCGGCTTTATGCTGGACGTTCATTGGTTAAGCGGTCTTATGTTGTGCATATGCAGCTTATGTCATTTTGTGTGCGATAGCCCTAAGGGCGAATATGCGAATTGCCATAATATCGGAAGTTCGATATTTCTGTTAAAATATCGATGCATGCTAATATCAAAACAAAGAATATTGATACAAAATATCGATAATAGAGTCTAAAAAAATCGATATTTTAAATATCGATATTGTATCGCCCATCCCTAGCTCGCGTCGAGACTTCGGCACTCTCTTTGATGTTGGCCATCTCGCTTGCTCCTTACTCGTTCTCTCTCTCTCGCTTTCCTCGCACTCCCGCGTCGAGGATTTTAAAGAGCTCGCTTATCTATGAAAAGTAAACATGGAATAAAATAAAACCTAAAACATTTATTTCACATTTTATTGATTTGAAAATAATTTTAATGGATTAATGACATTTTTACGATTAAAATGACACCAAACATGACATAAATCGGATTACTTTTAATTAAATATGGTTAATCTAGTTAAAAATTATCCAATTTATATCCCCAGTGAGAAATGATCCATCAAATCGACATTAAATTGATATCGATCGATGCAATTTACATCAATTCGACGTCAATTCGATGTCGACTCGATAGATCTCTTCTCACTGGATCGTGCTTATTAGTGTGATTTTAATCGCAAATATCTTATTATATCTTATTATATTAATCCAATGAAATTATTTTTAAACCAATATATATATATATATATATATATACAGGGTGACCCATTTTAACTTCCCCACCGGATTATCTTGAAAGGAATGCACTTTCTGAAAAAAAGTTTCAGATATAAGTTTTAGTATTTTTCCCTGGCTATTGAATGGCGATATTGAATTTGACCTCGATTGTGAATGTGAAGGTCATTTAAAGGTCAAGTTAATTTTTTTAAATGGCATCCCCTATTTTTTATTACATATTCTTGTAGCTGACCTCGAGAGCTTTCCAAAACACTATAATAAAGTATTTTTTCATGAAGTATTTTCCGAGTTATAAAGCTTGAAATAATTTCTTAATTTTACATAAACTGTAAAATATCTCGTAAAATATTTACTTTTCGATGACCTTATCTCAATACTTTTATGCACAGAATAATGAGAGGAATCAATTGGTGTAAAGAAAACACATAGTTGTTTTTAAGAAAAAATATGTAATTGTTAGTTACAAATTGCATATTTTTTCTTAAAAACAACTATGTGTTTTCTTGACACCAATTGGTTCCTCTCATTATTCTGTGCATAAAAGTATTGAGGTAAGGTCATCGAAAAGTAAATATTTTACGAGATATTTTACAGTTTAAGTAAAATTATGAAATTATTTCAAGCTTTATAACTCGGAAAATACTTAATAAAAAAATACTTTATTATAGTGTTTTGGAAAGCTCTTGAAGTCAGCTACAAGAATATGTAATAAAAAATAGGGGATGCCATTTAAAAAAATTAACTTGACCTTTAAATGACCTTCACATTCACAATCGAGGTCAAATTCAATATCGCCATTCAATAGCCAGGGAAAAATACTAAAACTTATATCTGAAACTTTTTTTCAGAAAGTGCATTCCTTTCAAGATAATCCGGTGGGGAAGTTAAAATGGGTCACCCTGTATATATATATATATATGGATGTGTGTGTGTGTGTGTATTGTATATATGTATGTATATATTTATTTAGTGATTCAATTTGCTGTAATAAATAGTTACTTAAAAAGGATCTAAATTACAAGTTGAAAAGTCATACATGTAATAATTTTAATAAAAGAGTTAGATCAATAAAATCTTAAATTAATAACAAATTGCCAATTTCCACAAAAGTTTAAATTTCTTTATTATTTAATTAATTATTAACAAATTATTTAATTAATTATTAACACAACAAAAATCTTGAACTAGAGGAAAAGAAAATCGGTATTCTCGACTCCGATCATTTGAAATATTTGCTATCGATATACGGCGTGCGAAGGAGAAGATTATAAATCTCTCACCTTTCTCTCTCTCGTCTCGTAGTTAATTAGCATGGACTCGAACCTAGGGGCGAAATTTTTAGCCCGGATTCAAACCAAGGGCGAAATGTGTGGGTAAAATCGGATATACTTAGTCCGGACTCAAACCAGGGACGAAATGTGTGGGTAAAATTGGATATACTTAGTCCGGACTCAAACCAGGGGCGAAATCTTTAGCCCGGATTCAAACCAGGGGCGAAATGTGTCGATAAAATCGGATATACTTAGTTCGGACCCAAACCGAGAGAGGTAACTTCGTTCGAAAACCTGATCTGCTTTATCTTAGAAACGTAGTTACTGTATTGGCCGCTACGAAAACTACCGTATGGCGCTGAAACCAGTGAGAAGTGCTGGTCTCGCCTTAACAGGGACCATTGGCTATCTGTCTATTAATCTGTGCTTTAATCAGAGTCACGAAATAAGGTCCCCGATTCTGATTGGTGGCGCCATTTTTCAGCTAAATTAATAGATATATGTAATATAACTAGTATAACTGTTTACGCCACTGTCATATTCTATACTGCAAGATAACCTCAACTGTAATATAAAATAGGATTTTGTGTAGAGTTTTGTGATTGGGTTGTGGAAATTTTAAGTCATATATTACATTATTTTGTGCAAAATATTATATGATTATATTGACCGGATGTTCCGCAATCAATTGCAATAATTCATCGAAAAAAAGTTATATTATGAAAGTTTTTCCCCGCGATCCTAAACGAAGAGCACAGTGGGCAGCTAATGTAGGACGAAAAAATTGGAGCCCAACCAACGCTTCCTACCTCTGCGAGGTTATTTTCGGCACACATCCAATTTTATCTAATTTTTCAAATAAAATAATGTATTCTTTTTTTAATTTGTTATTTTGAATTATAGGTTTATTTTGAACCAACAATGTGGGAAAGGAGAAGTGATGGTCTTAAGAAATTAAAACCTAATGCAGTGCCTACAATTTTTAGACTTTACTTAAAGAAGAAAGAAAATCAAAATAACAATAGTAGTGCTATGGACTGCTATAATACTGCTATGGAAGAAAATTCTAATCAGGCATCTAAAACGGAACTATTTACAGTAAGTGTGATGTCATTATATATTTATTAAAATAAATTTTGTTATATGCAATATATATACATATTTGCTTGCTTCAATTAGGTAATACAAAACGTTCCATCTATAAGCTATGACGAACAAAAATTAGAAAATGAGCAAATAACAGTATTATCTTCACCTAACTCGGATACTGCGATGCAAACCAAAGAGTTTCAAGCCTCCAGCACAATGCAAACCGAGGAGCCTCAAGCTTCCAGCACAAACTTTAACTCACCTATCTTGAATCAAGCTCAGAGTATGATTCCTACACAAGATGTACAAAAGGACATAAAAATGTTATTAAACAAACAAGCAATAGAAAACGCAATGTTAAAAAGACAATTAAAAAAATTGAGAGACAATTTTAGAAAGTTAAAAAAAGAAAATGAAAAAAATTTATACAAAATTAGAATGAAACAAATTTTTACAGATGATCAAATTCGTGCTTTATTAAGAAACTCTAACAGACCACGACATTGGTCCAATGATACCATTATCAAAGCATTACAACTAAAATTTGCTTGTGGTGAACGTGGTTATGAATTAATAAGACAAAATAATATACCTTTACCAAGTATTCGAACGCTTCAAATAAGATTACAAGAATTAAAATTTTCAAGTGGTATATTGGATGAAATGTTTGAATTTTTAAAAATTAAATTATCGCAGTTTGATGATGAAAAAGATAAAGAATGTTCTCTTGTTATGGATGAAATGAGCATTGAATCAAGAAAGGTATATGATACATCAACGAATTCTTTTTTGGGTAGCGTCACATTGCCTAATCATACAGGTATGGCAATGCACGGTTTGGTGTTTATGCTAGGCGGTTTGACTTCTAGATAGAAGCAAATAGTTATTATTCTACAGGGGATGGTTTTGATGGAGCCATTTTAAAACCAATTATTTTACAGATTCTTCATAAAGCAGAATCAATCAATTTACGTGTAAATAATATTACATCCGACATGGGGCCCAGTAATACTGCATTATGGCGGGAATTGGGAATAACAACCGGGCGTTATTCATCAACTGTCAATAAAATTCAGCATCCAAGTGATTCTAAGCAACATTCGTATATTGTAGCTGATGCAGCACATCTTCTTAAGAACTTAAAAAGTTGTTTGTTAAATAATAAATATATTACAATTCCTTTTGCAATACAAGAAAAATATAAGTTGCCCACAAATATAGTATATGGTAATCATCTTGATCAATTACTTGCTGAACAAAAAGATTTAAGTTTTTTATTGACGCCAAAACTATGTAAATCTGATATAGATTGTGGAAATCAGTTAAAAAAAATGTGTGTAAATTCAGCAAAAAACGTTTTAAGTACAAACGTTAGTAGTGCTTTAGAATTTTTGGCAGATGAGAATAATGCTCCTCAATATTTGACAACAGCATGGTTCATAAAAGTGATAGCTAAATGGTTTACATTAATGACTGCAAGACACTGTTTTGTAGCTCTAGGAAAGTTACACATAGAAAAGTTTGAGGAAAGTGTGTCCTTCTTATATGAATTTATTGAACTTTTTAAAAATTTAACTGTTGGTAAAAAAGGCCAGTTCAAACCTGTGCAAAAAGGAATAATTATTACCACCACATCCATTTTAGAGCTTACTAATTATCTGTTGCAAGAAAGAACATTTAAATTTGTTTTTACTGGTTTAACTCAAGATTGTGTGGAAAATCTTTTTTCAGTAATTAGATCCAAGAATCCTGTTCCTAACGCGTTACAATTTAAAAATAATTTAAAACTTATTTCTGTTTCTTTATACATACGACATACACTACGGAGCAACTATGAAGAAGACGACAGAAATTATTTAACTGGTTTTTTAGATGTTCTTAATTCAAAAAAGTAAAAAACATTTCTTGATAGTGGTACAAATATTAGTGATCTAGATATAAATTTAGAAGAAATTCCTATTTTTAGTAATATGGAAATGAATATATTATATAGTATAGCTGGTTATATAATACACAGTTTGCAAAAAATCTCTACACTATGTAAAAATTGTATTCGATCCGTTTATAATAAAAAAGGCGAAATACTTTATTATTCAAAATTAGTACGAATACGCTGTTTTAAAAAAAATAAGTTATTTTTTGTTAATCGAGATACGTTTAATATATTTTTACAAATGGAACATATATTCCGACAATATGAAAAACAAATAAAATTTACATCACATGTGAATATTAAAGTACAGTTAGAAAAACTGTTTTCCATTTATATACAATGCAATTTTGTACCTGATTGTCATAAATTAAAAGAAAAAATTTTTAAAAGATTCGCTGTGTTTAGATGTAAGATTGCGTGTAAAAAATATAAAGAACAGAAGCAACGATACTTTAATAGCAAATTGATGGCAATGCATTCTATATGAAGTAATATATAAGATATGGATAAGATACAAAATGTATTTAAAAAATTAAAGTTTGTTATTTATGTAGTTTATATATTTTCTTTTAAACACAAGTTATGTTTTACAAATTAAATTCCGCGGCATAAATTTTAGCTGAAAACCATGGCGTCGCGACCTAGCCTTATTGGTTATTTCGTGACTTTGATTAAAGGGTCTCTACACTGTAAGTACTGACGATATAACGTCATTCAATCAAATTTTAAGATCGTTCCGTTATTACTAAGCTGCTTTTTTCACGTTATGGCGTCGCAATAACGGAACGGTGTTCGCAGTACTGCGGCTATCTAAAAATAAATATAACCTACGAATAGAATCGACTAATGTATCGTAAAATTTCAGGAATGATAGCAAACTTTCGATAGTAGAATAGGATCCTGTGTTAACGCTTAGTATTACTTTATACTCTTTATTTTCTTTTGCATCTATAAAACCATGGATCTAAAGAAGATATGGATGGAGTCTAAAGTGTGTATACGGGCAAGGGGGCTGTGAAATTTGCGGTAAGGGGAATGCATAGTGCTGTCTCTTTCTGTAGGTAACCTTCGTATGTTTCCGTCGCATATCCGATGATTCCCGAAAGATTATATATCCCATATTAGCTAACTCTTGAATACGTCAATTTTACTTTATATAAAGCGTCTACAAGGAGTTATGATATATAAACTATACAAGACGCAATGCGCAGTTCGGATATCTTCGGTTACATTCGTTACAAAGCCGAAGGTTACCTACAGAAAGAGACAGCACTATGCATTCCCCTTACCGCAAATTTCACAGCCCCCTTGCTATAGACTCCATCCATATCTTTTTAGATCCATATATAAAACACACTTCTTCCATGGATGCCGCCATGTTTTTACTGCGACTGCCTCACCCATAGAGATATAAGAATAGAGTGCGCAAGCGAGCTGAAAAAGCGATAGAGGAATAGAAAGAGAACGCTGCAATATGGGCCCCTGCTGTCTTTGTCTATGCGCGCATGTGCAGGTCATGGAAGATTGTGTATCTCGGTACTCTCGATGTTCTATCTCTATGTTTTTAGCTAACCTTCTTCTTATTTAAGCAAAAACATTAGTACATTACGTTTTTTAAAATGACAAAAAAATGCTTGATATGCAAAACAGAAGCATCTCTTAATTCCAATTGTAGTTTTCACACGTAAGTACATATTAATATTTCTAACCTCAAAATTTAATTAATTATATATATTCAATAAGTTATTTCAAATATATATTTAATAAATTATAATTTTCAACATAAACAGGTTTCCCAAAAATGAAATATTAAAGAAAAAATGGATGGATGCTATAAATTTACCAACAACTCCAAACTTCAAAACTACATATATATGCAGCGACCACTTTGATAACAAATCATTTAATTATTTTGATGAATTCGGCAGAAGCAGAAAACGACTACGAGCAGAAGCTGTTCCTGAAATAAATTTAAATCCATATTATTTGTCAACAGAGAATGTTGCAAAAGAGCCAGTAACAGAAAGAGTAGTATTAGTTAGCAATATCAATAAACTTGAAAATAATATATTAAAAGAGAAAAATTTAGAATTAAATAAAGATGATAAAGAGACTGAGATATGTGGGGAAAAGATGCCTGCGCATTCTTTGGATGAAGGCTCTTTAAATGATCAAGTTGGTTCATATGAACTACCCACACAGCATGAAACATTGCTGAAAGGTTTCTGAAAGGTTTCAATGCAATGTTTAAAGTTTTCAAAAACATTTCATGGAAGATTTCTGCAATGTAGATATGTCCGCAACAAAAAACCTTGCGAAATATTATCAATAATATTTCGTAAATGTTTGATGAAATGTTTTTGAAATCTTACTGTGCAAAATGCCAGGAATATAAACAAAAAAATTACCATAATTTTAAAAATAACGTTTTAGAAGATTTTTTGTTGCGGACATATCAACTTTGCAGGAACCTTACATGAAATGTTTTAGAAAGTTATCAAAAATGTTGTTCAAAATCTTTTCTAGAACTTTTATGCTATATTTTATATCAGCTTTGCAGGAATCTTATATGAAATGTTTTTGAAAATTTTCAAAAATATTGTTGAAAATCTTTTATAGAACTTTTATGCTATATTTCATGTCACAAAAAAAAGTTTGAAACATTAATAATTGGTGTTTGAGACTGAACGGATCAGTGCGGCGAGAGGTGGACAAACACGCACACACAAATAATCACTTACACGCAAGTTTAATAGAATAAAGTATATTTAACAAAACAGTTAAGAACACAGTCAAAATAAAGTATTTACAGAATATATTTACAGTTTATCGTGTACCGGGCGTACACGTTTCAGCGCACGGCACTGAGACGGCGCGGACAGCGTGAGTCCGCTGCAAGACGCGCGCGCGAAGTCCGAACGCGATGGACGCGCACCGAGCCGATCCTTGTGAAGCAGGCGACTTCAACAAGGCTTGTATTTCGCGGCAGAGCAAGCGACTCTGTAATCGCGAATACACGAAGAGGAGGATAACGGCGATTATCCTCGAAGCAGTCGAAATATTCGTGTGAATAATTTCGTGAACTTTAACTGAAAGCGTGCGGGTCGTACCTCGAATGTATCTTAGCAGACTGGCCCTCGTCCCCACTCTGCTTCCGTTTTTATACTGCGCTTTTCTGGAATGTTCCTTCCCGTCGTCACTTCCTCTTGAAGGAAATGACGACATAAAAAGAACACTCCAGAAAAGCCAGGAAAATTCGTGATAAACAATTATACATAAATATAATTAAAAGGAACTAATTGGGGACGATGACTCAGGGCTTTTGAATTTCAGACAGCGGCAGCGCCGCCGTTTCGCTGCTTGCGCGCTCCGCGTGAGCGCGGCTAAGTTTGATACTGTGGTTGAGAGCGGGACGTAAGTCCCGTGCGCGACGCAAATGGAGAGCAACGACAGCGATGTGTGCGATGTAACACACATCACTGCCGCTACTCTCCATGTATGTTGGAGATGCATTGCACCACCTATGTTGCACAGGCCATGCAACACAGGTGATGCAATGTGGCGCGATGAGGGCCTTGCGGAGCCCTTCGTTCGCTCGCGAACAATTGGCCTAAGAAATTGTTTTGCAATATTTGGAAATCATTCATTGAAATCTTTTCAAAAGGTTCTACATAATGTGTATGTAATATTATTTTGAAATACCATTGAATCATCTACAAACAATTTTTTGTTGCTCATTTATCAACATTTCAAGAACCTTGCATGAAATGTTTTTGGAAATGTTTCAAAAAGTTGTTCAAAATATTTTGTAGAACTTTAGTGCTATATTTCATATAAATCTTTTAAAACATTTCATAAACAGCCTAAGAAGTATTTTTTGCATTTTTTTGGAAATATGTATAAGTTTTAATATACATGTAACATTAATCTGAAATATTTGAAAAAACGTTGTAAAAACATTTTTACAACGCAGACAAGATTTTTAAAACGTTTTTTCAGCAATCCGTGCTATTTGAGTATAATTAAAAATTGTACCTGTAAAATTCCACTATTATTAGTCGAAACTATTTTTACATATTGCATCTGCATATTATTAGGGAGTCGCTGGAAACATTACTTAATATAAAAAAAATACAAAGCATTTTTTCTCATTTATATAACTGTATTTATTATTATTATCACTTATTTTAATGACATTTATAATTTGTTTCAATTAGTTAATCGAAATTGAAAAAAAATAATTTAAGTTAAGGCGTGGTTTCTGCTCATGGGATTAACCCTACCAAAAATGTCAAATGATAAAAACAAGATAAATCATCACGTAAAAAATAATGACTGATTAAGACTTAAGATCTCAACCCTTGTAGTTAAAAAACGTTACGTTTTAAGAACGTTGTGGCTATTACGGAAGTGAGATAATAATGTTAAGAAACTTGACATTTTTGAGTTAAAGATTACATTTAAATAAGCGTGTGTCTTATAAGAAAATCATTACTTATGATAATTTTATATGTAGTAAATAATACAATATTTCTATTTAGTTATTGAGAATACTTAAACACATAAGCTAGTAGAAAACTTCATATATAACTAGTATAAAATTTAAAAAAATAAAAAAATTTATATGAGGATTTTTGAACACATCAGCAATATTAATTTTCTTCCTCGTCAAATAGCAAATCTAAGGGCTGTAACACACTTCTGTTGCTAGGTTTACTGTAAGAGTATTTAATCATTAATATTTATATATTGCAAGTTATACAAAAATAATATTATGATAATTCTTACTTTTGGTTGCGTTTCATTCTAGTTCCAGCGGTGTCGAGCCACATGCAAATACTTTTTTTTATATTTTCATCTGTTACAGACGAAAAAGATTTTTTTACAACATCTAAAATCAATTATAGAAACATTAGTGATTAAAACTTATAACGATTCAATATAATTTTGTTTATGTACCACTTTGAAACCGTAATTTCTACGATTCTATCCTAAAAGAGACGTGATCGTTTACCATTTATTATTAAACTCAATGATTTATTTGTTTACGAAAATTTCTTACATTTAAATAAAAATGATATAACTAATTATTGTATTTAACAAAGTCGTGAAATAAGAAAATATTATTCATAAATATTTAGGTTTCTTTTAACACAAAACTGTATCATTTTAAAAACAAAAAACATAAATTTATTGAAAAATATTAATTTTCATACATAAAATGAAAAAAAAATTTTTAGAGAAATTAATAATAAAATTTATTTAATATAAATTTTTATTTGATGTAAATACAAATTTAGTAAAAAGAGACAATTATTCGTTCATAAAGTACTGATAAATTTTTATACAAGAATAATATTTTATTTTAATGTACTTTATTATGAAATAATAATGTATAAAAAGTTAAAAAGACATCTCAAATTGAATTTTGTCCATTGTAAAGTAATGTAATAACTCGTGCGTGAATTCGCGTGACTATCCGTATTATGTATTAATATATACAATATTATAAATTTACCCGCTTTTACGGACTCGACCAATCCGATCACGAATCAAATCAACGTATAACGAGACATTAATTTTTTCATGGCATGAGGTGTTTCTTAGTGGTACACAAACATGTGAAGAAAGATAAAACTACTAACAAAAAATGGAAGTGCACAGTGTGAGCTCATAGAAAGCTCTATTTTTTTCTCCTTTATTATTTTTTTTCCTTCCAAAATAGCTAAACCCTAACAGAACTTCATCTTTCATGACAGCAGCAATAATTTTGTGCGTTAAATCATGAGCACTAGTTCCACCTAGCCGCCCCATATACGCAACCTACACAATAACATTAAATTTACAATTAACAATAAAATAGAAAAAGTTGATTGGTTGCTCAGTGGAGGCTTAGCTAATGAAAGTTTGATGAATATGAAAACAATGAAATTCTCTATTTTAAGATACGATCATGCAGGTGAAAAAAATATTTAAGATTTTTTCATAAAAAAAGTTCCAAACTTTCATAACAAAAATAAATTTTATAAATAACAAACTAATAAATACAAAATACGGTAATTTCAGAGAGCCAAACAAAGAAAAAATCAACGCAAAATTGATACAATTGTGTATGATTAGGAGTCTGTCAGCGATGATATTAATGATAATTTTGGTGTTCATTTTTTCTTTGTTTGACTCTCTGAAATTAGTTTTTTTTTTAAATTATGTTAATAAAAACAAAATATTCAATATTATTACTTTTTACTTGTTACTTGCAACGAATGAAACATGTCGGCTTTTTATTCATTTCATTACTTTGTTAGCCAACAATTTCATATAAGTATATTTGATTTAAAAATTATTATTTTTTTATATTTTCAATCAAACCGAAGGAAACATGCTTACTTTTTATTTTTGTTAAAAGTTTTTTTTATTATAATTAATATCATAGGCTGCGTTCCGATATTCACTGCCAGTACTGAAAATCTATAGTTTGCGTCACATACACTATAGATTTTCAGTACTGGCAGTGAATATCGGAACGCAGCCATATTATGTTACAACCACTAACTCGTATGTAACGTTGTGCGTAGAATGTTTCACCAGAGAAGTCTTAATTAATTTAATTAATTGTAAAACAATAGAATTACAGAAGACGACTGTAATATCGGTCAAAGAGAATGATTAAGAAACACTAGTTTCTGTTCTTTACATTTCATGAACATTTTTATTCACTAGTAATGATTACTCATAAAAAATTAATTTTTAACAATAGTAAAAATAGGTAGGCGAGTTTGATTCGTTCCGTTAAAATTTGACATTCTCAGCTACAAAAGGAATAAAATCACTAAAAAAACTGTCAAGTTCATACATAATAATTAATTTCAATGAAGAAAAAAATGTCTTCACAAACTTGGGCAGAACAACAGACTATTAAAAACTATTATAATTTCATTTTTAGTCGACAATGGTTAAACAATCTTTACGTTTCTACCAAAGTTTATGAAGACATTTTTTTTCTTTATTGAAATTGATTATTACGAATAAACTTAACAGTTTTATAGTGATTTTATTAGTTATTTAACTGAGAATATTAAATTTTTACTGAACAAACCAAACTCGCCTGGCTTTCATCAAAAATTAATTTTTTATGGGGATTTCACTTATTTTTCGGCAAACTTATTGAACTTTAATCCCTGTAACTTTTAATTTATTTTGCAAATGTTCAATTAAACATACGAAAATGTTAAACAACTCTTGAAAAGAAAATTGAAATTACTGAAATTTTCCATCAAATTCATATTTTTGAATATTTTTGTACAAAAACTTTATAGTTTAAGTTTAACGGTCTAACTGCATACAATTAACTCAACAGTAACTTCACAGTCTAACAACTCGGCTGGTTGAATTAAGAAGTGATTCCGATGAAATTGAAAAAGTGAATCGTGAAATAATAGATTTAGACGGCTATCCTGTCAATGTTTTTATTGAAAATCATTATTTAGCATAAAATAATTGATATCACAATATCGGTGTTAAACTAAAAAGAAGTACTTTTTTCTTAAATTGAAAAGTTGGATAGCAAATATAAAAGTAAATAGTGTACGCGGGAGCTGAGGCTTCGTCTGCTTTTGAAACTTCTGCGTCAGTTGATATAATTAAGTGATTATTAAAACTTAAAATCATTTTCAATCTAAATGACTATTATTATTACTCAACTATTAAAGTAATTGAGATTATTAAGAAAGTATTAAGATTATTGTGTATAAAAATCCTAATTAATATAGAGAATAATGCATACACTTTAAAAATGGATCAAATATTGATTAAGTATTGTGAAGTAATACACGAATGATATCTAAATGATATTAAACAGGCATGTTTTATTATTGAGAAATAATATCGTATATTACTCTAAATGTTTCAGCAATATTTCACACGTATAATCTGCATACATAAAACATTACTGAAACATTTTATGCTTTGTACTGTTGTTTTTTACTTTCTTACTTTAATTAGATTTATAAATAAGGAAGTTTCATTCTTTTTACCATTATTTATGCACGAGATAAGGTAATTTTCTACATAAGTAGTGATCAACACATAGGAGTTGTCAGTCGAGTCAAGGTTATTAAGAAAATAGTCTTTCGTTACAGTGTGCAAAGTATTTTTATAATCAAAGACAGGAAAAGTACGAATTTATTGTCCAGCCGAGAGTGGTTAGTATCACCCAAACATTAAAATCACATTTTATTTTTAACTTACATTCACTATTTTTTTTAAACACCTTCAAATTTACTTTATTGAAAGCCCTCTAATTTATAATTCAATGAAGCATGCTTTTTGTAAAGTAGATGTGGAACCAAACCAAAAAATGTTATTTCTACCCTTCATTTCAGAGCAAAAATGAAGTATTTTTTACTAACTTTTAACGTTTGCCATCCTCGACTTTTTTTGATGATATTATAAGCGACATTTAAGAGCTTTTTTACTTTACCTCCGTTGTTGTGTAATTCATTATTTTTGTAGTGCGGAAATAATTATTTTTAATACTAGTGCGAAAAACTGGTGTCACCCTCGTATGTCTGTTTGCATAGAAGCGAAGCGAGTACGATAAGGTCATACGAAGGTGAAGTAACTTTCGTACTAGTATGAACAAATTTTTTCGACATATGGTGTGCAAAGGTTAATTGTATGCATGTATTTTTTTGTACCAATGTGTAAAAATGAACCTTTACGCACGTAAAACTGTTTTCATGCCTGCAAGCAGAAAGTGGCTCTTTTCTGACGGCACAGATGTAAGAAATCGTACATTGATACCCAGATCTTACATTTGTCATCTTTGGCTTTGCTTCGGGTGACAGTATACATGAGATCTGAGACTCTCTTTGCTTTCGAGCCTAGGTATATAATTTACTTTTTTCTGAAAGTATTAAAATGTTATGTAATTCGATGATAAAATGTAAAGTATTAACTTTACTCTAAAAGTTACAAGAAAAGGTACAACTACTGGTAGTTAAACACGTTTTTGTGAAAATGTCAGTCTTTCTTACTTAATAAAATATGGGTCACAAATACATGTCCCAAACTTGTTTATTTTTTTTAGGTTTTTCATCGATTATCAACAAAAATAATTCTTATTATTTATTAGTCTTGCAACAAATTAAAAAATTATTTTTAAAAATAAGTACTCGATATCCTACTTGAACACTTACATCAAATACATTTCGAATATGATTATTATTAGCATTAAAATCATTTTAACAATAAAAACAATTATGTTTTCATAATTAAAGTATTTCTGTTACCATACCGACAGTATTCCATTTTAACCGATTACTTTAAAAATTTAACCATAAATTTAACATTAGATATTGCGGTGTATATCGAAAGATTATTTTCAATTTTATTTTATAGCAATAAAATTTTAAGTGTACATCAGATTTTATAGCCATTATGTTCCAAAAATAAATAAGGAAGGTTGGTTTTAACATTTTTAACTTTTTACAAAAAGCATATAACATCTGCAGTGTTCCGAGCAAAGTTTTCAAGAAGACTTTTATTTTTGTAATTGTAAACTTGAAACTTCATACGGTATTACACCAGAAATGTAATTATTATAAGAAAATATGAAAGAATTGTTCGTAAATTTTGATTCACCCTAGTTTTCGGAGCAATAGAAATAAAAGTGTTTTGTAATTAATGATAAATATTTTTTCTTTTAAGAAATACTTTGAATGAGTTATTTGCACTCTTTATTTACTAGTTTTATTACTAGTAACAACTTTTAAAGTTTTACCGATCATAAAACTTTTTGAATGATATTTTCGGATATTTTATGAATCAAAATCCTAACATAAAAGGACCAGTACCACGTGACCGTAGACATGTTATTCTTGATCTGATTGGTTGGACTTGTTTGACAAGTTGCTATAGTAATATTGAAAAAAAATATAATGCTTCATTTAACAACACTGTTGGTTAAAATTCAAAAGCGTGATTTAAAAACGCGCGTAAACGTAAATTCAGATTTTAGTTTGAAAAAAAATTATACAACAAATGTATGTAATATGTAGGTTAGGTTCAGCAGAAAAATCTTGCATTTCAAAAACAAAATAAATAACTCTTTAGAAAACAACTAATTCTTATGTTTTAGGCGAAAATCTTATTTTTGATTAAAAGTTTATTAAATTTAAATAATAAATATCTCGGCTTAAGTTTGCTCACGCGCGCAGCGCGTGTAATTTACTTCTAGTAGTCAATAAAAAACGCAAAAACAGCAAAAGTTAACTAATAGTAGAGAAATTAACAGATTAGAAACTTACCATTAATTTCAAAAACGGTTTTTCTTTCAGTTTATCTTCTATTTTTTTCTTTTCATTTGCAGGATCGTTATCCACAGGAATGTATTGTAACAGTGTCATCTCCTCTTTGTCTGATATAGTAAAACTGTTTGCATTGTTTGACCTGTTTTCGTTTATTCGATTTATTTTTGTTTCTAAATTATTAATTTTTAGAATTGTTGTATTCATTTTAGTTAACAAATTTTTTTGCGTTTCTAAAAGTATTACATTATTATTAATTTTTCTGTACAATTATCATTAATATCATTTTGTAATTATAAAAAAAATACTTTTAGAATTTTAGTATACCTATTACAGTTGAAAGCATATCCTCAACTTTATTATTATTCATTGTTCCAATACCAGACACTTCGTTATCATGAAGATTTTCCGCATTTTCCTCTTGAGATGCTATTGTGTCTACATTCTTTTGTTGTGGAGTACGTTTATTTTGATTGAAAATATCAAAATTCGGGGGTGTGATGAGCAGAGGATCTTTTTCTGTATTTTCTTCGTTTTCACTTTCAATGAAGTCTGACTCGGATTCGGAACTAATTTTTTTCCTTTTTTTACGAGTTTCGGATGATACAGAGACAAAGTCAGTCGGCACATTTTTCTTCCCTGGTAGCACAGTCTTGCGTAAGATCCGCCCGTAAGACTTGCGTTAACCTGTGTCCGCAGACTTGCGACAGACTTACGTCAGAAACTTGCGTCAGATGTCTTGCGCAAGTCTTGCATAAATCTTGCGTAAGATATCTTACGATAGAAATAAAATATTTTCGCAAGATTTCTTACGGCAGGCTTGCGACAGACTTACGCCAGACACTTGCGTCAGATGTCTTGCGCAAGTCTTGCACAAATCTTGTGTAAAATATTAATGAGAATAATGTCATTGCAAAAGAAACAAGATTTTTATATAATTTAAATTTATTTCAAATAAAAATTTTTATTGTGTTATTTATAATGACAATTACTTGTTACTGTGAGTGTCTACATTGTAGAGTGTGTTCATTGTCGAATAAAGTCATATTATATTTAAAAAAAAAATAATAATAATTTAAGAAAATTTAGGAACTTTTAGAAAAATTGAATGTTATAAAAAATATTTCATGATTAAATATTTGTTTCATGTTTTATTTTGATTTAGAAAAGCTTCAAAATTTGTTTCAAAAGTGGCTCCTCTAATTCTTTTATCTTTATTTGCTTTGTCACGAGATCTTTGTTTTGACACCCTCAAAGCTTCTATCATAGTGTTGCTGAATTCCTTGATTAAAATTTCAGGATAATGAAATCGTACAGTAACTGAAAGTATAAATATTTTATGGTTATTACAGTCAACTTCAGAATGTATCTTAAAAATATTACTTACGCCATGTAGTTTTACAAAAATTAGTGTTAGATAACATGATTTGATTCTCATTTTTTTTGTTCCAGTTGAATTTGTTTATATAATGGACTTCAAAACAATCTTTTATTATTTGACGGCACAATTCATTGACGTTCTCACCTTTGCAATTGATTTTAAAAAATTGAAGCTGAAACAAAATATTTAAGAGAATTAATTTAACAATTTTTTTAAAAGTAAATTATTCAATTGCATTTTTATTACCATTGTATCTTGTTTACTTTTATCTTCCTCGAAATCGTGGAATTCAAGGTCATTCTTAAAAAGTAAGAATTCAGGTTTTTCCATGTTTCGTTGCAAGTCGGTATTTTGATTGCTGCAAAATGCAATAGTTTATAATAAACATCTCTTAAGGGGGGAACCTCGTGTAAATGACCGTTTTTTCTCGATTTTTTTTTGTTTAAATGACAAAATTGTTTGAATTAAGACTAAGTACATGATAATATTCACTATTTAAAGTAACAAAAAAAATTTTTTTGGTGCTGAACAATTTCAAAATGGCGGCACAGCAGCTGCTTGAAGTTGGCTCCTTGAATTTGCGCCGGGCAACGCAGAGGTCACAAAATTAATCTGAAACAAAAATTCCAAGAAAATTTCGTTAGTTTATGTAAAAACGCACAACATGAACCTAAATAATTAATAAAATTCGTAAAATTGCAAAAACGGCGACATAAATAAAAAAAAATCACTTTTTTGCTTTAAAACAATTGTTAATAATTATTGTTTAAAGCAAAATATTAATTATTGGATAGGTTCATGTTGGGGCCAGATAGTTGAAGAATGAGCATGCACAACTTGAAGATGATCGGTCGAGTAGTTTTTGAGTTACATTGCCCGGCGCGAAAAATTTAGCGTTTTGAGAAAAACGCGTTTAAAGTTTTCGTGACAAGAAAATCGTGAAAATTGTAATTTATTTGAACTTACCTCGATTTTCGATCAATCAGCAATTCCAGGGCCGTACAGCGGACCTTCCTCTTCCTGAAATTCCTGGAGTTGAGCTGTTTGTTCTTCTTTACGAGCAGTACGGGCTTCTTTTGTCGAAGTGAGGCTGCGACGCTCCTGCCGTTCTACTCGGTGTTCGTCATAGGCGTCCGCGAATGACTTGGCCTGCTGTCCAATTTTGATATTCATATCTTGCATTACTTCAAGTAGAAACAAGCACCCATTATTGAAAGTGCCAGCAGCTAAGTAAGCAGCGATTTCAATTATTTTTATGCCACAATTCAAATGCTTCGGCGCTAAACGCCAAATGGTCGCGTTGAAGCTCTCGTTGGCATTTTGAGTATAGCCACCCAAACACCTTTCCAGCAGATCGTCACGAGATAAATCTTCATATATAGGGAGTACATGTTTCTGTACATCAGTATGAAGAGGTGGTGGATGGTCAAACTCTTGTTGTAAAGCTTGCGCGACTTGCCATTTGCACCATGAGTCGGCGCCTGAAGGACAGTATTGATGCTGAAGATTTTCGTTTGTCGAGGATAAATGATAAAACGTTGCCATTATGGCTTTTCTCATGTTTTGCACATTGTCACTGTTTCTTCTGATAGCAAGGCCATAGTACTTTGTTAATTTTTGAAGCAACTAATTTATTCGAGAAACTACTGCTCTCTTCGAACGACGCTGCTACAATGACTGAGCTATACTGCTATACATTTCAAGACAAAACCGTTACAGTTTGTCTCCTAAACATGTTTTCGTTTTCTCCACTCCTTGCCAAACATCTAAATCTAAATAATATATATAAACAATAGAAGTATATATAAACAATAGAAAGGAACTGAAAGACCGAGCGACCAGCAGATTTTCGTATACTTGCGCGCTCCGACTCACCTTTCTTTGAAATTAACATAAAAGGAAGTCTCTTATAACTTTCTAATGTTTTTTTTTATATTTTTGAGATATTTTTCTAACAATTTAAGCAAAAAAAAAAACGTGAAAAAAATTGATTTTACACGAGGTTCCCCCCTTAACTTTGATATGTAAAATGTCTTATTCAAGAGTTTACAAGATAAACTTGATTTATTCTGTATTTAACACCTTTTTCTAAAATTATGTATTTTTCATTACGCATCGTCATCTACTCGTCTGTGTTTTTATTGTTGAAAAAGTAATATTTATTTATTGTTATTGTTGTACATATTTCTCTTAGCCCCCCCCCCCTAAACACATATAATATATATAATATATACTAAATACATAAAATATATACTGCTGATCTGATACATCTATTCTTAACATTCGTTTTTAATACGTTTTAAACGACTTTCTCGATGATGTTGGATAATTACTTATAATAACTAAGTATAAGAAGTATAGGAGTAAGTTAAAATATTACAGAAATCGGCAAAAATCTATTATTTTAGTTAATTAAAAAATTCGGAATCAAAAATAGAAGTAAATATGTCGCTGGCGCCACGCCATCGTCTTTTCAAACTCGCCTGCGTGGCGCTCCCGCACCACTTGATATATTATTGTAGTTGTAAGTTTTAGGAATTTTTTCTATTTGTGTATGAGTGTTTTTTTATTGTAAAAATAACGGAGTTTATTAGATAGATACTTACAGAAAAAATTCCTTCAAATCATTAAATTTGTCATCTATGTATTGTTTCACGCCTAAAATAATTCTATCTTCCTGTTCATTTAAGAACTTTAGAAGTTTTTGTTCACTAAAGGAGTATATGTTTTCTTCAGATAATTTATATTGTAAAATTGGTCTTGAAGCAAGAGTGGATTGATTACTTTTATTCAAAGAAACATTATTTAATGATTCGGAATTCGAGCTAGATTCTAAGAAAAATTCGATTTTATCAGAAATTTATATAGCAATTAATAAATAATGTTTTTGCCACTCAGTGAGTAAAGTGGGTATTTTATTTTCTAAAAACAGTGGTTGAAGCGCGTCATTTATCCACCAATGACTAAAGAACGTTTTTTAGTTACGCCTCTTAGTGAGTAACGTAAATCTTGTTCTTTTAATCGCTTTTACTTCGGATTTTTTTGTAAAGCTTGCTACATATTTAATGAAAAATTAAAGAGTAAAACCCAAAAAAAAGCAATGAAATTTAAAAATAAATATTTTTGAGTTTACTAGAGGAAAAGTGGTATAGATGTTGTATGTGCGTGCGCTTGTACCTTTCTTAGGTGCGATAGGACTTTTCTCACCTCGTAGCAAAAAATAGTATATATAACTCGTGAGTAAAGTATTTTTCCACTCATGTGATTGTCACCCTCACTACGCTTGGATAACAACTTACACTCGTGAATAACACCTGCTTTACTCACTCGTCGCATAATAAAAATTCTATATATATAGAACTTTACTATTGTTGACTTTACCTTTTGTTGACTTTAGATGACAGCGAGATAAAACGTTAAGATACTGATTTTGTTTCAAACCAGCATTTGTTTCTTTTTTTTCATTTATTTTCTCGATCTGAGACTTACTTATCTGAGACATACTTTTATCATCTCCAATTTTAAAATCTTCATAAACATTCTCATCATCATCAACATTATCATCATCGACATCTTCGTGGTCGTCGTCATCGTCATCATCATCATCATCCTCATTATCATCGACATCTTCGTGGTCGTCGTCATCGTCATCATCATCATCATCCTCATCATCATCGACATCGTCATTATCAATATCATCATCACCATTATTGTCAAGTTGTCCATCAGATATTGTAACATTATTTATTGTTAATTGATCTTCCATAATATCCTTATTTACTTTTAAACTGGTATTATCTACTAATTCTGTGACATCTATCGATTCTACGTTTAAGTTTGTGGTACTGTTCCTATTTAATTGTATGTTTTTCAAAATCTCATGTTCTCCAAGATATTGTTTCATACTGTTCAATAAAGCCTCCTTTTTTTTATTGACTTTATTTTGTTCAGCTTCAGATGAAGTACTTTCATATTTTTTAGGCTTTTTAATTATTTTTCTGGTTCTTGTTTCTTTTAATTTTAACTGTTTGATATTGATCTTTGGCATAATTAAAATTTATTTTCTGTGAACATTTAAAATAATATAAAAAATTAATGAGTATTAAATATTTAAAAAATTGATATTGTATAGTGTATATACAACAACCTCCACTTATATCTGTCCACTTACTTTAAAAAAACGCATTGCATCTATGTAATTTTACTTTATGGCCCGACTATTTAACATTTGATATAACTTACCATAAACTAAAATTACATAGATGTAATGCGCTTTTCAAAAATGAGTGGACAGATATGAGTGAAGGTTTTATTGTACATATATGGTACTGACAAAAATTTTTAGAAAAAACGTAAAAAGATCAAGGACATCTGTACAAAAACACTGTTTCTTCTAAAGATCTGGAGTGTTTTTTTTTTATTATAAATATTTAGTATAATTACAGAAGTATCGTTTTTCAATTTGGTAGGTAAAACATGTCATGAGTTTAAATTACCAGGACCTAAGTAATACAATATTGAAAGTAACGTATTAACGTAAGAAATGAATAAAAATGATCAATAATATTTATATAAAATTTAATCATGATTAAAAATAATTTTAACAAGCTAGAAAATTATACAAAAACTAAAGTTTTGCATATAAAGCACGATCGTTACAAAGTGCCTAATCCTATATACTATACTAAAAGGGAGATGGCTTAGTGGGCGACGCCATCTTTACGAGATTTTCTAGAGTTCGAACTCTAGAAAATCTCGTAAAAAAGATCTTTTTCAGAGGGATCAGAGCACCGCCACTTTTATAATAAAAGAGCAGCACCAATCACTGATCAGAGACTTAAGTGCTAGAGTCTATTGTGGATTATAAGCTTTAGAGGAATGTTTTAAGCTGTGTAAAGAAGAATAAGAAATCAGAAACAGGCTATTACACACTAATATATAGTGCGCATACTGCAAAGTGTATGTAGTATTATAATAACCTGTGTTATCGTATGTAATAAAGTGATTATATAGCAGTTAAAACGTATTGTAATAATAGAATAATTTGGTTGCAGAAGTTACAAAACGTTTGTGTTATATTGATGATTGCAAGTTCAATTGTTATATATTAATGATATTCGTAGACCTACAATATTTGTAACAATTGTACATAAAAATCTAGTTATTACGATAAGTTTTTAAAAAACAAAGAAACCATGATATTAGAAGAAAAGGATTGTACCTGTATTCGAGACTCATTTTATGTATGTTATACGGAGGAATGTTGGATACTTGTAATGTATACTAGAAAGTACAAATGACTTATATAATAAATACGTACCATAATATAGTATACCTATGTAAAAAGTACGTACATCTTGTTAATCTAATTTAAATGATGTAATAAAATTGAAACGACATATTTTTCTTCTTGCATGTTTGATTTTCCATAAACAAATTGTTCATTCCATAGAGGCATTAAATAACATTTTCCTCTAACTTTACTGATTGGTACAATTATCAACTTTCTACTTAGTTTTTTGCATTTAAACATTCCAATATTTGAAGATACGATTGGTGATGTAAAAAGTGATGTTATTTTTCGAAATTTACGAATTAAAAATCTTATTCTGCCTCCAACTAATAAAATATTTTCGATTTTACAAATAACTTTATTTTCTAACACGCCGTAACAATCAGCTTTATTCAAGGAAAAATTGATTAATTTAGAGTTGAATTGTTTGTATTGCTCTACTCCTTCCAATCGACGTGGAACTTTAGTCACATGTCTACAACTAACTCTTGGTTTTGAATTATTTTCCAATTTGAATTGTATAAATTTTTTCTCTTGAAGTCGTTTTATATATTGATGTAATGGTTTCGGATGATTTCTTATGCTATTTCGGAAATAAGGTAGACGATTCTCGTATACAAACGCAGAGCACTCTTCTAAAGGACCAAAAGTTCTAGCGTCATCTACTATATGCAAAAGTGCATGTACATTGTAAGAAACAAAATAAGGGCAGTACAAAATTGGTGCGAAGTGTACAAATAATTGCAAACATTTTTTAGCTAGCTGTAAACCATCTTCTGTTAAATTTTTAGCAGTTAAAATACGCATAGCAGTATGAAGATTTAAAAAATGATAGTAAAGATCATTGGACAAAATACCACGTAGTACGGTAGGACCGGCATATAACAAAAAATGCCTTAACTCTGTAGCTTTAAATTTGCTGTATTTTAATAAAGGCTTGGGTCGACGGGCAAATTCTTTCGGACAGAACGCTAACAAATTCATGTATCTATTTGATAGCTCTTTAATAGAATGAGAATCCAATTTCGCGTGATAGCCATACTTTCCTGTAAACCAAGCCTCAAGAAGCTTCCCAGTCACTCCAATATATACTAAGTGCATAATTTCGAAAGGTACTTGAGTTACTGGGCTTATTCCTAATCTACCAAGAATTGTTTTACCTTTATGATGACCGTCGTAAGCTTCATTTAAATAATCATTATCTGTCTTTGGTGCGTTATCAATACCCATATACGTCATAACTCTGTTTTCATATCGTTCACCTTCGATATTGCATTTAGAACAAGGGTGAGTTGCATTATGACCGTAATGATTTAAAACCAAAGCTCTTGCAGGAGCGTCTGCGATAAAACTAGTAAAAACAAAGGGTACTCTAACGTTGTTGACGAGTAATCCTCCTTTTTGGTGTGCCAAATCAACTTCATTAAGAAATAAATTAAACAATATCGTGGCATCCGATGGTTTAACGGGACCTTGATATAATCCAATTATCAGTGGCTTAAAGCCATCTATATTTTTTACTAAACATTGTATTGGCCAAAATTGATGAGGGTTATTTCGACTCAAAGTTAAACCATCGGTACTCAGTTCAATTTTCAATAGCGAAGGAACTGTTTCAAATAGATTTAAATGTATCTGTAAGGTATTGATAAAACCAATGTGATAATAGAAACCATCTTCCATTACAATAGTTTCTATTTTATCTCTCTTTGTTTGTAAAATTGTTCGACTGTCTTTAGGCAAGTATTTAAAACAATCGTGAGTCCGTAAGACTTTTAGAATTTTGTTTCCTTGTAAGTGATTGATATCAGCATTTAAGAAACAATCACGTAATGAATCAATAAAGTTATACGTCAGACTTTTATCTCTTATTAGCTTGTCAGATTTCTTGTCACTATTTCCTAAATTAACATCGTTTTGAAAACTTTCGATGCATGAGTCATCGTGTGAACAGTTTAATTGTTTGTTGTGTAAAGATAAATTATTAACTTCTGAAATATTAATATTATGGTTCATAGCAACCTTTACTTTATCATTCTGATTACTAGATAAATTATAATTTTGTTTTGAGTCCTGAGATTGAACGGCCATCGGGTATTTTTTAAAATAAGCCAATCGTCTTTCCTTGCTTTTTAAATTCCATAACGACTCTTTCTTCAGTCTTATGGTTTTTCTCTTACTACACAGTTGTGAAGTTTCTTTTCTTAGTACTGACCTCATGTTTTATTAAAAATAATCTTTGTTTTTAAAATATGCATGTACACACTGAAAATAATATTTCACTCAGTTTACTGTATTTTTGTAATACATTAAATTAATCGTCAATATATTGTATATATTATATATGATCAAGGTTTGATTATTATATAATAATCAAACCTTGATCATACAGAGCAACATACTTTTTATTTTTACAACATGGATGTATATATGATATATACACACATACATGTGTTTTTTTTAAAAGCTATATGCCAAAGATCAAAGTTATATTATACATTTAGTTGTATTTTTTAATATTAAATTATTTTTTTTCTTTTTTTAAATGAATTTATAAACTATAAAAAAAATGTTTTTTCCTGTACATGCATTGTAAAATCTAAATATTTCCCATATATATTTTAAAATGAATAAATGAAATGTCTTTTGACTTTAAAAAAAATATACATTAACAAAACTTTAAAATAATAAATTGCTTACCTCTAAATTTAGTGAGACAAAATGAAATATAACTATAACTTGATATGTTATTTTACACAATTACATTGAAAATTAATCACTTGTTTTCCAAGTGCGACACTAATCAAAGTAAATGAAGCTGCAACAAAATAAAAATACAGATAAACATAATTTGCTACTCAGATATTTTATGAATATGATTGTTATAAAAGAAGTCAAAAGATAAAGAAAAGCACAAAAAACAAAGAATTTTTTATTGTGTATTTTAATTAAATATATATTAAGATGTTGTCAATCTAAAAAATGTCATAATGAAAAAAATTACACAATGAAAAAAATATAGTATAAAAAAAAGAAGAAATTCTTACATCATGAAAAATTTGTTTACCTGCAATTGTAAGAAGTATTAAATTGTAGATGGAAATTCATATACTGAACTTGATCATCATATAAAGAAAAACGTAGATTTATCGCTTCAACTTGACAGCTAATATGAATATTCAACCATAAATGAAATACAATACCGCTTCCCAAATGTACTAAATAATACTATAGCTCCTATATTCATTTTACAAAACAACAAATTAAAAAAATTAGTATTAATATTAATTACAAAGGTAATTATAACTTTTTACAATACTAGATTAAAGATTTATAATGAACAAAACTTAACCAAGTAAAATCACAAATAACCACCAACAACAAAAAAGAAAGGTTATATACAAAACTTCATAATAAAACCACTGATATATATGATATGGATAGGGCATAGCGGGAAATTTTTGTGAGTAATTGAAGCTGGTGGAATTTGGTCTACGTAAGATGGCGGCTCTATCGAAGACTAACGAATGACACCGAAGTCAACCGAAGTGCCACGAAAAGAAGTGCCATCGCGGTAATTCCTTACTACTCGGTAGATACGAGGCGCATTCGGGCTACTTCGGCTATCTCGTCGCCATCTTGGACCAAAATCTACTACCAGCTTCTATTGCTCACAAGTCTAAGCTATATCTAAAGTACAGCGTGCCCTATCCATATCATATATATCAGTGAATAAAACTGAACTGGATTTCCAAAAAAACTTTTACATTAGAGTAAGATTAAACTTGTTTTTCTCGCTATTCTGTTTCTAATACTCTCTCGAAGATTCTCATTACATTAAGAATTGATTACTCGTTTTCCAAGTGCGACACTAAAGACCATGGTGTAAGAAGAAAGGTGAACCATTCCAGTGGATGCGCCGTAGACTAAGGCCGGTATTCATAGTCGGGTCTTATATTTAAAATCGTCTTAAGTTTATCTTTAGATGCTGTACGAATCAGTTGATTGGTCACGGAGTATCTGAAGATGAACTTAAGACGGTCTTAATTATAAGCTCCGACTATGAATACCGGCCTAAAAGTAGTGGGGGACAGTCAGCCAATTACGCTTTGAGCAGTTTTGCGAAATTCAATATGGCTGTAAAAATATGGCTTTTAAATAGCGCGCGCTGCAAAAATGCTCAAGCTCTGATTGGGCAAGATCTCAGAGTTCCGCCATTATGCGCAATGGTTCACCTTTCTTCTTACATCATGCTAAAGACCTTTGTAAGCTCCGGGAATAAACACGGCGAATAGAAAAAATACACGGGGGGGAAAACGACATCAACGCCGTATCGCCTGAACCTGTCGCCCCGCTCCAGACAGGAACGTACCCAGGCCCTACTTTTCCCCGTCACTCCTTCTCCCACTGTTCCGCCTTCTACGGAACACACGATACAACTATTACTGGTATCAATATTATTATAAATAAGATTATTAAAAATCATTAATTAAATAATTCTATTAATTTATATAATTTTTAGTGACAACCCCACTGGAAAAATTCGATTAACGTCAATTGAAGTTAATTCAATAATCGATTAAAATTCAATCGATTTTAATAGTGATTGTGTCCTCCATTTTTTATCGTAAGATATCTTACGCAAGATTTGTGCAAGACTTACGCAAGACATCTGACGCAAGTTTCTGACGTAAGTCTGTCGCAAGTCTGCCGTAAGAAATCTTGCGAAAATATTTTTTTTTAATCGTAAGATATCTTACGCAAGATTTGTGCAAGACTTACGCAAGACATCTGACGCAAGTTTCTGACGTAAGTCTGTCCCAAGTCTGCGGACACAGGTTAACGCAAGTCTTACGCAATACAATCAATGTTAAAAATCTTGCGTAAGACTTGCGTCAATCTTGCATAAACGGTGCTACCAGGGTTATTTCTCATAGAACGTGTTTTTTTTTATTTTTCTTCGTCACTTGGATTAGTAAGTATGTCTATGTTTTGCAAATTTTTTTCTTTAAAAGCATCTACATAATTATCTGTAATTTTATTTTCATTTATAATCAATATTTCAAACAAAAAATTTTTATAAAGAAGGAAGTTAATAAATGTAATTCCGATTTTTCAAAAATAATCAAAAAGATTTTTTTTTATTTAGAGGTATTTTGTATATTCACGAAAACAATATATTTAAAATAGATATCAAAAGCAAGAAAACAAGTTGTAGACTAAAAGTGACCAGTAAAATTTTATTTTTTAAAAATTGAAAGTCGCTTAATCTCTTAATAAAATTACCATTATATTTAATAAACTGGTTGATCTTAAAGGATTCCCAGTTATCTTCTGGTTCTAGGAGATTGATTATTGCCCGTTTGATATCTTTGAAAGATTCTGGAGGCTTAACATAAGTTCCTAAGTTATCCGATAACCACTTTGTAGGTATTACTTTTTTGTAATTTTTTTCATCTAGTATTATGGCAAAATTCTTCATTTTGAGGTACCTATATATAACATTAATATGAAAGTATAGTTTAAATTAATATGTACACTATTTTTTCTTTGCAACAAAAAATTGAATGATTGAACTGTTTATGCATATTTTATTTTTTGAAATAAAGTTAGTTAGAAGATACTTTAAAAATATTTTCAATTTATCAAAAGTTTGTACAAAGATAATACTAAAATTAAAAAGATTTATTATTATGGAATTTAATGAGAATATTTTCTGTATTTATTTAATCTATGACCAAGAATTAATAAAATATATTTCTTTATGTCGTAAATTATGATTTTTAAGCTTTGAAAAATATAATTTTAAAACATTTATGAGCAATATTTCTTTATTGTATAAATTAACTTGTTTACAAATAATATTTGTTTATTCAGTTTAGTGATATAAATAAGTACTAATTAAAAAGAAAAATTTCGTACCATGAAGTATTAATGAACGTATAATAGTCCACGTAGACGATAATAAAAAATTAACGGAATTGAAGTTGAACTAATCCCTATTGTATAATGTATGCACTATTGGTAAAATTGTAAACTACCCTGTACATTGGATTTTCAGATTTTTAGCAATAATTTCGGAATAAGACCAGCAATTAACTGTATTGGAAGGCTTAGACACATAAAAAATACCTAATGAACTACTGCGAACACCACATTCAATAAACAAATCCTTTTTTATTTCATACTCTCTTCCTATTATGTAAATAATTTCATCATTTTGTACAATATTTACAATGTCAATTATAGAACCATTTCGAAGTGTGACACAGTTATTTCTATCATCTTTAATATTTATTGAAAATGTTGTTGTGACCAATATCTGATATTGTATTTTATAATTGCAATCACTGGGTAAAATACCATTGTAATGACGTTTTTCTAATCTGCAATAATCATGACATAAAACTGTTTTAACAGTTTTTACACATTCATATTCGTCTAGTCTCCTAGCAATTTGTTGTAATGGTCTATCGCCTTTTCTTATAAGTTTTTTTAACGCACAAATGTAATTCTCGAATGAAAACGCGCTGAATTTTTGTATCGATCCATATTTACTGACATCTTTACATAAATGTAATAAATTATGCACGTTATGAGTAACGTTATCTTTGCCATAGATTTCTTGAAATTCAATACTAAATTTAATTATTAATTTTTCGACAAATTGAATAATTTCAATATCTTTTACGAATTTATCAGTACTTAATATAAACATACTGATATGTAGTAACATCAAGTTTTTATATACACATGGTTTTACAATATTTTTTAAAACTACTGGGACAAAGTATACTAAAAAATGTCGAAACTCAGAAGCCTTCCATTGTTTCCAGTAAGTTAAAGATCTACATCGCCGATTGAATTCAGAAGGCAGTATGAGCTTTAAGGCTTCTAATCTATCAGATATTGTTTTTATTTCGATACTTGTCAGTTTGCTTTTTTTATTTCGACGATCCTTATTACCTAACCAATGTCTTATTATTTGTTTCATAATTCCTAAGAAAACTAAATGCATACTATCTAATGGCACGTTAGAAACAAGACCAACACTAGGTAACTCATTTAAAATTGTCTCACCTCGTTGATACTCGTTTAAATACTCCAATTTTTTAAATTTAACATCAGTTCTCAGCAGGTTATCGCAATAATTTTTGAAAGTTTCAACATTTTTCACAGGAAAACATACTGATTTTTTGTAACTACCTTCTATAGTGCATTTACTGCAGCTAGAATAGCCACTGTGGTATTTAGTACACAATACAAATGATTTAGCTGGAGAATCTAATATGAAACCATAAATATTCACTGTATATAATTTATTATTAAACAAGAAACCGTTTTTAATGAGTACCTTCGATTCTTCTACAAACAAATTTAAAAATTCGTTGTGGTCATCTGGCTTTTTAGTGCCAAGATATATACCAATAGAATGTACAGTGTCAATTTCATAATCTTTGCACAATATCCCAGATAACAATTGGTGAGGGTTCATATTGCCCTCACGCATGATTATCACGCCGTACGTGCAAAGACACCATCATATCGCCCGCACTTATGTTGTGTGTGTAAGATCGCCATCACATTGATCTCACGACGTGATGGGAGCACACGTGCGATGCACTATACAATCACGCGTGATAAAGGGCATGATATACTTTCCAAGTTATTTTATATTTTAATCTGATCATATTTTGATATAAAATCTAAAATATCTCTTAAAATATTAAGTTTTCGATAATCTTAATTCTTTTATATACAGAATAACGAGACAAACAGTACATATATAAAAGAGATAAAATTCTATGTTTGAATTTTTCTTTCTTACACCATTGCTCGCTCGCTCGCTCGCTCTCTCTCTCTCTCTCTCTTCTCTCTCTCTCTCTCCTTCCCCCCCTATCGCGCTTGCCTGTCGCTTCCCCCGCCTGCGCTATGCGACAAAAGCACAATTCACACAGATAAAGTTCGACGTGCTACGCTGAGGCTACGCAAAAAACTAAGATATAAAAAAAAAACAAAGATAAAAGATAAAAAAAAAGATAAAACAAAGATATCGGAATAAAATTAAAAAAAAATGCAGTTCAAAATGTTCAAGAATCTGATGAAGATATAGGTGAATCCGTTAATTCATCCGAAGCTGACGTAGATTCTGAATATGAGACTGACGGTTAAAAAACATTTTAAATTTAACAAAGTTCTATTTTATATAATAACTATTTTATATAATATACAATAAACAGAAAATTGAAATAAACATATTGTTTCCTTTTATTTGATATTTTTCATAGTCTGGGTGAAAGAAATATCTACAAGAAAATTCATATAAAATTTAATGAGACTTGGAATACCATTTTCTACATATATATCTGTATATGATATTTTAAGGCTATTATCTCACTATATTAAATAGCAATACTACATTAAAAGGCTTAAGCGCTCGAAATTATTTAGAATTAAACATGATTATAAATCATCATTATATATGTATAATGGATTTACTTATCTAAAATTATATATAATTACATATAATTCTAAATAATTTGAAGCTTTTTAAGCTTTTTAATATACATATTTGTACAGTTTTATTACAATTACAATTTTTTACGTATAAATAAACACTCAAAAAACTGGAATTACACACAGTACAAACTTAATATTACTACAAAATGTTTCAAATCTCGCTTATTTATGAATATTTTTTGGTAGGACATGTCTCATTAATATTGAAATAAAAAATTACATTTTATATATATATACCTATATATATATATAATGTAAAAAATATTATGTGTGTGTGTTCACTTATTCATCACTTTATAGCGTTTTCGATTTGTTAACTCGACCCAAACCCTGACTCTAAAAGTTCTACACTTTACAGTCAGGGTTTGGATCGAGTCAACAAATCGAAAACATTATTAATTGAAATTCATATTGGTCGCACGCATGCCACCTTCATGCGTACAGGCGATATGAGTCTCAAATGCGCATTATAGATGTCTCGCATTTGAGACTCATATCGTCCATACGCGTGAGGGTGTGCGAGCGATATGAGTCTCAAATGAGGACGCATCTGTCTAGTGCCATGAACTCACGTCCGTGAGGATAATCCGCACACATGTGCGCATCGTGAGATCATTATGCCTGCATTTTGTTATCTGGGATTAACCACAATCCTTTTTCTGATGAGTTACCAAGTAATGGGGCTCCATCAATGTTTATTAGTAAATTCACAGTATCAAATTGGTGTTTTAACGCACAACGAATTCCAATAAATTTTTTTAGACATTGATTCATACCTAAATGACAATATTCACCGGTTCCCATGGTGATAATATTAGTGGATGCTGGCGTTTTTAAGATCGTACGTGGATCTTTAGGTAATTTAAAATGAGTGTACTTGTTTAAAATAATAAGTAATGCTTTTAAAGCGTTGTGAGGAACTGCGAAATTAACTGCCCAATTAGTAATATCTTCTATAAACATAACGTTCTCGTCTTTTTTAAGATTGGACAAAGAGTCAAAAAAATTATTAAAATCAATATCAGAATCTAAATCTAAATCGGGGATACTTTCCGCATCGCTATCACTATATCGATAAGATTCACAGTCTGAAGTAGAGTCATCATCCGATTTACAAGAATTAATATCACTGTCTGGATTAAGTATGTCGTAAGTGCAATTTTCAAAATCTATGTTTTTATCGATAATATTTCCTACATCGCTTGTGAAATCTAACAAATTATTATTTATATTTATAAATTCGTTTGATTCTTGAAATTGTAATAAATTCTCATCAGAATCGACATGTATATTCATCTCTTGCGATTGTTGCTGTTGACGTTCACATAAAAATACGCTGGTGTGATTATTAACTGTATTTTCTAAAACTTTATTTAATGAAATACTTTTCATTTCTTTTTCAGTAAGTTCCCGTGCTAACCTGCGAATATGTCTCGAACTAGTGGGATCACTTCCTTTTTTTACTTTCGGCATTTTATTGATACACAGCTGTTCTTTAAAAAAATAAAAAAATTGTATTTATATCATTCACCACACTTTAAGGAATATATATATTAAGGTAATATGTTAAGGTGGCCCTTCAGTGACTCTAAGATATCCATTAAAGTAGTTCTGCACAGACTCCGAAGTCAACTGACTGTCCATGGAAAAAAATTACAAAATATTTAATGAAATTGTACACATTGTGTTTGTTAATTATATTTACAAATTTTAAAGTTACTTTAGTCAAGTTTCGCGTTAAAGTAACAATGTTTAAATAATATGAATATTTTTTGTACGTAACGATGAACTATGTAGTTATCCATATACGAATAAACAAGGCAACATTTTATACTCGATGTATATATATATATATATATATATATATATATATATATATACACACGTTTAGCAGACAAGAGCCGCATAACCATACTCTTTCGTGGCTATTAGTATTTTTTAGCGATTTTTCTCAATTTGCTTTTTTTATTTTAAATAAATTTTTTCTCAAAAATTAGTGCGGCAATCGGGCTTTATAAAAATACTAACTTATTCTTTAAAATTCAAAGAACCTCATACATTTTTTTCATAACTTTCTGCAGTAATTGAATTCTGTGTAGAACTACCTTAAAATGTGTAAAAGTATGTAATTAGTTAGAATAAATAAATAAATTAATCCTAATACGAAAATTACATTGACTGATGCAATGCAGAATAAGCGCCACCGTTGGCGCATAGTCTGGTATTGAGAGAATATATACGCGTCTGCACATAACCTTCAATTTTGAACTTCAATACTAAATAACTTTTTATTTAATTCGTTAACGTTATACTTTTAATGTCATTAGAAAGCTTATTAGAGCAATTATTAGCCTTTCGATTTTTGTCAGGATCTTAAACGAATTGAAAAAGATATCATATGCTACTTCCGATGTTGAAATAAGAAGTCACCATAAGAGCTTATGTTAAATACTCGATTTTCAAATGGCTTTTATTTAAAATTTCATTCGTCAATCCTATCTAAAATTTTGCAGAGTAATGTGTCGATGTTTAATAAACATTCCCTCAAAGTTCCATTAAATTCTTAAACACTTCATTTTACTGAAGGGCCACCTTAAATATTAAACATTGAATAAATGTACAAAATGGATTACGCGTTTAAACTCGTTATGTCATAAAAATTAAAAAATTTTCTTCGCATTCGCAGATTTTATTTTACACGCACGCACGCATGCACGCACGCACGCACGCACGCACGCACACCACACACACACACACACGCACGCATTCATACACACCCACCCACCCACACCACACACACACACACACACACACACACACACACACACACACACACACACACACACACACACACACACACACACACACGCACACACACACACACACGCGCACACGCACACACACACAGCACACGCACACACACACACACGCACGCACACACACACTTTATTGCGATCAGATTATTTTAAAAAATTCATATGTTGATTATTTTCAATTATTAAATTCAAATGATACTTCATTTTTTTAACAATAACGTATCCAAACAACAAATCCTTTTATTGATCATCAATCATATACAATTTTTCGTCTAATTAAAAACGTAATAGCAAGCGTTAAATATTCAAATCTAAACATTTCACAACACATTTTTATGCTGCATATATATATATATATACTAGTAAATCTCTAGCTAGTAGGGTTTTGGTTCCCCTCCCCTGTGTGCAAACTCTTTATAACATTTTATTTACAAGTGTATTAAAAAAAACGAAAGAGTTTATAAATAATTTTTTTTTTATAAAAATAATTATCTTTTGTTCCATCTTTATGTGCATGCAACTTATATCGCTTAAGAGAAACTATATACTAAATAGTATAAAATGTTTTAGCAATATTTCACATGTGCAAATGTTCCTGAAATATTTCAAGTTGTAGAAGACATTATCGATCTTACTAAAAATAAGTATATTATTTTAAACAAATGTAGCATGTCCCTTACATACTTGAAAGAAAAAAATTTTATAAGGAAAATTTACAGAAAATTCTGCAGGTTTATATACAGAAACTGCCGATATTCTTATCAAGAAAAACTGCAGAGAGAATTACAGCATCTTTTTCAAATTAATTTGTTTTTCTTCATTTTCTATATCTAATGAATACTTTTGCTGCATACATTTCTTATTTATTTTAAACATTTTGATACACAAATTAATAAAAAATCACAATCACATGGTAATAAATATATGTTTACCACTTTTTAAGCAAAAAGTATAAAAAAAGTATATTAAAACATGCAACAGCTTTCAAGTAAAAATGATTAAACTAAATGATTAATTTAAAAAATGTGTCAAGTATTAAATTGCAGTATAAAAATATAAAATTATTTATAATTGAGTATCCGCATAAAAATAAAAATATATCCTATTTTTACCTTTTTACTTATAGTAACAAAATTTTTCTTCTGCCAAAACTTTGATATAAATACTAGTCCAAAACTTTCATACAAATGCCAGTACAGCTCGAAACAGCACCTTCAGTGATTTTTGTGCTTGCCTGAATGAAGTATACACCAATGACATACAATACTTTTCCTAACAAAGACAAAATATATGTTATATATAGGTGTTATTTGAAGCATTTTTGTAAATAAATTTTAATATTGTTAAAAATTTTACTTAAAAAGTAAAAATATTAACTAGTTGTAATTACGTATGAAAATAGAAATTAAATAAATATTATTTTTACTTTCTTACCAATAGTAGTTTAATTTTCCTTCTTAGTCCAAAACCAATATGCAAATGCTCAAATTGCTTATATACTAACACCACAGCCAGCACCTACAGATTTTTAGATATTGTAACTTCTGAGATGTCTGAAAAGAACAGTACACATAATATTTCAAACACTATAACTGTACCGATGATAATTAAATAAGACAAAAAAACCCCCGTGTTTGGAAAAAGAAACTTAGTAAAATGACAAAGGACGAAATGTTTAATTAAGCAACAATGGCAGCGGTCGGACGCGACGGTTACACAAACACGAGTGAGAATTAACATTCTAGTCATATTTATACGTGAAAAACTTTTATAAATTTACCTTTGAGAACCTGTGACAAACTCGCGGAGGCTCCTGTATGAATCAAAGAAAACAAAGCAAGTTAAAACCTAGTATGAAGACAATAATTACTCGCACTTCAAATCTCTGCTTTGTTACTGATACGATGGCTGACACTGTAGTACTGTAGAGATAGAGGGATAGAGGAGCCACGAGTCACACTTGTTGCGGTTCAGGGGCGCGGCCACATTGTACGGCGTGCCCGTCGCGAAAACCAGGCATGGCGCTAGTTAATACTGAACCCTGCAATGTTGTATCGATGAATTAAACGTTTGATTGTGAACGGTAGATTAAACGTATATTAAACGTAGATTAAACGTTAAATCGAAATGTGTTGTACAATTCTTTAAATCATTATGATGAATTTTTTAATTTTTAATTTTGATTTGTAAATAGTTAAAAATGATTCAAATAATTATACGAAAGTTTTTTAAAAAATAATATAAAATATTCAGTTAATATTATAAAGTTATTCGATTTATAAAGAAATTACTACTTTTTATTAATAATGTACACAATTATCGAAATGTCACTTTAATATTAATTTTTTATAGAAATTAAGAAAATTACCAAAAAAATGTTTAAATAATCAAAAAGTATTTTATAAACAGTTGTCAATATTTTGAAATGGCAGAAAAAAAATTGAATTAAACAATTTTATTGTACAATTTTTGTAATAAATTGTATAAAAATATCAATCGTGAATAATTTAAATTTTCGTGATTAAAGTAAAACATTTTTTTTTTTAATACTTATCTTATAGTTTATTTACAGTGTTATGGTGAGTATGGACACTTATTTTAATAATGCTTTTAAAAATTTTCATTGTTTTTAAGCAATAAAAAGCAGAGAATAAGAATAGTTTTAACAAATAATAATCATTATTTTATAATAACGACTTACTCATTTATCAATTATTTTTTCAACATAAATATTCACTTTCGGAGAGGGAGTTATTGTTATTTGAATAAATAAAGGATCAAGTATCCTTGCAACATTTATATTATAAGTATTTTGTAAAAAATATATTCCACTGCAATGTTATAGATATGTTTTTAAAATGTTTCAAAAACATATTTCAAGAAATGTTCCAGCAATAATTTAATGAAAATAATTGAAAAGGTTATCACAACATTTCTGAAGGATTGTAAGGTAACGATGATGCATCTTTGTGGTAATATTTTGTAAAGGTGTACAAAATATTTTTATAAACATTTTTGCCGTTTTGTGTGAAAGCTTTCATGAAATGTTCACGCAAGCTTTTTGAAAGATTCCTTGTAACATTTATTTCATAAGTATTTTGTAAAAATTATATTCCATTGCAATGTTGTGGATATGTTTTTGAAATGTTTCAAAAACGTATTTCAAGAAATGTTTCTGCAATATTATAATGAAAATAATTGAAAAGGTTAACGCAACATTTTAGTAATATTTCAATGAAATATTTTATACAACATTTGAAAAAATAATCAAATAAGGTTTACAGAATGTTTTTGCTAATATTTCTGTTATCTTTCATGAAATGTTTCGTGAAATGTTAAATGTTATTGTAATCTTTTGGAAGACTTCCTTGGAAATTTTTATGTTTACTTGAAATAATATTGCATTTAAATATTTCTGCAATATTTGGAAAATATTTCATAAATCATTTCATTACAACATTTTTGGAAGATTTTCGGAATCTGGTAACAATATTAACGCAAACTTTCTTTGAAATATTTCTTCGAATCTTTCAGTGAAATGTTTCATGCTGTGAGTTAGTAGTACTGTTAAATATCAATCACATATGTCACCCTGTCCAGAGAGAGAGAAAGAGAGATAATGCAAATATTTAAATTAATCATTATCAAAACACTGTTAAATTTTATATATGCACTTTAAGAAGCATGTCACTTACTTTTCAGAGTCAAATTGTGGTAAATTTTGTATCTATATTTTAACGATATTTATTTCGCACTTGTATCTTGAATAATTAATATCTGATTTTTTATAGTTGTATGTTACGTCAGATAATCACTAATCTTTTTAAGCGTGTAGCTTCTTTGTACTTGACATGAGAACTTTTTTACTTATGAATTTTGGGTTTATTTAATATTTACCCGTTTCAAACAATACAACACTTTTTGATCAATAAATTACTCGCTGAAAATATGGCATAACAAATTCAAAATCGGAAATTGATACGAAAATTCGAAATTTTACTACAGAAAAGTTGGAGATTTTTAATCTAAACCATTTTCATAACTTTTTCATTTTAATTATTTATTCCATCCATCGAAAGTTTTTTGAGAGCAGGCCGCCATGTTCTTTTTCCGAGTAATTAACAAATTAGTACTCTGGAATTACAAGCAACTATTTTTCATTGTCCAGGTTTGTATAAATTTCAAATCAAACTTCAATAAACGACTTTTATATTTTGTGCACTAAGAATAACATATCACTTATGTACTTTCACTTAGAGTCAAATTTTAATCAATTTTACTTATATACACCTTATGTATGTATGTTCATTTTGAATTTGCACCTTGAATAACATATCAGTTATTTTTCGTGGTAATATGTTATTAAATTTATTATATTATTTATTTTATTAATTTATTTAAATAATATACACTTTATGTATGTTCACTTTGAATTGGCACCTTGTATAATATATCAGTTACTTTTCATGGTAATATATTATTAGATAATCATTTAAATTTGTAAAAATTCAAATTCTTGAGGGTTTTCTATTTTTGAACATGGCTTGACCTTTTCATTTATGATATTTTTTGGGATATCACCTACTTTTTAGAGTACAGATATATGAATCAATTGGTGCAAAAAAAACGCAAAGTTTAAAAAAAGTTATGCTATTTGCAATATGCAATTACATATTTTTCTTTAAAGATAACTATAAATCTATCCCATAAGAAACCTTAATTAACGACACAGGTCCCGTATTTTTGCGATGCACCGTTTACAAGACATTAAATTTCACCTTCAAGGGGTGGTTTTTGAAAATTTTTAATAAATGATAAATTGACCCCATAAAAAACCTTAATTAACGGCACAAGTCTCATATTTTTGCAACGCAAAACACTGTTTCCGAGACATTAAATTTCACCCCCAAGAGGTGGTTTTTGAAAATTTTTTATGAATGGTAAATTAACCCCAGAAGAAACCTTAATTAATAACACAGGCCCCGTATTTTTGCGATGTACCGTTTTTGAGATATTAAATTTCACCATCAAGGGGTGGTTTTTGAAAATTTTTAATAAATGGTAAATACACCAGAAAGGGTGTGAAAGAGTGAGAGGGGGTGAAAGATGATGAAAAAGTGTAAGAAAAGCGAAAAAAATGAAAAAATAGAGAGGGGGAGGGGAGGGGAGGAAGGGGGCGTGGTGAGAAAGGGAAATGAGGGGAGGGGAGGATGAGTGGAAGTTGGGGGAGGTGTGAGTGAAAGGTAAGAGAGAAGAGAAGTACATACATGACTGCGGACAGAGAACAATTTTTCATGAAAAACATCACTTTTTGACCGTTTGTATATCCAGAACGGCTTGACCAATTTTTTTTTTTTTTGGCTTAACTTACTCGTGGCGATGCCACCTTTCAGAATATGCTACATGCACTTCAAAATTTTTTATATTTTAATAGTTCTGTACCCCAAAAAATCGATTCTAAACTTTCTGGATAAGAGACTAGTAGCGTCCAAAATTTTGAACATGGCCGGAGACGCTACCGCGTCTCCTGATACGAATACTTGACATTTTCATTTTCAATGCAATTACATTCAATATAAATTAAAAGACTTGAAATTTTAGGAAAAATGTATTTACGCAGAACAAAGCAGTAAAAAGAGTTCGTTTTATGAATGGTTTTAAAACAGAATATATATTTCGAGAAGACTTTGTTTCTGATGAAGCTTGGAATCGATTCTTAAGATTCACAACTTATGAAAAATCGAAAACGGCAGCTGCACATAACAAAAACTTACGCAAAGAAAAAAAAATAAAAAATTTAAAAGTTTTGGTAAAAGATTTAGAGACGAAAGGAGAATTTGATGCTGCCGAATATTTAAAGGTGTTTTAAAATTTATTATATAATTATACATATATATATATATATATATATATATATGTATATATATATATATATATATATATATATATATATATATATATATATCATCAAAATATATATAATAAATATGATACATATAATGAATAAAATAAATGATGAAAACCTGGATACCGTTAATACACATATCAGTACAATACAATTATACAATATCATTTGATAATTGATAAAGATAGTTTTTAAGAAAGAATTGTGTATTAACGGTTTTAATTAATCAAAAAATTATGTAACTAAAATATTATATATAAAATTATTTGATTTTGGTTTCTGAAAAAATCTTAATAATTATTTTTGATAACAATTTTATGACCATATTAATTTTTATAATATAATATAATATTTATGTTAGTTAGTTAGTTAGTTTATTGTTTTGATTCCCCTCAGGGTTACAATTCCTTATACAATTAGTCTCTCGCTCCATCTTAGCCTAAACTTACATCTAACTTAACTCTAACGCATCTTAATTCTAATCTTTTGTGCTAGCGCGTGCCGGTCTCCCGTCCACGCCCTCACACCTTCCCACACACATACACACTCCCCCCTACGGGCTTCCGCTTCCTCTTGCTTCTCCCAATTTCGCTTCTATTTACCCCCCCCCTTGCTCATTCATTACTTTCTCTTATTTCATTTCGTTTCGGTGCTTCTCCATTCTCTCTCTCCTCATCACTCACTCTCTCCTCCCCTCCCGTCCCCTCCCCTAATCCTCCTTTCCTCCTCCACCAATCTCATCCACCACTCTCCTTCTCCTTCCTCTCCCAATACCCTACCTACCTCCTCCTGCCAACTTCCCCCTCCCTCCGTTCCCCAGTCCCTACACCTCTCCCATACGTGTTCCCAACTCTCCACTTCTCCCCCGCACAGTCTACACAACCTCCCCTCTTCCTCCTCCCAATATCTCCTCTCCTTCATCTCATTCCCCAACCTATATCTTGCTATTCTCTGCCATCTACTTTCCCCCCAGCCTTTTTTCAAGTAACCCGGTATTCCCTCCCCCTTTATTTCCTTGTACCATCTATTGTATCTCGAGTCTCTTATTTTCTCCCACCTGTTTCTTCTCTGCTTTTCTCTATCTTCCTTTTCCCAATCTATAAACCAATCACTTTCCCTCCTCCTTCCTCCTTCCACTACCTCTAGACCTCTACTATCAAAATATTCCCTCTAGACCTCTACTCTCAAAATATTCCCTCCTTTCCCCCTCCCATCCCCTCCTAACTCCTCCTCTTCCTCCATCTTTCCCCAATCTCATTCAGAGATTTTCTTGCAAGTATACTCCCTTTTCCTTCTCTCAGTCTCTCCTCATAATTCCACGCTCTTTTCCCCATTCTTCCTTCTAGCTCGTCCCTCTGCAGTTCCTCCCTTACTAAATACCCTGGCGTTTTCCCCTCCACTCCTAGTACCCATCTTAAATATCTTTCCTCTATCCCCTCCATCTTTAATCTCTTCTTCCACCCCCAAATTTCCACTCCATAACACATCACTGTCCAAAATAACCCATCGAATAGCCATAACCTTCTTTCTTAATCTTTCCCAAACTTCCTCTTTCCTATTCCCCATATCTGCCTCATCACTGCTGCTGCTCTTCTCACTCTCTCCCTCACATGTGCTTCCTGCCCCCCATTCCTCTGTAACACATAACCCAAATATTTAAATTCCCTCACCTCTTCTATCTTCCTCCCTTTCCACCTCCAATCTATTCTTTTCCATCTCCCTCCTCCTTTCCTAAATCTCATAATCTTGCTCTTATGTTCATTTAACACTAACCCTTTCCCATCTAAGTACCTCTCTAATCTCTCCATCATACTCCTCATCTCCCCTTCTTCCTTTGCCATCATAACTATGTCATCCGCATACGCCAACGTGTATATTCTATCATCTCCTATCTCTATCCCTCCCCATCTCACCTTTTTCATCTTCTCCTCCAGATCCGCAATTAACACGTTAAAAAGTATCGGACTCAGTGGACATCCCTGCCTTAATCCTCTCGCTGTCCAAAATTCCCTGCCACCCTCCTCTCCCACTCTTACCCTACTCTTTGTCTCCCTTAATATTTCTTCCACTCTTGTTACCAGACTCTTTCTTATCCCCCTTTCCCTCATTGTCTCACACAACATTCTCCTGTCCACCGAATCAAATGCCGCTTTTAGGTCTACGAACAGTGCTATCAACTTTCCTTTCTCCCTTTCCATCTGTCTACTGATCAAATAATTCAGGACGTATATGTTATCTATCGCCCCCATTCCCTTTCTAAATCCCGTTTGATTGTGTGGGATTATTCCTTTTTCCTCAATTTCCGTCTTCAACCTTTCTGCCAACACCGCTGTGTAGATTTTATATGCCGTTGGCATGAGCGTTACTCCCCTATAATCCTCCACCACCTTCCTTTCTCCTTTCTTCAAAATTGGTACCACTACCCCTTCTTTCCACATTTCCGGCCACCCCTCTCCTTTCCATATCCTGTTGCAAAAATTCCAGATCCACTCTTTCATCCCTTCCCCCCCATACTTCCATACCTCATTTGTCACCCCATCTATTCCTGCTGCCTTTCCTCCCTTCAAGCCCTTTATCACTTCTTCTATCTCCTCCTTCCTTATCTCCTCTTCTTCATCCGTTTCCCTCCCCTTCTTCTTTCCCCTTGTTACCCTCCCTTCTACCCCCCCAAGCAAGCTCATAAAATACTCCCTCCATTCCTTTCCCTCAATCCCCTCGTTTACCCTCCCTCTTTTTCTTCTCTCTTTGTTTACTATCTCCCATACCTCACTCTCCGTTTTTGCCTTTTGCACTACCTCCATCCATCTCTCTCCTTCCTCTCTTTTCTTCCCTTTACATAATTCCTGATAATCCTTCTTTGCCCTTTTATACTCCTGCTCCTGCTCTCTCCCCTTCCTCCACTCCCTCAACTTCTTTCTCACTATCCTCTTTCTCTCCCTACATTCCTCATCCCACCACCCTCCCTTTCTCCTCCCTCTCCCTCCTTTTTCCTCTTCCATCTTCTCTATCACTCTCTTTATCCTATCCTCCAATTTTTCCCATTCCTCCTGCAGCTCACCCCCCTCTAACTTCATCTCCCTCATTTCCTTCCTAAAAAATTCTGCTCCTTCCTCATCCCACCATCCCCTCCATTCCCTTCTCTCCCCTCCTCCTCTTCTTCTCTCCAACCTTCCTCCCGCCATCGTTACCTCCACCGGATGGTGATCCGAATCTATTTTCTCTCCTATCTCCAATCTAACTATCTTTTCCCTTATTACCTCTTCCCCTATCACATAATCAATCACCGTGTTTCCCCTACTTCCTGTGTATGTATATTCCCCTTCCTCATCCCCTTTAATCCCTCCATTAAAAATACTCCACCCTCCTTCCTCCACAAATTCCACTAAACTCCTTCCCTCTTTATTAACCTTCTTATCCTTCGATCTCCTTCCCATCTCCTCCTCCTCCCATCCTCCCCCTCTCCACCCCCCTCCTTTATTTCCTGTTCTTGCATTAAAATCCCCTCCCATAATCGTTATCATCCCTTCTTCTCTCTCCTCCACCCATTTCTTCGCATTCTGCAGCACCCTCTCTAAGTCCCCATTAACATATACCCCCACTATTCTTAATTTTTCCTTCTTTATTCTCACCCTCCCCACAATTATCCCCTCCACTTGTGACTCTATCTCCACTCCCTTCTCTGCCATCTCCCACCTGATCCCCATAATCATACCCCCCATCGCTCTCCCCTTCTTGTTCTTTCTCCGTGCGAATTGCGCCCCCCATTTATACCCTTTTGGCAGTTTTCCCTTCACCTTTCCCCAATTCTTTTCTTCTACCCATGTCTCCAACAAAACTATCACCTCCCATCTCTCTATTCCCCTCCAAAATTCCCTATCCTTATTTCCTAACCCCGCCACGTTCCAGAAACACATTCCGCATTTCCCTTCGTCCGCTCCTTTCTCCCTCCTCCTATGCCCTCTTTCCCCGCTTTCTGTCCTCCCATACCTTACCTTCCTGGTTCCTTAACACCTCTTCTCCTTCATTCCATACCCACCATTCCCCATCTACATTTATTCTCCCATAACTCACCCAGACTTTTCTTCCCCTTTCTTTTTCCCCCCTTGCTATCTCCTCCAACCTCCATTTCATTTTCCTTTCCCTCCACGTCAAATCCTCCTCTATCCTTTCTTTCCTTCCCCTTAGTATCCTCTTCCTACTCATTACCTCCCTCTTCTGCTCTTCATTTTCTAATCTTACTACCCATATGTTTTTCCCTTTTCTCCCACCTACCCTACTCACCTCCTCCACCTTCGTCTCCGCTCCTATTCCCGTTAGTAATTCCTTCACTGCTTCCCTCTCCTTCCCTTCCTTAATTTCCAATCCTCTAACTATCAGGTTCCTTCTCCTCTCCCTCCTCTCCCTCATTTCCCACTCCCTCTCCATTCTCCACATTCTTTCTTCTATCATCCCTCCTTCTCTTTCTACCCTCTCATTTCCTCCCCCCACCATCTCCCTTATCTTCTTTTCCAACTCTTCAACTCTCCTCATTAGTTCTTCCCTCTCTATCTGCCATCTTCTATCCCTTTCTATTTGCTCCCTTCTCATCTCCTCCATTCTCTCCTCTAGCATTTTTAGCCCACCCCTTACTCCTTCGTTCCCCTTCCTTTGATCCTGCCACATATTTTCCATCATCTTTTTTAATTCCTCTATTCCGCTCATACCTCCCTCCCTCTCCCCCCTATCCTTCCCGCTTCCTTCCTCCCTCCCTTCCCCTCCTCCTCCCTCTCTCACCGGTGATCTTTGAGTCTTTTTACTTCTATGGAAAGGGCTTCCCCCCTCTCCTGTTTTCTCCTCATCTGATCCCTCTCTTTTCCTTTTCATTAACTCCTCCATGCTCCCCACACTGCCCACGCTGCTACATCTCTCTCTCTGATTCCTGTCTAACCATTTGCCTATTCCCTGTTTTCTCTCCATATTGGTCCCTCTCTTATCCCTAATCCACTACTCTCTTCCTACCTATCTATTTATATACTCTACGCCTGAGTGACAGCTACTCCCTACTCTTCTCCTCTCTATTACCTTATGCTCTATGCCCAAAACCGACACGTGTCTCGTCACCTACCTTTCTCTCTTTCCCTCTCCCTCTGCCCTATCCCTATCCCTTATCCCTTTCTCCCCCTCACCTCCTCCCACACTCCTCCTTCTACCCTGCACACTCTCACCTTGCACTCACACTTTCTCTCACTCTCTGCACCCTGTCTATTTTCTCACGATGAGACCGCGTGTTCACATACCTCGCACCGGAAGCGGAAGCCCAATATAATATTTATGTTTATACATATAATATTATATATATAATATTATATTTATGTTTATACATTTGTACTCATCATACATAATATATTATTATGTATTATGCATAATATACAATAGACATTATATATATTATGTACATTATATAATATTTATACAATCCTCTTACATTATTTCTAAAGAATTAAACAGTATACAAAATTTCTTTAAAGTATTTGTATCTTGATAGGACTTGCCACCACATGTACAAGAATTATTAATACGCATGAAAGAACGCAAACCAACAGCTCCTTTTCCTGCTAACCTGAAAAACTTTGCTAGAACTCTTCACTTTCATTCACCAGCTGCATACGAAGTAGTTAGACGTAGTTTTCTTAATTGCTTACCTTGTACTCAAACACTTAATAGTTGGATCTGTGCAAAAGAATACAAACCGGGGATTTCTGAAGAAATTATTAATAATGTATCTAATATTGTTAAGCTGGAATCAAAGAAAGGTAAAAAACTTATTTTTAATATAACTTTTGATGAGATGAATATTAAGCAGCATAAAGAATGGGATAAAAATACACATTCGTGGAAGGGTCTTGTAGATTTCGGTGGACAACTACATGAAACAAACAAAGATGGAGAGCTTAAAGTTGCCAGTAAAGTATTAGTTTTTATGTTAGTTAATATAAATGGCGGATTTAAAACTCCAGTAGCCCATTATTTAATTAATTCTTTGAATGGCATAGAAAAATCGATTCTTTTAAAAGATTTATTAATAAAACTAAATGAAAAAAGTATTAATGTAGTCAGTGTAACATTTGACGGTGATAAAGCCCATAAAACGGCATGCGAACTATTAGGCGCTAATCTAAATTATAAAGATAAAGATCATTTTAAGCCATATTTTGAACATCCAGGAAATTTACAACCTGTTTATATTTTTTATGATCCTTGTCATTGTCTTAAACTTGTTCGAAATTATTTCGCTACAAAAGGTCCAATTATTTATAATAACAACGAATATATACGCTGGGCATTCATTAAAAAATTACATAACATACAAGAGAGTGAGAAGTTACATTGTGCTTGCAAAATTCGAAATAGGCACGTAAATTTTTACAAAGAAAAGATGAAGGTATTCTTGGTCTCAAGTTTTAAGCAATAGTGTTTCAGCTGCTTTAAGATTCCTTGAATTTGATCTAAAAAATCCGAATTTTGTAAACGCTTCTTCAACAGCGACATTTTGCAAAAACTTCAATGATATATTTGACATATTGAATGCTCGAAATAAATTTTGCAAAACACCAGGCCGAATGAGCATAACTAAAGATTCTTTACCAGAACTAAAAAAAAAAGTTGAAGAATACGTTAAGTATATTGAACAATTAGAAATTAATGTAAAAATTAAAAAATCAAACAAAGAAAATTCTGTCAGTAATATAGATGCAAAGTCTGGTACTATACGTAAAGCAGTCGTTCACAGTGATTCTGTAAAGACAGGTTTTGTGGGTTTTATTATTTGTTTGAAAAACGTCTACAATCTTGCTAATTATTTAATAGAAAATAACATTATTGAATATATGTTAAGTTATAAACTATCACAGGACCACGTCGAAATGTTTTTTTCATTAATAAGACGAATGAATGGACATAATAATAATCCGACTACAACTCAGTATTTATCTGCGTATAAAAAATTATTGAACAACAAATTGAATATCATGATTTCTTCTTCTGCAAATTGTTCTCCGTTAGATGAAACATTACTGATTTCTGCAGAAAATTTTACAAATATCAATAATGAAAATTCAAAAATTATTTCAGATAATACAGTATCTGATTTTAGAAAAAAAAAAGAGAAGAAACTCCTTGTAAAGTAAAATTTACTTCCACTCAAGTTAATGATTTTCTGCAAAATAACAAATATCATATCTTTGAACATAATTATAACATTGAAAGTGAAGGGTGGTATTCTTCTGAATACACAGAAGAAATCATTAAACATATAGCTGGTTCAATTGTTCATATTTTAAAACGTAAAATTCACTGTGAAAAATGCTGTGAACTATTAGATGATACCCATTTTAAATCTAAATTAACAATTTTAAAAAATCGTGGAGGCTTAAATTTTGCATGTGATGATGTGAATTTTATTTGCAAATGTACAGAAAAAATCATACGTCAATGTAAAAATTTATTATCTAAAAACATAAATGCAACACTAATTACTAAAACATTGGAAATTTTGCCAAGTACAATTTTAGATGATAATAAACATTATCTCGAGCAAGAACCTTTTATGGATCACCGTAATCAATTAATTTTACTTATAATACAAAAATATACAGGGTGGCCGATATATCTGAAGACATTGAAATATCTCGAGAACTATGCACAGAATCAAAAAAGGCGTGGAATGAAAGTTGTTCGACACGAAGGGGGGCATCCAGTGATAATGAAATCGATCCCCTCCCCCGCCCCCTGGGGGTGGGGTGGGGGGAACATATCAAAACTTAAATAGGAGCCCCCATTTTTTATTGCAGATTTGGATTTTCCAGAAAGAAGTACACCAATTTGACCTAGGAGCTTTTGCATTTTGGTTCACAGGTGGCGCTGTAATCGATAAAAATCCAAATTTATCTGAAGACATTGAAATATCTCGAGAACTATGCACAGAATCAAAAAAGGCGTGGAATGAAAGTTGTTCGACACGAAGGGGGGCATCCAGTGATAATGAAATCGATCCCCTCCCCCGCCCCCTGGGGGTGGGGTGGGGGGAACATATCAAAACTTAAATAGGAGCCCCCATTTTTTATTGCAGATTTGGATTCTACAGAAAAAAGTACACCATTTTGATCGACGAGTTTTTGCGTTTTGGTTCACAGGTGGCGCTGTAGTCAACAAAAAGCAAAAGTAAAAAATCCCTAAAATTTGAGAACGTCTCCAGAATTCACATCACATCTGATAAATAAAAGTAGACGTATTTTATTTTAAAAATACTATTCAATGTCACCAATACGAAAAGTTGGTTTTTCTTTGATTTGATATTATTATTGTAATGTTTTCTAGTCGCTACAATGGAAAGTATCTGAGAAATAATCATGGATTTGGTTGTGTCAAAAAATACATTTAGCGTTACCCAGGAACAACGTGGACGTGGACGTAGTATTTTTCTGTTCCCTTTGGGGTGCTTGTTTTACGTGAGTCCCCTTGCCTCTCACTGTTCACTTAATTGAGTAAGTGTTCGAAATTTTGACCTTCCACTTCAATACATTTATTTATTCTTTCTTCAAATGACTTTACACAGGATAGTATCATATCTGCGGGAATTTCTGCGCAAGCAGTTCTTATGCGTTCCACCATGTTTTCACGAGTCGTTGGTACTTGTTCGTAAACTTTACCTTTTAGGTAACCCCATAGGAAGAAATCCGGAGATGTTAAATCAGGTGACCTCGCAGGCCAATTAATCGGGCCACCTCTACCAATCCACCGACCATTGTAATCACGGTCTAGTATTTCCCTTGCTGCTGTTGAAAAATGTGCTGGGCAACCATCATGCTGAAACCACATTGTCCGTCGAACGTCCATGGCAACATCCTCAAGTAGTAGTGGTAGTTCTTGTTCTAGGAAATTTCGATATTTCGTTCCATTCAAATTACCTTCAATGAAATAAGGACCAATGAGTTTATTTCCTATGATTCCACACCAAACATTCACCGACCAAGGACGTTGATGATTAACTTGTCGTAACCAATGGGGATTTTCTACGCTCCAATAATGCATGTTATGCCTATTGACGCCACCATGGTTCGTGAATGTAGATTCATCTGAAAATAAGACATTAACAAAGAAATTGTGGTTTGTTTGCATTTTTTGAAGTGCCCATTCACAAAACACCACTCGGTTACGAAAATCATCGCCATGTAGTTCCTGATGCAGTGAAATGTGATGTGGGTGATTACTTATGACGATGCAATATTCTCTGAATACTATCTCTGGAAATGCCGGAATCGCGATGTAATTGTCGAGTGCTTACACGTGGGTTTTGGTGAACAGCTGCTAGTACAGCTACTTCATTAGCTTCTCCTGTAACTGTTAATCTTCGCTTTCTTTTTTTAATTTGTACGCTGCCATCAGAGTGAAAGGCATTCACAACTTTGTAAAAAAAAGAACGCGAGCGAGCATTATCTGGAAAACGCTCAGCATACAACGCAACAGCATCGTCAATATTCCTCCTACATTCACCATAAATAAGAATCATTTCGATTTTTTCGGGAACTGTAGCAGGATTCATTTTTCACTTGCAATTCGATTTAAGCAATGAAGGGTAGACAAAAAAAATAGTCACGTAAACTGAAATTTGTTATTCTGAAAGCAAAATGACCTCTGACCGAATTACTCTACCATTACAACATATCTACTGTGGAACAGTTAGTTCCCCGCACAGAAATGATCAATTCGCCGTTGATGGATATTTCCGTTCAAATGTACGTAATTCTCAGATACCTCGAAAAAGGTAAGAGATACGCAAAATGTGACAAAATTTTCGGGGTTGTCGAAAGGGGGGGTCGATCTCGAGCTGATTAAAATAGGCTTACCCGCAAATTTACAAAAGTTGCAAAAACTAACATTCGTACTTCTTACATCGAACTTTCAAAACTCTGATTGTAATACAGAAGAGAAATACAACAACATCGGTACGGAGCTTGATTACTTTGATGGGCTCGCTTTTTCCGCAGATCCGCTTTGTACAAGCGAATTTCTTCTCCAAATGTTTTAATTTTGGATTTAGTTCAGGGGTCCCGACAAGATGAAGACCTTCTTACGATCCACGACCGGCTTACGACCACCTTACGACCGCTTACGACCATACGACCGGCTTACGACCTTACGACCGCTTACGACCATCATACGACCGGACCATCATACGACCGGTTTACGACCGCTTACGACAATCATACGACCGGCTTACGACCGCTTACGACCACCTTACGACCGGCTTACGACCGCTTGGAATCCTCGCTCTCGGTGGAATCGCGCACTCTCCTCCCTTGTAGCATACTATTTTTCGCTGAAGAAATTCGCTTGTACAAAGCGGATCTGCGGAAAGAGCGAGCCCATCAAAGTAATCAAGCTCCGTACCGATGTTGTTGTATTTCTCTTCTGTATTACAATCAGAGTTTTGAAAGTTCGATGTAAGAAGTACGAATGTTAGTTTTTGCAACTTTTGTAAATTTGCGGGTAAGCCTATTTTAATCAGCTCGAGATCGACCCCCCCTTTCGACAACCCCGAAAATTTTGTCACATTTTGCGTATCTCTTACCTTTTTCGAGGTATCTGAGAATTACGTACATTTGAACGGAAATATCCATCAACGGCGAATTGATCATTTCTGTGCGGGGAACTAACTGTTCCACAGTAGATATGTTGTAATGGTAGAGTAATTCGGTCAGAGGTCATTTTGCTTTCAGAATAACAAATTTCAGTTTACGTGACTATTTTTTTTGTCTACCCTTCATTGCTTAAATCGAATTGCAAGTGAAAAATGAATCCTGCTACAGTTCCCGAAAAAATCGAAATGATTCTTATTTATGGTGAATATTGGAGGAATATTGACGATGCTGTTGCGTTGTATGCTGAGCGTTTTCCAGATAATGCTCGCTCGCGTTCTTTTTTTTACAAAGTTGTGAATGCCTTTCACTCTGATGGCAGCGTACAAATTAAAAAAGAAAGCGAAGATTAACAGTTACAGGAGAAGCTAATGAAGTAGCTGTACTAGCAGCTGTTCACCAAAACCCACGTGTAAGCACTCGACAATTACATCGCGATTCCGGCATTTCCAGAGATAGTATTCAGAGAATATTGCATCGTCATAAGTATCACCCATATCACATTTCACTGCATCAGGAACTACATGGCGATGATTTTCGTAACCGAGTGGTGTTTTGTGAATGGGCACTTCAAAAAATGCAAACGAACCACAATTTCTTTGTTATGTCTTATTTTCAGATGAATCTACATTCACGAACCATGGTGGCGTCAATAGGCATAACATGCATTATTGGAGCGTAGAAAATCCCCATTGGTTACGACAAGTTAATCATCAACGTCCTTGGTCGGTGAATGTTTGGTGTGGAATCATAGGAAATAAACTCATTGGTCCTTATTTCATTGAAGGTAATTTGAATGGAACGAAATATCGAAATTTCCTAGAACAAGAACTACCACTACTACTTGAGGATGTTGCCATGGACGTTCGACGGACAATGTGGTTTCAGCATGATGGTTGCCCAGCACATTTTTCAACAGCAGCAAGGGAAATACTAGACCGTGATTACAATGGTCGGTGGATTGGTAGAGGTGGCCCGATTAATTGGCCTGCGAGGTCACCTGATTTAACATCTCCGGATTTCTTCCTATGGGGTTACCTAAAAGGTAAAGTTTACGAACAAGTACCAACGACTCGTGAAAACATGGTGGAACGCATAAGAACTGCTTGCGCAGAAATTCCCGCAGATATGATACTATCCTGTGTAAAGTCATTTGAAGAAAGAATAAATAAATGTATTGAAGTGGAAGGTCAAAATTTCGAACACTTACTCAATTAAGTGAACAGTGAGAGGCAAGGGGACTCACGTAAAACAAGCACCCCAAAGGGAACAGAAAAATACTACGTCCACGTCCACGTTGTTCCTGGATAACGCTAAATGTATTTTTTGACACAACCAAATCCATGATTATTTCTCAGATACTTTCCATTGTAGCGACTAGAAAACATTACAATAATAATATCAAATCAAAGAAAAACCAACTTTTCGTATTGGTGACATTGAATAGTATTTTTAAAATAAAATACGTCTACTTTTATTTATCAGATGTGATGTGAATTCTGGAGACGTTCTCAAATTTTAGGGATTTTTTACTTTTGCTTTTTGTTGACTACAGCGCCACCTGTGAACCAAAACGCAAAAACTCGTCGATCAAAATGGTGTACTTTTTTCTGTAGAATCCAAATCTGCAATAAAAAATGGGGGCTCCTATTTAAGTTTTGATATGTTCCCCCCATCCCACCCCCAGGGGGTGGGGGAGGGGATCAATTTCATTATCACTGGATGCCCCCCTTCGTGTCGAACAACTTTCATTCCACACCTTTTTTGATTCTGTGCATAGTTCTCGAGATATTTCAATGTCTTCAGATAAGTCGGCCACCCTGTATATAATTAATAAATGCAATGTGTTCACAGCCAAAGTGCAAATCTGATATCAGTATTTTTATGTTTATGTGGAAGCTGCAATAAATAAGAATGATTATCAAATATACAAAATATTTATTTTCCCAACTTCTATAAGTTTTATACATGCTATTACCGTTTTATTAAACTTAACTCTCGAATATCATATTGAAGAAATAAAAATAGCACAATAGATGAGAAACTAACATAGGTCAACTCATAACTGTTAAGCATTATACGCAAACTTGAATTTGCATATATAACATATATATATTACTATATACAGGGTGTCCCAGAATTACCGTACCACCCGTTAATGGCAGATTCTTAAGGTCATTTGGAGACGATTTTTTTCTCGGCGAAAATGAAAGGGAGGCCATCATTTTTTGGAAATTTTCATTTTTTATCACATATCTTTGTAATTAAGCTTTAAATTAAAATTCTATTAAAGTAAACAATATCTAAAATTAACTGAAAAATCTAGTTTTCTCAATATTTTATTTCTACAAAGTTTAGTTTACAAAAAGCTTCTTTTTTAATTACTTATAACTCGGAAATTATTAGTGTCTTGAGATTTTCGCCGAGGAAAAATCGTCTCTAAATGACTTCAAGAATCTACCATTAACGGGTGGTACGGTAATTCTGGGACACCCTGTATATATTATATATGTACCATATATATTTTATAAATGTTAATATATATGTATTATAAATATTATCATGTATATTATATGTTCTATATTTTAAACTAAATTAATTATATATTATAATTAATATTATAGTAATATATTAACTTTAATTATAATAAACTATATTATCTATGTCTATTATTTATGTCTATTAATTACAATATATTATTTATAACCAACTATTAATTATTAATATTAATTATATTATATTATAAACTATATTACAAACTATTTTAAACTCAATATATTCATTATATTGTAACGGTACGCCTTGCCTCGCGGGCCGGATTTAGCTCGTCGTGGTCAGGGTCGAAGAAGGCGTGAGACTCTGGTTTGTTTTGCACTGAGTTTATTGTGGATGGTGTAGATGATAATATACAGATGAGTGGTCGTGTATGTACAGAGTGGTTGAGATGTACGTAAGTGTGTGTGTGAGTGTCGCTGGGCGTGTGGTGGGAGGCACTGTGGCCTGTACAGTGGGGTGAGGGTGAGTGTGTGTGTGTGTGTGTGTGCGTGTGTATGGTCGCAGCTCGGTGCGGATCTTCCTAGCGAACGGTGCGTATCTTACTATCTAGCGGGCGGTGCGGATCTTATTATCTAACGGTGCGAATCTTATCAACTAACGGTACTTATAACTAACGGTCGCAGTTATTTACATCGGCGGTGCTTATGACTAACGGTCGCGGCTATATACATCGGCGGTACTTAGAACTAGCGGTCGCGGCTATACACCTCGGCGGTACTTATAACTAACGGTCGCGGCTATATACATCGGCGGTATCCTGGGGCTGCCAGGAGGAAGCCAGGCAATCGGTGGAAGTCGTGCCGGGTGCGCCCGACACGACGGTTGCACTCCGGGTGCGCCCGGATTGAGGCACGGGTGCTCCCGTGTCTCCGTGCGGATAGATCGGGTGCTCCCGATCTGGAGGATTCGTGATCGTAGGTAGAGAGCCAGGTCTAGTCAGGAATAGGATCGGGACAGGACTGGTCCTTCGGTCTTCGATCGGCGCGCTTATATACCCACCCGGCGTGGGTCGCCGGGTGGGGAATCACGCGCGCGGGTCATGCCGCGCTAGGCCCGCTAGCGGCGTCGGCCGCGTGATCACGGCATGCGGTTCGGCCGGAGAAGGGGCTAGTGGCGAGGCAGGCGCATCGCCGCGGCGACGTGGACCGGTGGGCCGGATGGCCCTCGTAAAGGCCTTCCGTCTCGCGCTGCCAGAAACCCGGCGGTAGCCTAGTCGCGTCCGGTGGGCGCTCGAATGCGCGACGGAGCGCGACCTCGAGGGGTGCCGGTGTTCGGCCGGAGGCCGCGGGTCGGGATGTCCGCTCAGAGGCCGGGGCTGACCGTCGTCGTGGTGGTCTGGCGGGCGGTGGCGCGGCCAGGAATTGTGCCCGTCGTCGGGCGGCGGCGTCGCCCCGCTGGATCGCGGTGCCCACACGGGGAGGCGGTCGCTGGCCGGTGGCCGAGTGTGGCCTCGCCTGATCCGGGCCGGGCTCCAGGTCCTCGAGGTCGGCGATGTCGCCGAAAAGCTCCTTTATCAATTGTCGCTGCTGTTGCTCCATTTGGATGCGGCGGGCTGTTTGGGTGACGCGGTCACGGTCGCGTTTATATACCCGCGACCGATAGGCGGTGGGGCGTGTGGTGCCGGGGCCTCATTGTTCCCGCCGGCGCGCTTTCGCCGGCGGTGGTGGAGCTTGCGGCTAAAGGCGCGTTTGCATTGGCGTCGTCGGAGCTTGCGGCTAACGGCGCGCTTTCATCGGCGGTGTTCGGATTCGTGTCCAACGGTGCGGCCTTCAAATCCTGGACGTGGATGTGTCGGTGCCAGCGTCCGCGTGCGTCCCGTAGATCGACGATGACGGGCGATATCACTTTCCGCACCTCCATCGGGCCACTGTATTTGGGGGCGAGTTTGGCGTTGAACCCTGTGGCCTTCCTCGAGAGTGGGTACTCCCGCTTCCACACCTGGTCGCCTATGCGAGGTCGCCAGTCCCGTCGCCGCAGGTTGTAGTAGCCCTGTTGCCGTTGGAAGGCTCTAGCCATATTCACCCGGACTACCTCGAAGGCTTCCTCGAGCTGACGGCGGAGTTGGTGGGGTTTGCTCCCGGTGGCCTGGCGTCGATCATCCGGATGCGGCAGGGCGAGTTCTCGGCCGTGATTCAGGTACGCGGGCGTGTACCCTGTGGCCTCGTGCCGGGCCGTATTGTAGGCCAGCTGGAGGGGCCCCAGCTTGTCGTCCCAGTGCCGATGATTTCTGCCCGTATATTGTGCGATCATGGTTTTAACGGAGCGGTTGGTGCGCTCCACTGGGTTGCAATGCGGGGCGTGCACTGGGGTGGTCCGGTGGCGTATGTCGTGCGCTCGGAGGGCTTCGGCCAGCTGGGTCGACTTCAGCTGCGTCCCGTTATCGGAGATGATCCAGTCCGGGCATCCGTGTCGGTAGACCACCTGGGTCAGGATCGCTTGTGTGACGGCCGGGGCGGTGGCTCGGTGCAGCGGTTGCAACTCGACCCACTTGGTGAAGCGGTCCTGCATCACCAGGAGCCATGTGTGCCCTCGGGTGGAGCGGGGCAATGGACCGATCAGGTCTAGGGTGACCTGCTGCCATGGGCCCTTGACCGGAGCCGTGTGTAGGTTTCCCGCGGGTCGGACGTTGGTCGCCTTGTGTGCCAGGCACGACGGGCACTTTCGCACGTATTGCGTGATCTCCCGGAACATACCCGGCCAATAGAATAGGCGTGCCATCCGAGCGATCGTTTTGGCCACCCCGAAGTGTCCTGCGGTGGGGTCGGTGTGGTGCCGCTCCAAGACCTGGGGTCGTTCTTCCTTCGGCACGCATCGCTTCCACTGTGTCGTGGGGTCGGCTTCCCGGAAGTCGGTGTCGTGTAGGATGTGGCGGAAGAGGTGGCCGTGCCGGAGCTGGTAGTCCGGGAAATCGGTCGGCCGCTGGGCCACGTCCCTCCGCAGTCGGTGATACCACGGGCACTTGGCGCCGGCTCGGACGACGCAGACCTCCGGTTGGCGGGAGAGGGCGTCCGCCACCTTATTTGAGCTCCCCTTCCGGTAACGGATCTCAAAGTCAAAGCCCTGGAGCTCAAATAGCCAGCGGCCCAGGCGGCCGGTCGGCTCTTCTAGCCGTTGGAGCCATTTTAGTGACTGATGATCGGTCACCACCGTGAACGCGTAGCCCTCCAGGTAGCCCCGCATCTTACGGATCCCCCATACGACCGCAAGGCACTCCAGTTCGGTGGCGCTGTAGTTCTTCTCGGCCCCGTTGAGGGTTCGGCTGGCGTAGGCGACGACGCGTTCTCCGTCCTCTCCATGCTGGGTAAGCACGGCTCCAAGTCCTTCCCGGCTGGCGTCGGTCTGCAGGACGAATTTTCTGGAGAAGTCCGGACAGGCTAGCACCGGGGCCGTGGTGAGGGCGTCTTTCAGTGCCTGGAATGCGTCTTCCTCGGTGTTCCCCCAGGTCCAGCGGACCCCCTTTCGGGTCAGTCGGGTGAGCGGCGCGGCAAGCGTGGAGAAATTGGCCACAAAGCGGCGATACCACGACGCCATTCCTAAGAACTGTCGCACCTGTCGGATCGTCGTGGGCGTGGGCCAGCCGGTCACCGCGCTGACTTTTCCGGGAGAAATTAAAATCAGTGGAGTTGACGAGTCAATAACCGAGGAGCTATCTGCGGTAATTGCAAAAGTAGGAGGCTGTGCAGCGGATGAGATCAAAGTCGGAAACATCCGACGTAATGCGCTAGGCCTTGGTACTGCCTGGACCAAGTGCCCCGCCACCGCCGCAAAAAAGGCGACGGATGCAGGACGGGTACTCATGGGCTGGGTGGCGGCGCGAGTGGAGGCGCTGACTCCCCGCCCTCTCCAATGTTATCGCTGCCTGGAAAGAAGACACACTCATGCTAAATGTACTGCTTTCGTTGACAGGAGTGATAAGTGCTATAGATGTAGCTTGGCTGGTCACCAGGGTTGGGTCATTCGACCATTTTCTAGAGTTTTTTACAGTATTTTACAGTATTTTACAGTATTTTACTACTAAAAGCCCTAGAAAATGGTCGAATAACCCAACCCTGCTGGTCACAGCCAGCGGATGTTCGGCCAAGCCCAAATGTCCTTTATCAAGTAAAGACCTCGGGCGGCCAGCCGGACACAGATTGGGGAGTGCCTCATGCGCTCCCCCCAAAAAGAAAAAAGGAAATGTAGCGGTCCCAACCCAGGCCTCCGCTATGGTGGCGTCAACTGGGTCTGGATCCGCTATTATCAAGGATGGGGAGAGTATAAAGACCCAGTCTCAAACGGCGTCGGACTCTGTTTCGCCACCCAAACCCAAGGGGATACCGCGTGCTAATTGCACGGATGCATCCATAGGTACGCAAGCAATGGATGCAGAGATGACGGACGTGAGTGATAGGGCGATGAGTCAGACATCGCCCCTCACCCCACCCAACAACACCGGGGATCCGTCGGAGGAGGCGATAGTGATTGCCGGGGAGTAATGGCCGTCACAACCCATCGGCTCCTTCAGGCAAACATCAATCACTCCGCCAGGGCGCAGGACCTGCTTATGCAGGCTCTGGCGGAGTGGCGCATTGGATTGGTAATCGTGGCAGAACCACACCACGTCCCTGAGAATAGATCTGACTGGCTCCTCCCAAGCCTGGGACTTGGCATCCCTAATGGCGTTCTGTAGAGTCTTTTTGGCTGTTACATATGATTCGTACAGAACGACCTCTATCGCAGGATCGCCGCGCTTCTTGCGGCGATGCCTGGTGTACCGACGCCGAGCACAAATGGCTCTGTCGCAATATAAGTGCAGCCGCTGCAGATGTCTCTCCCTTCTCAATTCACAGCAGGGGAGAGGGCTTCGTAGCGTCAAACTGGGGAAAACTGGCGATAATCGGGACGTATTTCTCGCCAAATAGAAGCCTCGCCGAATTCGAAGAGTACTTGGACCGGGTGGCGGCTGAAGTTAATAGTCTGCCACCCGGACGTATCAGAGTCGCGGGGAACCTGAACGCCAACTCGGTGCTTGGGGCTGCCCCGCGACAAACGCCGAAGACGAGGCTTTGGCGACTTGGGCAACAGAGCTGAGCCTCACAATTCTGAACAGAAGTTTGGCTCACACATGCGTGCGGCAGCGTGTCGGGTCTATTGTAGACGTGACTTTTGCCTCTCCCGCTGTCGCACGCCGAGTTTCAAAATGGTGGGTTGAGGAGGGGGTGGAGACTTTGTCAGACCACAGACACATCAGAATGGTCTCCTCTACCTCCGATCTCCCAATCCACCCAAGCTGCCCAAGGAATATGTCCCGACAGTAGCCCCGATGGACACCAATGCATGGACAAAGATGCTCTAATGGCGGTTTCCATCGCCATTGCTTGGCCCGAAGATGCGGTCAGGCAAGGTGACGGGAATATCAACGAGGAGACGGTCTGGTTCCGCGATAGCATGCCACAAATCTGTGACGCTGCTATGCCGCGGACCAGGCCAGTACAACCCTGTCAGGGTACTGGTGGTCGAGCAAAATAGCAAACCTTAGATCCGATTACATCAAAGCTCGGCGTCGGTATACCAGGCATCGCCGCAAGAAGCGCAGCGATCCTGCGATAGAGGTCGTTCTGTACGAATCATATGTAACAGCCAAAAAGACTCTACAGAACGCCATTAGGGATGCCAAGTCCCAGGCTTGGGAGGAGCTGATAGGAGCTCTCGACGCAGATCCTTGGGGGTGTCCATACAGAATGGTGCGGAACAAGCTCCGCCCATGGACGTCCCCACTTACCGAGAGTCTTCCCCCCGGCTCCTGAAGGAAGTGATTACAACTCTTCCCCCTGGCTGAGGGGGAGGGATGGGTTCCTCCAGAAGATCTAAGAGAGACCGACGCTGTCAGCGTCGCTGCGAGGGATGAGGCCTCTCCCGTTCCGGGGGTCTCCCAAGAAGAACTGGCCAGGGTAGTCAAGAGGATGGGAGCGAAAAACACTGCCCCTAGTCCTGATGAAATCCCTGGCCGGGCCTGGGCATTGGCACTGAGCGTCCTCGGGGAACGGCTCAGACTATTATTTAATGTCTGAGATCGTCTGAGCCGCGGCCAGTTCCCTCAGTGTTGGAAATTTGCGCGGCTAGTCCTGCTGAGAAAGGCAGGACACCCCGTAGAATCCCCTTCTGCATACCGCCCGATATGCCTATTAGATGAGGCGGGCAAGTTTTTGGAGCGAGTTATAGCTGCCCGCCTCAATAGGCATTTGACTGAAGTAGGCCCCGACTTGGCGGACTGCCAATTCGGTTTCCGAGAGGATCGATTCACCATCAAGCGCGTACGGGCCCTCTCGGACGAGGCCATCTCTCAGGGTGGGATGGCTTTGGGGGTGTCCTTGGACATCTCCAACACCTTAAACTCCTTGGGAGTATAAAGGGGGCATTATGCCATTATAAGGTGTCTTACCGGCAGTCCGTCATCTCAGACTACTTCAGGGATAGGTACATTACGTATACCGGGCGGTATGGTACCCCACATAGTAAATTGATGGAGAGAGGGGTCGGTCCTAGGGCTGCTCCTATGGAACGTTGGGTACAACTGGGTTCTGCGGGGATTTCTTCCGCGGGGCACAAAATTCGTTTGTTATGCCGACGATACGTTCATCGTGTCCCGCGAGGAGAACTGGGAAGAAGCCGCGCGACTCGCATCGGTGGCAACAACCCTGGTGGTGCGCAGAATTCGGATGTTGGGTCTGCGGATGGCGGTCGAGAAGACGGAGGCCATTTGATTCCACATGCCAAGAAAGAGACCGCCTTCCGATTCTCACATCCGAATCGAGGAGGTCCGCCTGAGGGTGAGATCGACGATAAAATACCTGACCTTTACCCTCGACAGCAAGTGGTCGTTTCGCGATTATTTTGCCCAACTGGGTCCCCGAATCAGGAGGGAGGTGATCAATTTCGGTCGCCTCCTTCCAAACCTGGGGGGCCCAAGGGATGGTTGTCGCCGCCTCTACGCGACAGTGGTCAATTCCATTGCGCTCTATGGTGCCCCCGTTTGGCACGAAGAATTGGAGGCCAGCAGGTCTTCGCTGACTACCATGCTGGCAGTCCAGTGTATGCTGGCCTTCCGGATAGCCAAGGGGTACCGCACCGTCGCGCTAGAGGCGACGTTGGTACTGGCCGGACAGATACCGTGGAATTTACAGACCGGAGTCCGCGCCTCACTGTGCGAATGGCGAGCGCGGCTCCGTACAGAAGGTATCCAGCCAGTACCTCGGGCAGTCAAGATTGTGGGCGACCAATGCCGGCAGCGCGCAATCAAGAAATGGAAGGAGGAGTTACTACATTATAACAAAAGATTGCGCGCTGTCGGCGCGATCCATCCAATACTGTTAGACTGGATGGATCGCAACCATGATGGACTTACTTATCGTACTGGTGCAGGTGCTCTCAGGTCACAGATGTTTTGGAGAGTACCTGCACTGAAGAGCCAGGAGGGAACGCACCACCAGGTGCCACCATTGCGAGGAGGAAGTGGACACGGCGCAGCACACGTTGGAGTCCTGCCCAGTGTAGGCAGAACAGCGCCGTATCATGCTAGAAGTTTTGAGAGAGGAAAGGAGGTTACTAAGAGGAGTGTGGGATGGAGAACCTCTCGTTGCCGGCCATTGTTAAAACAATAATTGAGAGCGAGAGGTCGTGGAGTGCGATGACCTCCTTCTGTGAGGACGTTCTCTCACAGGAGGCAGCGGAAAGGGATCGGGAACGGGACCCCGACGCCGATCCCTGCCGCCAAAAGAGGTGGGGGGGCAGAGGAGCACAATATGCTCGCTTTCTCTAAGATCGTCAGCGTGGTGCGATCCCCCCTCCCCACAACGAGACGCGACCAATAAGTGCGGGGGCGCTTGGTGGCCATTAAACGGCTCGGGGTGGGGGAGCGACATTGCCAGGTGGTCCAGCTACGTCGCTCCAGTCGGGGTCAGGGGGTGAGAGGAGGGAGGCACACCAGCGCCAGGCCTTCCCCTCACCCCTTAGTTAGAGGAGGATCCCTCTCTCTCACGTACCGACCTTCCCTTTGGGGGGAGGAAGATGGTGAGTGAGAAGGACATTGTGCGTCGAGGGACACCGGTGGCATGCCGGTTGCATTCCCGGGACAACGCACGAGGAGGGCCATCGTAGAGTTTTAACCGGTAGGAGTCCGACATAACCCGTTCCCACCCCCGGAGGACAGGTATCCCTGAGGATATCCCTATGTTAAAAAAAAAGTTGCACTAAATGTACTGAAGAAGGAACTTTTATTAATGGAAAAGTTGTATTTTTAGACAGTAAAGGACAGTAAATGGACAGTAAAGGAACGATATAAGTTTTCAAAATTAGACAAAGAATTTCATAAAGGTGTAAGTCCTTTTGAAAAATTGAATATGGCTTTAATTTCACAAGTACCCTTCGATAGTATGTACCTTTGTATATCTGGGAGTTATGAAACGGATTTTAATATTTTTAATAAGAGTGAAAAAAGTATTCATTTATCTGAAAGTGACAAAAAAGTTAATGATGAGCTATTATTATTTAGAAACTATTTGCCAACAAACTTTGCACGATTATCAAGAAGTCTGGAAGATATATATAGAATATTATAAAGCCACAGAATTACGACAGTTTCTATTGTATACCAGATCTGTCGCATTACAAAACATAGCAAACAAAAATCTACACTGACCCACAAAATTGACGCATAGGTAATTTCAGTCAAATTTTTATCTAAATTCGAATGACCATAATTCTGTCAAAAAAGGTCACATTTTACTTTCTTTTTTCATTTTGAAGCTTAAAGTCTCTACTTTGAAACGCCATCAGCAAAATTAAAATTGATCTCGATCCTCTCTCGCTATTCTTTTAAATGTAAAGGCGTGTAAGGACTTCAAAAAATTGCTGAGTTTGAGATGCAATGTACGGAGTGGAGTGAATTTTTTCGCAATTTTTATTCGAATTATTTAAAAATATGAACTTTTCTGAACAAATTAAAGAAAAATCAGGTTTGTATGATTTTTTTTTTTGCAGAGTTACAAATGAATGAAAGGACCCCACACAAATCTTATGGAAAATGGATACTAGTCAAATTGGCTGAAATTGTAGTATAATGTAGTTCATTACTTCCTGATGAAAAGTGTTAATGGACACAAGGTCAAAAAATAGACAGTTTCCGAGTTATAGAGCGTCAAAGATCGGAAAAATGGGTTTATCTGTTCAATGCAAATAAATTTCATTTGTAACTCCGCGAAAAAAATCGTACGAACCTCATTTTTTTTAAATTTGTTCAAAAAAGTTCATATTTATAGACAATTCGAATAAAAATTGCAGAAAAAATTCACTCCACCCCGTACATTACATCAAACTCAACAATTTTTTGAAGTCGTTACACGCTTTTACGTTTAGGAAAATAACGAGAGAGAGAGCCGAGATCAATTCTAATTCTACTGATCGCGTTTCAAAGTAGAGGCTTCAAAATGAAAAAAGAAAGAGTTAAATACCTTTTTTACGAAATTACGGTCATTCGAATTTAGACAAAAATTTGACTAAAATTACCTCTGCGTTAATTTTGTAAGCTAGTGTATATATATATTTTATGACTATTGTGTGCCATTAGAATTTTAAGCAGTTCTGAATTATATTTAACATACAATAATAATTACGCTCTATAACTCTTGAAATATTTTGTTTACAAATATACAATAATTTATGGAAATAAATATCTCACTCATAACATGCATGATCTAATACACTTGCCAGCAGATTGTATTAAGCATGGTCCACTAGAAAATTTTAGCTGTTTTAAATTCGAAAATTATTTATTCGAAATTAAGAAAATTGTACATCCTTTATCACGACATCTTTACAGCAAATTTGTAACAGACAGTAAAAGAACAAGAACAAATACAACAAATAAAAGTTATGACAAAATATCGAGTATTACGGAAACAATATAGAGTCCAGGTTCATAATAAAAAAAATTACACTTATTTTAAAGAGATTGATACTGAAAAGTATGAATTAAAGACATCGGATACAGATAATTGTGTCATATTGAAAGACAAAATCCATTTTTTGCATTGAAGACATTTGTCAAAAAAATGATACATCAGAAATTTTTTTAAAAGAAAAAAAATTTACCGAATCTAAATTATATTTTGTAATTCACCCCATGTCTTCTCAATTATTCCATATTCAACATGTGCAAAACTTGACTAATGATGTCTATATAATTAATATTGTTGAAATATTCATGAAGTGCATCAAATATCTGCACAAAAATGGTTTTATTATCTTTCCAATAATACATAGCCAATGAGTAAATGAAAATTAAAAAAATTACATATTTAAAATAATATATGAGTTAAAATATATAAGATACTTTTAAAGAAACTTTTAAACAAATTTTTTACTGTAATATGTTATTAAAATATTAATATAGTTTAATTAAAAATTTAATTTCTCATCTTATTTCTAAATACGGTCTGTAGAATTTGTAGAAGAGTTATGTGAAATTGGTATTGTACCAACTTCATGAGTAGAACAAAAGAAAGACAAGATTTTATGTAAATGGCCATATAAGAATCCTAGGAAATGTATTCGGAAAAACAACCGGACAGCAGCTGGGAAGTATACAGAGTACAACTTCTTACTCAAAGTAGTAAGAATTTTAATGAAAGATATTTGATGTCTTTTATAAATAAAAAAACACAAGTGAATATCCAGTTTATTTATGTAGTCAGTACTTATAAAAAACTGTACGTGTCAAAGATCTGTCTTTAATACAAATTGAACTAAGGCCATCATAAAATGCCTTAAAGAAAAAAATGAGCAATAGTTTCAATCTTAAATGCATTAAAAATATATTTATTTTTTCTACTATAACTTTCTCCAATTGCAGACTCCTATCAGAAGGCATTAAATTACATAAAAAAAGTCAATCAAGAGACACGGTAGTGTCTTGTGCTAAGTCCGCGCAAGCACAAGACACTACCGTGTCTTATTACGCGAGTCGGTCAGTTGAGAGCACTCAATATTTCTGGTTTTCATATATCCGCTCAACGGATCGACTTCTAAGTAGTCTCAATCGATAGAGCGGGGTCGAATTATATTTTAATTATATTTTAAAATATTTAATAATAGTATTTTATATTATTAAAATTGTGCTATATGATAAGAATGATTTTTATTTTTTGTAGTTTGGAATTGCTGAAAGGAAATAATACAGAAAAGATTCGAGATGTATATTCGAGATGGTGTATCATCCTATAAATACTATATAGGATATGAAAATGGTTGTGTAGCAAGAAACAATGCGATAAGTAATGATGATTGCTTACTGCATTCTATCTTGTCTCTCAGCATCTTCATCCCTTATGCATTACATTTCATTTTAAAATATTTAATAATAGTATTATATAATTCAAAAAGTATAAATAGTAGCAAGAAATAATGCAGTAAGTTATGTTGATGGCTTACTGCATGCTATCTTGTCTCTCAGCATTTTCATCCTGTATGTATTACATTTCATTTCGTTTAATAATAGTACTTTATGTTATAGTTATGTGCACTATTTGGTTTGGAATCGCTGAAAGAAGATAACACAGAAAAGATTCGAGATCGGCTGACCGTCTTTTTCTTTTCTCTCTCTTCATCTGGTATTTCGGTGTTGTTAAGACTAGAGATTTTGTTCTTCAATCTCTTGGTTGTCTGATTGATGCTCTTGCTGTTGTACCCATTCTTAGACAAGGCCTGGTTAAGATGTTTTAATTCTTCATCGAGGGAGGTTGGTTCAGAGATTGTGAGAGCTCTGTATATCAACGAACTGATAACCGAATTCTTTTGCGAAGGATGGTGATGGGAAGTTGCGTGAAGATACCGGTCAGTGTGGGTTGGTTTTCGGCAAACCTGATGGCCTAAGGTGCCATCTCCGTTTCTTCGAACCAACACATCTAGAAAGGAGTTCTTTTGTTCCACTTCCATTGTAAACTTAATGTTCGGGTGTTGGGAGTTGAGAAAGGCGAGAAAGAGTTGGAGAGTTTTTCTGCCGTGGCTCTATATAACAAATGTGTCATCCACATTTTGGAACCACGTGGAAGATTTAAGGGGTGCATTCTTCAGGATTTCGTTTTCGAAATGTTCCATGAAGATGTTCGCAATGATAGGGGAAATAGGAGATCCCATTGCTGCTCCAGAAATTTGTTCAAAGAACTCTCCTTGAAACTGGAAGTAGGTCGAAGTTAGGCAATGTTCTGTTAATGGATCTTCAAGTAAATCCTAGTTGGCATACCGTCATTACCGTAATATTTCCGTAATCTTCCGTGCTATGTAGGTAGTAATACGTTGATACATACATGCCATATCCGCTATTTTTAATTTCAATGAATAAATAATATTATGATTAGTAGACATCATATATAAAATGTAACTTAAAAATATCGTCATTTTTTTATGTGTGATGTAAATGTTTATATTTAGTCGTTGAAATTTAAAATATCGGATATGACATGTATATGTCAAACGTATGAAATTACTACCTTTTATTATAATTATATATTTATATAGTAAAAATTACGCTGTCTAAAATTATATTTTGATAAAATGTAAAAAAGAAACTTATATAAAAATTATAAGCTCTTTCTTGAAGGTTTACGGACAACCATTGATATTTTTGTTGGGAGCTAACTGAGATCTCTTAGAATCAAAATAGTGGATAAATTGTATTGCGCTCTACTTTTTATGAGTCTGATAATTGTACTAATTAACCGAATTTCCGTTGCCAACTTGGTAATATTTCAACAATATTGCTGGATTATTTCAGTGAAATATTACAATTGTATCTCTCTGAAATGTCTGTGCAATATTACATTGTAACTTGCAATGTTGCAACATTCCTGCAATGTATCTGGAAGCTTTCCCACTAAACAAAATTTCGTTTCAGCAACATTGTAAGAACGTTACATTTAAGCGACCTTTTCCGTGTCGTCCTAGAAATGTTTATACAATGTCGCCACAACCAGAAATGTCCTCACGCATTTGCTAATCATATGAAACGTTCCATTTGCAACGTTTGTGAAACGTTTGTAAAACATGTATACAACGTAACTGAAAAATTTATTCGTAACATTCCAATTGCAACGTTTGTGAAACGTTTGAGAAATTTATGTAAATCATTATTGTAAAGTTCATGTACAACGTTCCACATGTAACGTTTTTTAAACTTTGCTAAACATATAGTATCGGGTTATTGCCAAAATCTGAAATAACTCCATTTTTCCATTATTTGAATTAAGGGATAAAAAAGATGGTATTCTTTTGTAACATTTATTTTCTTGTAAAAAATAATTAACAAAAATATTTTTGTTAATTTTAACTCAAATAATAGTATGTAAAATGTAGTTTAGGTTTGGCAGCAACATTTTAATTGTATAAGGTATTACACAGTATATGCAATATATCGATATATATATATATATACAGGGTGTCCCATTATAAAACATCCAGTCGAATATTTCGAAAACTAAGCCCGGGAGAGAAAAATTTTTCAGACAAAAGTTATTTGGTTTCGAGGGGCCCATAAGATGATACCATTGGTTTGACCTTGAAGAATTATTTGAAAGTTACATGAAAGTCACCTCAATTTTTTTAAATGGCATCCCCTATTTTTTATTACATATTCTTGTAGCTGACTTCAAGAGCTTTCCAAAACACTATAATAAAGTATTTTTTTATTAAGTATTTTCCGAGTTATAAAGCTTGAAATAATTTCATAATTTTACATAAACTGTAAAATATCTCGTAAAATATTTACTTTTCGATGACCTTACCTCAATACTTTTATGCACAGAATAATGAGAGGAACCAATTGGTGTCAAGAAAACACATAGTTGTTTTTAAGAAAAAATATGCAATTTGTAACTAACAATTACATACATTTTGTTAAAAACAACTATGTGTTTTCTTTACACTAATTGATTCCTCTCATTATTCTGTGCATAAAAGTATTGAGGTAAGGTCATCGAAAAGTGAATATTTTACGAGATATTTTATAGTTCATGTAAAATTAAGAAATTATTTCAACCCTTATAACTCGAAAAATACTTAACGAAAAAACATTTATTTATAGTGTTTTGGAAAGGTCTCGAGATAAGCTACAAGAATATATAATAAAAAGTAGGCAGTTCCATTTAAAAAATTTAAGGTGACCTTCACGTGACCTTCAAGCAACTATTCAAGGTCACATTAATGACACCATCTTATGTCCCCCTTGAAACCATACAACTTTTGTATCAACAAATTTCCTCCAAAATGCTTACCATCCGAGATATTCCTATCCGTTATTTAAAATGGGACACCCTGTATACATATATATATATACAGGGTGTCCGATAATTCGAAGTCCACCCGTAAACTGCAGGTAGAGTAGGTTAAACTGAGCATAAAAGTCCTGTATCATTTTTCGATATTCTTAATATTTACCAAGATATTAACAAAAAATATCGGCAAATCCGCGCGCGCTTTGCTCGCGCGGCGAGAAGGACGTCCCACCGCTACGTGCTCACTAAGCGCGCAGTGTGGCGGTGGGAGATAGAGCGGTGGGATTATACCAATAATTCGGCGCGGTCGCCGCAGTGTTCTAGTATTACGCTCGTAGGCTCCTCCCACCGTCTCACTGCGCGCTTAGTGAGCACGTAGCGGTGGGACGTCCTTCTCGCCGCGCGCGCTTTCCTCGCGCGGATTCGCCGATCTTTTTTCGTTAATATCTCGGTAAATATTAAGAATATCAAAGAATGATACAGGACTTTTATGCTCAGTTTAACCTACTCTACTTGCAGTTTACGGGTGGACTTCGAATTATCGGACACCCTGTATATATATATATATATATATATATATATATATATTTATTAATATTATTTCTTATATATATTAATATTTATAAATTACAGTTTATATTTTAAAGTTTTATATTTAATTTTTTAAATTTAATTACGTAAAAGTTACTTAAAAAATATGAAATTTAAAAATATTATTATATCTGCATATATCTAGTCATAGATTTAGATGTTCTCCTTCTTATCTCGATCTGTTAACAGATAGATTCAACAGTGTTATAATGGAAAAAGCAGTTTCTTGAGAAGTAATTAATGAGTAATAAAAAATAATGAGAAGTTTGTTTTAAGACTAATTTCGAGTATTAACAATGAAAACGTAGTATTTTTATTGTTAATTTATTGCAGAATCGTAAGCATGGGTTCTCAGTAAGAGAAATCGAAGAAATTGAATTTCGTCGATTACAGCGCCATCTATCATGAATCAAGAAAAATGTTTCAGACAAATTGTATGTGTTTTTAGCCAAAGATTCCGAATATGCAATAAAAAATAGGGGTTCCCATTTAAGATTTCAAACTTGCCCCCCCTCACCGCCCAGGGGGAGGGGTGGGGGGGCTGATTTTAACGTCATTGTACGTCCCCCTCGAAATGACGAAATTTTGATTCTAAACATTTTTTCGTAGTGTGCTTATTTTTCGAGTTATTTGGCTGCCTAAGTTAAAATGGGTCACCCTGTATATATATATATACAGGGTGTCTGAAACATTTTGGAAAAGCCGAAGTGTGCAGGTAGAACAGGTAAAATCAAGTAGAAAAGTCCTTTACCACTTTGTTGTTTTCGCAATAATTAACGAGAAATTAATTTAATAAGATAGGCCAATCCATGCGAGTAAAAGCGCGCGACGAGAAGAGACCTCCCCATTGCAAGATAATAGAAGCCGGTTGGCGAAGCGATGGGAAGCGCGATTTACAAAGGACGAACGCGGATCTTCGCGTCAAAACCTATCCGGATAAAGATCCGCGTTCGCTGCAGCGATTGTCCTTTGTAGATCGCTTCGCCGTATGACTGATTTGTCATATGACGCTCGTTACTCCGCCTCTCGAAATCAGTTGTTACTCGTTGCTAAGGAGTAAGCCATTTTTCTCTTTTACATCGACACCCATCTTTCATCAGACATCTCTATAGAGTCCTGCCTACCGGTTTCCCGTGCACTCATTGGCTCGTACGTTATAATTAATTACGAAATAAATATTGCAAAAATTACAAAATAATACGTGACATTCCTTCTATTTTGACCTATTCTATCTGCACTCTTCGGCTTTTCCAAAATGTTTCAGACACCCTGTATATATATATATATATATAATGATTATATATGTATATATATATAGATATATAAATAAATTATATATATATTTGTATGTCACTTTATGTAATTTAAAAATTAAATATAAAACTTTAAAATATAATATATATAATTTAAAATATAAAATATATATATATATATATATATATAATTATTCATGAAAAATATAGATCCTTCTCTCAGATATCTAGTTTTTGCATATTTAAATCGTGGATACATAATCTTGAAAATTTTTATTTGTGTACATAGGAAAATGTTTTCTTATTACCTATAAATATGATAATAAAAGAATTATATTTTATATTTTTATAATTAAAAAAAAAGAAATTTACCAAAAATCTAAGATTATTCTTTTAATTTATTTTTAACTGGTAAGAAAAACGATAGCAAACAAATGAAATGCATAATTTCTTTTGCGCTGCCAGCGGTGTAATCGACAGTTAAAATTAAAAGTAAGAAAATCTTGACATCTACATACCTTTTAAAATTTCCATTGTATGTAATGAGCTCAATATTGATAATTTTCCTTGCGTCCAAACCAAGAGCATTTAGATAGGTTATTGATAAATAGTTTTTCCAATCTATTTTTATTTATAACTTGGGCAGTATTTCCTCTTAATAAATAGAAGAACATTTCCTATACAAAAAATAAAAACAGTTTATGTTTCATGCAGCATAAAACTTTTTAATATAATTATAATTTTAAATTATTCAAGTATAATTTTTACTAAAAGAATTCATACCAATTGTTTTGATGCGACTATATCTGCTCTCAAGCTATTGTCAAATTTTAACAATTTCCTATATTTATTAAAAGGTTTTGTAGGAATATTTGTCGTACTCTGTATAATATTGGAGTTTGTTGCAGCAGCGTTTGAATATTGATATTTATTCGAGAATCTAATTAAGTTTTAAGAACTCATTCTGCTGCTCTACCATTTTTCTAGTTGCCAAAACATTGTGTACTATTTTTAATATTACTTAGCTATTTGAAAAAAATAGTATTGTAAATAGATATTTTGTAAAAGTTACATGAAAAAAAGTAAAATGTCCTTTTTATGTAAGTTTCACATTTTTACACTTAACTTATTTAATAAGGTATAAACATTGCAACAATTTTAGATATTAAAATTAATAATAGTTCGTAAATCTTCAATAATAATGTCACCCATTGTAAAATTTTCACCTCTATTTGTCATTACAGCAGCGATATTATTTTTTTGGACTAAACAAAATAAAATTTATCTATTATTTTCGTTTTATACTTTAATTTCTAAGAAATATGAAAGACATACCTTCATCTATTATTGCGGTTGAAGTGTCATTGTTAAAATTAAAATCATCCTCTTTTTCAATGATAGCAATATCTTTTTTGGTATTTATATTATTATAATTCCGTTCTCTTTGTGTATTGACAATCTACATGTGCAAAAATTAGATAAATATGAAATAAAAAATATTACTTGTAGTTAAAAAATAATAAATAATAATAACCATTACTGAGTTCTTGTGAAAGCAAAATTGGTATTGTTTCATCATGAAGTAATTTATCGCATGGATCTAAAAAATAGTAAATACATAAAATACATACGTAAGCGTGCATGTGTTAAATATTAAATATTGTATATTATTAGAAAATCATAGAATCATATAGGTATCATTAGGTGGTATATATTTGAATTTATTTTCAATAATTAGTACATCTTACCTGTCTGTATATCGTGACAAATTGTTATCGATGGAAAGGGTTTCATTCTCAGTAGGTCGCTATCAGAATTGTCACTGACATCTTGGCTCTTATGCTTTCTTTTACGTTTACTTTTCCTTAGCTAGGAACATGATGTGTCCGTGTGATCTGAATTTGACTTTTTTTACGTAATTTAATGCCTTCTGATAGGAGTCTGCAATTGGAGAAAGTTATAGTAGAAAAAATAAATATATTTTTAATGCATTTAAGATTGAAACTATTACTCATTTTTTTCTTTAAGGCATTTTATGATGGCCTTAGTTCAATTTGTATTAAAGACAGATCTTCGACACGTACAGTTTCTTATAAGTACTGACTACATAAATAAACTGGATATTTACTTGTGTTTTTTTATTTATAAAAGACATCAAATATCTTTCATTACAATTCTTACTACTTTGAGTAAGAAGTTGTACTCTGTATACTTCCCAGCTGCTGTCCGGTTGTTTTTCCGAATACATTTCCTAGGATTCTTATATGGCCATTTACATAAAATCTTGTCTTTCTTTTGTTCTACTCATGAAGTTGGTACAATACCAATTTCACATAACTCTTCTACAAATTCTACAGACCATATTTAGAAATAAGATGAGAAATTAAATTTTTAATTAAACTATATTAATATTTTAATAACATATTACAGTAAAAAATTTGTTTAAAAGTTTCTTTAAAAGTATCTTATATATTTTAACTCATATATTATTTTAAATATGTAATTTTTTTAATTTTCATTTACTCATTGGCTATGTATTATTGGAAAGATAATAAAACCATTTTTGTGCAGATATTTGATGCACTTCATGAATATTTCATCAATATTAATTATATAGACATTATTAGTCAAGTTTTGCACATGTTGAATATGGAATAATTGAGAAGACATGGGGTGAATTACAAAATATAATTTGGATTCGGTAAATTTTTTTTCTTTTAAAAAAATTATACAATAAAAGTATTTTCAATTTTCATCTACGTCCCCTACGATCAGAGATACTGCGATGCAAAGTCTGAATTACATGTAAGTAAGGTAAATTTACATGCAAGAAACGTCACCTCCAATCTTTTGTACAATCCTTTTCCAATACTAGATGACTCTCAGATCATAGTTTTATAAAACTATAAAAAGAAAAAATTGAGACAAAGGAAGAGTGACACAAGAGAGTGAGGAAGCAACAGTGGATGTGTGAGTGAAAGTGAAGGAATAAGAGCGAGAGTGAGACTGAGAGAGCGAGAGCGAGAGAACGAGAACGGAGTAAGAGCAAGAGAGCAAGAGAGAGAGAGAGAGAGAGAGAGAGAGAGAGAGAGAGAGAGTGAGAGAAAGTAAGGAAATTACAGCGATCGAACGAGAGCGAAGGAATGTGAACAAAGAAGTGCGAAGGAACGTGAGTGAGGAAGCGAGAGCGAGAGAGAAGGGAAACAAAAATATAATTATTTAAGGAATAGTATTTTACAATATAGTTTTAAAAGAAAAATGAAACATATTGAGCATAGAAGAATTATAGTATTAAGTTGTGTTTTTTATTAGATTTTTAATACAATATATTTTTAGATTTAAATATAGGTACACGATTCTGACGGTGGTATTACGCGTATCTCAATAGTCTCTTTCGTGAGGTAATCATGTATGTACACGGAAATATTTCAACGTACACAGTTGAAGTACGAGTTCAAATTGTTATGATATGGGCATACAAAGCATTTTTATTCATCATCGTTTGCACATTACCATTTCGAAATAGAAAAATATATTTTTGTGGTTTCGTCCGAAATTTTCCGCCTAAAGATATAAAGAAGATAACAAAACATAAAACAATAATTCATTTTTCAATATTATTCAACATAATCATTATTTCAGTATGGATACATGGTTTTTTTTTTTAAATATTCAAAATATAGACAAAGTTTCATGCTACGTAAATGCAGTGTTACAGTGTTATTGCATTTAAATATTATTAGCCAACAATTATTCAGTTAAAAACTGTTTTGAATATATTAATTCACTGATATGAAACAGATTGCACAATTTGAGTACTTGTGAAATATGGAAATATTCCATATTTAAGAAAATATGTATCAATTAATGTAAAACCGAATTTCTTATTTTTTGTACAAAACATGACAATATAAGAAATCTAGTAGAAGAATCAAATAACTTTTACTAGCCGTTGTAAATTTTGTCATAATTAATAAACAAAATCACTAATAATGATAGTTAACTTATATTATACTGTATTGTATACAATACTAGCATATATTTGTATTTAATGCTTTGAAATATATTTACATCTGTAGATAAAAAATAATGATATCAATAGTTACATTAACTGGGAATAAAAATGCATATTTTAAACTTTCTTACATTTTTTATTCCAATATTTTAAAAAATGTTTAAATAATTTCAATGTAAAATATTAATTTACAAATTATAAATTACATTAATTAAATTATATTAAAAAAACATATGTCATAGTTAATTTAGAATCCAATTGTAATGTATTTAATGCTTTGGGACAAACATATATATGTCATAAAACATTAACATTGATAGAAAATATTATATATAACAATCACATATCTGAACAAGATATTCTAAAAAATTCATTGAAAAAAATACATAAATGTAAGAATTAAAAATTTAAAAAAAAAATTAAAAATAAAAAAGAATAATTTATAATAATTTATAATAATATAATTTTTAAATATAATAATTTTTTAAATATAACATAATGTACACGTATTAAATTGTCTATTCTAGTATTAACCGTTAAATTACTTATCAACTTAATTGTTGTTGTATATTCGAGAAATGTTTGTCAGTATTCTATAGCAGTGCTCGGCGTTAGTTGCACATTTCGGCTTGATTCTTGAGTCGACGCCTACCGCTCTCCCACTACCGCGCGACCGCTAGCGGCCGAGCCGCCGACTCAGGAGCGTCCGTGTAACAAATAGGCTGACGATGAGCGGGCACCTTTCAGAAAATAAAATTTTCTTTGTTGTAGAAATAATATTTAGTCTCACTGATTATAATTAAATATCGACCCATGTTGCCATTTAAGATTTTCATCCCCCCTCGTGCCCCACGCCCCCCCTTGGGGTGGGGGGGTTGCAACCCCCCACAAAAGATACCTTTATTGAAAAATCGTTTTACGTGTTTCGGCGATTTTCGATATCTTTATTTATTCAAAAGTTGCAAGACCGTTTCCAAACTTTTGGTACACCCTGTATATATATATATATATATATATATATATATACAGGGTGTCCCATCGCACTTGTGCAAACGCTCGTGAGCAGGTACGGCACAGTAAACTGAACAGAAAAGTCCTGTACCATTTTGCTAAATTCGCAATAATAAGCGAAATATTTAATATTAAAGTTAGGCGAATAAGAGCGCGCCGAAGTACAAGGAGGCAAGCGCTTGAGCCGCCGGAGCTATAGCACGGCCTAGTGTGTCAGCATTGGCTGCCCGGAGATGTGGCAAGAGACGGCAGCGGCGAGGTACGGGCAGCGGCATGCTGACACACCTTTCCCCTCGCCTAGCGTCCCGCTGTCCTAGGTTACCGTGGATCTGTTCTTTTTAACTGCACTGCTGAACTGGTGCAATAAGTTAGAGTGAAAAAAATATACATTTGTCTCATTCTAACTTGTTGCACCAGTTCAGCAGTGCAGCTGAAAAGAACAGATCCCGTGTCAAGACTCAATTGCCGATATTATAATAAACTGCTGATATTATATTGAAATAATAAGCGTAAATAAAAATAATTTTGCATAAAAAATGTTATTTCAATATGTGAGGTAACGATTACAACCTGTATTCGTTGTGTTCTGCTTGAAATAGTTTCAGTCTCTCTGTTTAAGTTGGCATGACGAATTTCAGGAAAATAAAGATTCAAAAAATAACATTAAGAATAATAGAATCCTAACAACACTTTTAATAGGTCTACAGTTCCTGATAAAAATTAAAGAGTTCTGCACTTGTATTAAAAAAAATAAAATTAATCTAAAAAAATGCGTCATGCCAACTTAAACAGAGAGACTGAAATTATTTCAAGCAGAACACAACGAATACAGGTTGTAATCGTTACATCACATATTGAAATAACATATTTTATGCAAAACTATTTTTATTTACGCTTATTATTTCAATATAATATCGGCAGTTTATTATAATATCGGCAATTGAGTCTTGACACGGGATCTGTTCAAGTTAAAATGAGACAAATGTATATTTTTTCACTCTAACTTATTGCACCAGTTCAGCAGTGCAGTTAAAAAGAACAGATCCACGGTAACCTAGGACAGCGGGACGCTAGGCGAGGGGAAAGGTGTGTCAGCATGCCGCTGCCCGTACCTCGCCGCTGCCGTCTCTTGCCACATCTCCGGGCAGCCAATGCTGACACACTAGGCCGTGCTATAGCTCCGGCGGCTCAAGCGCTTGCCTCCTTGTACTTCGGCGCGCTCTTATTCGCCTAACTTTAATATTAAATATTTCGCTTATTATTGCGAATTTAGCAAAATGGTACAGGACTTTTCTGTTCAGTTTACTGTGCCGTACCTGCTCACGAGCGTTTGCACAAGTGCGATGGGACACCCTGTATATATATATATATATATATTTAGAAGTCTGCTTGATAATTTACCAATGACCAGAACAGATTTGATTCTTAAATATATAATGACCTGTTGTATATTACATAATATACATATATATATTATGTAATATACAACAGGTCATTATATATTTAAGAATCAAATCTGTTCTGGTCATTGGTAAATTATCAAGCAGACTTCTAAATCGCCCTTTCAATAGCCCCAATAATCTCTCTATCATCATACGTGCAGAAGAATGTATTTGATTGTACTTCATCACGTGTATGAAGTTAGCATATCATATTTTGGCATCCCATGAAACAAGGACAGTTCTGCTCGCATCCAATATAGTTCTACAGTTCTAGATGATTTTTAGCAATAGTTCTATCAAAATAAGCCAAAAAAAATATTTCAAAAATTGAGATGCTAACTTCCCGTTACACTTTCCAGCATCTCATCGAATTTCGAATGTGTGAATCATAAACTACGAATATTCAAAGAGTTCTACCGTTTCTATCCATCATATCAATAGTTCTAGCAATAAAAACAATAAAAAAATTTTTTATTATTATTAAATGCATTTCACACGCTGGAATTGCGTCACTATCGATAGTTCTCAGTCCCCAATATCACATACATTACAGTTATATCAAAAAACAGTAACGTAACTATTTATTTATAATTATTATACACGTCCAGAGTGCTTAAATGTGATATGCTAGCCTACCTATCGATAGTTCTGGCTTCGTACAAGAATAAAATCATAGTTCTCAATCCCTAATATCACTTTCATAACAGTTCTGTCAAAAAACAGTAACGTAACTATTTATTTATAATTATTATACACGTCCAGAGTGCTTAAATGTGATATGCTAGCCTACCTATCGATAGTTCTGGCTTCGTACAAGAATAAAATCATAGTTCTCAATCCCTAATATCACTTTCATAACAGTTCTGTCAAAAAACAGTAACGTAACTATTTATTTATAATTATTATACACGTCCAGAGTGCTTAAATGTGATATGCTAGCCTACCTATCGATAGTTCTGGCTTCGTACAAGAATAAAATCATAGTTCTCAATCCCTAATATCACTTTCATAACAGTTCTGTCAAAAAACAGTAACGTAACTATTTATTTATAATTATTATACACGTCCAGAGTGCTTAAATGTGATATGCTGGCTTCCCTATCGACAGTTCTGGCTTCGTACAAGAATAAAATCATAGTTCTCAGTCCCTAATATCACATACATTATAATTCTATCAAAAACCAATAACTAAACTTTTTATTTATTGTGGCGTTTTTCTGACCACCACTAAACGTGCTTGCGTGCCCCGAATCGTACCACGGCGCCGCTAGGCGGCGTCCGAACTCGGAAGTCGAGTGCGGACGGAGTAAGGATATAAAGGGTTCTTCCAACTACAGTGTAGTGTTTATGAGTTGCAGTGATGTAGATCGTAATTTGTTTATGTGAACTTTGTACTGATTAGTTTCCTTTTCTTTGACCAGTCCAATGTAATGCTATACATTTTTCGATTTTGAGATCAACTTAGCTACAGCGCCTATTCATAGATTCTTCTTACTTTTTTGTACTGTTTGGTATTCTTATAGTTAACATTGGTTAACAGTAAAATACCACTCATTTTCCTTTTTATCTTACAATCTGCATTTAATTATTTCTTCGTACAAACGTACAATCTGCATTTACTTATTGCTTCGTATAAACGTAAACTCCCGACTGTAACGCAATTAACTCTGGTTTTGAGTTGTTCATGAGTTTATATTCAAATCTACAACCGAAATTTATACTGTCACAATTCTTGATACAATAAATAATATAACGCTCCCGATTAAGTAGTTTCTATATTATAAGTTATCTACTGTTATACTGTCATACATAGATGTGACAATTATTAACATTTATAGCAGTAACTATATTTTGTCATAATGCCTTACGATAAATCTATACTGCAAGAGATTTTGTTGGAGAGTGATTGTCGAACTCTCGATGAGACTGGAAAGCCCTATCCACCGTCAAATAAAGTTTATAGCATTATTGCTGATTGCATGCAACAACGTGGTTCGCACATTAAAGAACGTCATATTTACACAATTATAAACAAAAATCGTAACGGCTTTAAAGTGCTAATCGAACAAAAATATGACATCAATACAAAGTTTGATAAAAAATGCATTAGTGATAATAGCACTTTCAGTGCTAGTGCAGATACAAGTCTCAATGTCTCGGAATCAGAATGCTCAAAAAAAGTTAGATTAATTATAAGTGCAAAGCAATGGCTAAAAATGGCTCCAAAAAAAAATTTTTTGGTGGGCGCATTTATTGGAAATTACAAGAAGGATGGACCGACATTATAGCTGAAAGAATATGCCAGCAACATAAAGTGATCGATTGCGTGTTTTCTTTCAAAAATAATATTGTGACCCCAAGAGCTACTGCACAGTACTACGCAAAATTTACAGGTTCCTGTATTGAGTGCAATGCTAGCATAACCGGCATGTTGTTAACTCCACCAAAAAATGATGTTGATGTGATTTTTTCATGCAAGATAGAAAACATCAAAACCAATATGCACGTAGGCTGCAAAAAACGGCAATTAAGAGGTCAACGTCGTGAAAAAATCGCCATAAAAATGATCGAACAACGAAAAGATGCAGTCACTTTCAGACGAGAGGAAGCGAGACGGTTAAAAAAATTTGGGGGAAAGAACATACCGATATTACCAAATACTACCGTTCTACGCAAAGCAAAAGAGCAGCAATTATTGAAGATGCATGGATTGGAGTTTGCAAATCCTTTAATAAATCTACTACATCAATCGGAGTGCGGGAAATATGCGGGCTCTATACACAGTATTGGACTATTAAAAGTTCACTGCATGTATTGGACACCTGAACAGCAACAAATGTATATTACTAGGTGTAAAAAAGACTCAAATGCTATTCTAACTATAGATGCAACAGGTAGTATTGTGAAACGTGACAAACAGCAGGATTCACATGTATTTTTATATCAGTGTATGCTGGTAACCCAAGAAGGTAGTGTACCTGTTTTTCAGATGGTCTCTGCCGACCAACGGTCTTATCAAGTTGCAAATTTTCTGCAGTTTATTTTAACAAAAGGTGTGCCTTATCCTCCCATTGTTACATGCGATTTTGGACGCGCCATATTAAATGCTGTAGCCGAAATTTTTGGTAGGTGCAGCGATTTGCCTGCCTACTTACAAAAATGTTATAATGCAGTGGTAAGTTCTACTAGCAATAATTTGCCGGCTACTTATATTAGACTCGATGTAAGCCATTTAATTGCTATGGTGTCACGATGGAAATGTCTGAAAACGAAAGTACATGCAGCACGAAGATTGTATTTACGTTGTATTGCTCAGGCATATCAAATGAGTGACTTTAAGACCTTATCATATTTTTTGGAATCAGTACTGGCGGTAGTCCTAAGTGAATATCTGGGCACCACAAAAAATGAGATTGTCGTACCAGCACAAATACGTATGGAAGTCCTTGACAGAACAATAGAAGGAGTTGCTTTTACAGATTTAAACGCAGATGACAACGAAGCTTCTCAGGACGAAGATAGCGATAATGACATTGTGGAAGATGATACTTCTGATTGGAAGACGTGGACTAATACAATCTACGCTACTGCCCAAGACATTGGTAATAAATTCAAAGAAGGAACTATAATTAATGCCTGTTTTAATCCTGATTTTGCTCAGCGTCTCAAAAAGCAGTTGATCCCGTATCTACCACTTTGGACTGGTATTATGCGATTACATTTTGGGGTAGGTTCAACGATAGCTACGTCTTCATCAGTCGAGTCAGAGTTTAACGATTTGAAAAATCGAGCATTTAAAAATCAATTGCCAATGCGGATTGATAAGTTCGTCCTCCAACATTTAGATCACCTGGAGAGTAAACTGATACTTGCCTCACATGAAAGTGACTTGCCATTCAATAATGACCTAATAAAAAAATCTGTCCTCCAGTCGGAAGAAATAGATGTATCTGACAATGAGAATTGTGATGATATAGACATACGGGACTATGATGGCTTTGTTTCCGAAATTAATTCTGAACATCTGTTACAAAGTTCAAAAAATGAATCAAAATTAACCAATGAGAGCAATACTATCTTGTCAACAGATTGCCGTATAACTAATAATGACGTTTCGTCAAGTATTTCTGATGCGTGTGATCTGTGGAATACATGCGAGAATTGGCGTGGACTAGTCACTAAGGAATCTAAGAAAACTGCCGAACCAAAAGAATCACCGCCAAAGAAGAAATCCAAACCAACATATTTGGAAAAATGCCTTGAATGGCAATTCATAAAAGATTCACTGACATCTAAGCTTCCTATCTTTAAGAATGGCTCTTTTTGTAAACCTGTATGTATAGGAAAATATAAGCTCAATGTAAAATGTACTTGCGCGTTTGATTCGCTATTTCAAGTGATAATGAGTAGCATTGCATCAAATACAGACTATCATGACAAACTTTCAAAATCATCAAATCAGATGATAACATTAGCTTTAAAAGTACTGCATGGTAAAAAACTAACAATGGACTGTTATAAAGAGAGAGCAGAAATACTTTCTAGTATTAGACTTTTTAAGTGTGCGGTGAAATGGTTTACGAGGACTATAAAACAATTAAATGCTGAATGTAATGTAGTCCACTTAGCCGAATATCTATTTGTAGATATTCCTAGCTGCAATATAAAAGGATCCTGCTTATGCGGATATAATTTTAATAATTCAAAAGTTATCCTTAGCGTTAATGTTGACGTACTTTTATGTGAAAGCTTTGGTTTAATGCAGAAAGCAATTGTGTTAGGAAAACTCTCAATTATCTGGTTCCGCGCGTCCCGCGTTGATGTCCCTAAATTCGAGGGGATATATCTAAAACAAGGCTACAACTATATTTATATAAATACACAAAAGGAACACGTAATCTGAAATGAGCGCATCAAATTATAGTTAACAGGGTTAAATCTCACATACATAACGCGTCTATTTTAAACACTTCTAGCTTATATGCTGTTAATGCCGCAAAGAAGCATACATGCTAAACTTTCTTCTTACAAATAAAACATAGGACCAGTATTCCAACTTAAAATATGAGATCGTCTTACAACAAGAATCAAAACGTTTTCTGCATCATTCTCTTGCCACGCAAATACATCCTACAAACTAAAGTTGTGTACTCAAAGTATTGATAAGCAATTAGTTGAGATCTCGAATGTATGAACAGTACGAAATAGGAATGAGTTTTATAAAATGCAACTCCTTCTCCTGAGGAATTGTTGTAATAAACAAGTAGTTATGCGTGTAAAACCTCCAAGGCATATAATAGTAAGAGCCTCTTAAACCATAAAAACAACTTATCTATTGACTTAATTTATCTTCTGATGACGATCGACAGTCTCAAAATCACCAAAAGGACTATTCGCTCTTAACCTGATTACAAACGCAAACGAGAACGTCTCGAGGTATACGTTGTTCGAATAAGCCCGTAAACGTCCTCTAAGGTACATAAAACGCATTGAGTATAATAACGCAAAGGCGTACTTCCTATCCCTCCTCTGAGGGGGAATTACGTCACACTCAGTGACGTCACATGAGAGCGTCGGACTCTGACCGTTCTCTCGCCGCAATCCAAGAGGGAATCGAGTCGACAATCTCCCGCCTCGCCTTAGAATCGAGTATGAGTCGCGCAAGGACTCCCACCACGCTCCGTCCAGGGCATCCGAGTATGAGTCGCTCAAGGACTCCCAGCACGCCCCGCCTTGGGCTTCCGTGTATGAGTCGCGCAAGGACTCCCGCCACGCCCCGCCTTGGGCATCCAAGTATGAGTCGCTCAAGGACTCCCAGTACGCCCCGCCTTGGGCTTCCGTGTATGAGTCGCGCAAGGACTCCCGCCACGCCCCGCCTTGGGCTTCCGTGTATGAGTCGCGCAAGGACTCCCACCTCGCCCCGCACCGGGGGTCATAGGCAAGTGTGAGCTTACCTCGTAGTTGGCAAACGGCGGATGAGTCTTAACAGGACTCCTGGTCAATGAGTCGTGAGGGGACTCGCTACCCAATACCGCAGAAAGGAGGGGGCGGTGCTTTTCCGTCCCAGCTTTATGCGTATCTCTCCTACCTCGCGGTCTGCCTTTCGTAGAAATGAAGACGGCGTTATTTCTTCCTGCTGTCCATTATTTGGACCGAGGACGACTCAGCTTATCCCGTGCAATGCAGCAAGGACCCGCCAGAGAAGACCAACCGGGAGACTCGCACGGAGAAACCTTTTCTTCCACGTCTCGAACACGCACACACTTTTTCGCGTCTGTCCATCATCGCGCCCCGCACAAGCACCCTCAAGATGGCGACGCTGCCACGAGAGCAGCGCGCCCGTGCCCGTGAGCGCCTCTCGCGGCCTCACTCCTTAACTGCGCCTCTTACCGTTCGCGCCGGAAGTTTCTGTAACAAATTGATAATGGCCAAATAATAAAACGGACATGTAAACTACGCAAAAGTAACATTAGTAACGAAGTTGAATATGGACCACATGTGATAATCGACACATGCGTCATCACTAATAATAAATACACAGTAAGGAATACTGAAATTCGTCATGATCTTGATTCAATTGCTAAAATTATCGAGATAAAAAATACAAACAATACTGTTAACCGCTACTTGCTGACAGGTTTAGTCCATTGGTCTCCAGGACACTATATTGCTTATATAAAATCTGGTATGTACTGGCATGAATATAATGACGTAAGTCCTGTATGTCGCAGCGTTAATCCACGAACAGAAATTAAGCCTCATCTCATTTTTTACACGCTTTCAATATCAGAAAATTCATGAAAAAGAACATATATAAATATTTTAAAATATTATAAAAATAAAAGTTTTATATAAAACATTAAAGATTTTTGTGGTTGTTCGACATATAGATTAAAACAATAATGAAGATATATAAAAATAAAAATTTTTTAATGCATAACAAGTACGAAACGTAAAATATAAAAATACAAAAATATATAAATATAACGAAATAAATATAAAAAACATAAAATATATCAACAAAAAATCTAAAAAACAAAAATATATAATATAAAGGAAATACGAGAGCTTACAAAAAACAAAAATATATAAATACAAAAAAAGTACAAAAACTGTAAAAAAATAAAAAAAAATAAAAAAGGCAAAAAATACAAAAAAATGAAAAAAGTGCAAAAAAAATATAAAAAAAATCTAAACAACAATATGGAATCAAATCTTACCACGTCCTCGCCGTTGATTCCGGGTAATGCAAAGAGTAAGACTAGTACACTATAATGAACTAAAGAACTTTTCAATGTGCTACCGTTACACGCTAGATTATAACCATAATTAATAGACACAATAGCACATCTATGGTAATTGTACAGGGTGTCTAACAATTAATGATAAATCTCTTGCATATGGGTAGAATGGACCAAACTGAGTCGAAAAGTCAGGTACTACTTTGCGATCTGCGCAATAATTAACGAGTTATAAATTAATAAAAATGACAAAAACAAATTACAAACAATTATATCAAAATTTGCTGTTAACTAAGACTGTACTTTAAAAATTTTAGGAAATATGTGTAATACAATGCTCGTACTTACCAACTGATAGAACGATAGCATATCATATTTAAGAACTTTCGACGGGTATAATAATTATAAATAAATAAGTTAATTATTAAGAATTGAAACTTTGATTCGCCTTATTTTTACGGTCGCGCCAAGATCTTTTTGGCCAATTAAGGATCTGCGCTATCGCAGTACACAATTAAACATAAGTTGCGCGTCGACACTGTCGCTCTTTAAACGCAACCACAATCACCAACTTAAAATCAATTTTGATTTCAGATGTTGGTGTTAATCATACCCCCCATCCCCTACATTTAAATAATTTATTGCGAAAAATATTACCTCAGCCAGGATTCGAACCTGGAACTCCCCCATTCCGTGCGGGTGTCATACCAATTCGACTACCGAGGCATGTGATAATATTTATCGCAATAACAAGTACACCTAAGAACGTCTTTATTTTTCGGCGTGACGTATATTCAACAATAAACAATTAATATATTCGTGACCGCGTATTACTAAATAGTAAGAATTGAAACTTTGATTCGCCTTATTTTTACGGTCGCGCCAAGATCTTTTTGGCCAATCAAGGATCTGCGCTATCGCAGTACACAGCCAGGTTCGAATCCTGGCTGAGGTAATATTTTTCGCAATAAATTATTTAAATGTAGGGGATGGGGGGTATGATTAACACCAACATCTGAAATCAAAATTGATTTTAAGTTGGTGATTGTGGTTGCGTTTAAAGAGCGACAGTGTCGACGCGCAACTTATGTTTAATTGTGTACTGCGATAGCGCAGATCCTTGATTGGCCAAAAAGATCTTGGCGCGACCGTAAAAATAAGGCGAATCAAAGTTTCAATTCTTACTATTTAGTAATACGCGGTCACGAATATATTAATTGTTTATTGTTGAATATACGTCACGCCGAAAAATAAAGACGTTCTTAGGTGTACTTGTTATTGCGATAAATATTATCACATGCCTCGGTAGTCGAATTGGTATGACACCCGCACGGAATGGGGGAGTTCCAGGTTCGAATCCTGGCTGAGGTAATATTTTTCGCAATAAATTATTTAAATGTAGGGGATGGGGGGTATGATTAACACCAACATCTGAAATCAAAATTGATTTTAAGTTGGTGATTGTGGTTGCGTTTAAAGAGCGACAGTGTCGACGCGCAACTTATGTTTAATTGTGTACTGCGATAGCGCAGATCCTTGATTGGCCAAAAAGATCTTGGCGCGACCGTAAAAATAAGGCGAATCAAAGTTTCAATTCTTACTATTTAGTAATACGCAGTCACGAATACATTAATTGTTTATTGTTAAGTTAATTATTGTTTTTAGATTATTTAGATTGTTTTTAGAACTGTTATGAAAGTGATATTAGGGACTGAGAACTATGATTTTATTCTTGTACGAAGCCAGAACTGTCGATAGGGAAGCCAACATATCACATTTAAGCACTCTGGACGTGTATAATAATTATAAATAAATAGTTACGTTACTGTTTTTTGACAGAACTGTTATGAAAGTGATATTAGGGATTGAGAACTATGATTTTATTCTTGTACGAAGCCAGAACTATCGATAGGTAGGCTAGCATATCACATTTAAGCACTCTGGACGTGTATAATAATTATAAATAAATAGTTACGTTACTGTTTTTTGACAGAACTGTTATGAAAGTGATATTAGGGATTGAGAACTATGATTTTATTCTTGTACGAAGCCAGAACATATCGATAGGTAGGCTAGCATATCACATTTAAGCACTCTGGACGTGTATAATAATTATAAATAAATAGTTACGTTACTGTTTTTTGACAGAACTGTTATGAAAGTGATATTAGGGATTGAGAACTATGATTTTATTCTTGTACGAAGCCAGAACTGTCGATAGGGAAGCCAGCATATCACATTTAAGCACTCTGGACGTGTATAATAATTATAAATAAATAGTTACGTTACTGTTTTTTGACAGAACTGTTATGAAAGTGATATTAGGGATTGAGAACTATGATTTTATTCTTGTACGAAGCCAGAACTATCGATAGGTAGGCTAGCATATCACATTTAAGCACTCTGGACGTGTATAATAATTATAAATAAATAGTTACGTTACTGTTTTTTGATATAACTGTAATGTATGTGATATTGGGGACTGAGAACTATCGATAGTGACGCAATTCCAGCGTGTGAAATGCATTTAATAATAATAAAAAATTTTTTTATTGTTTTTATTGCTAGAACTATTGATATGATGGATAGAAACGGTAGAACTCTTTGAATATTCGTAGTTTATGATTCACACATTCGAAATTCGATGAGATGCTGGAAAGTGTAACGGGAAGTTAGCATCTCAATTTTTGAAATATTTTTTTTGGCTTATTTTGATAGAACTATTGCTAAAAATCATCTAGAACTGTAGAACTATATTGGATGCGAGCAGAACTGTCCTTGTTTCATGGGATGCCAAAATATGATATGCTAACTTCACACACGTTACTTCATCTCAGTTTCTGTTAAATGACCGTTATCTCTAAAAGGAACCATTATATATTTTTAAATTCCATATACAGCATCCAATAGATGACTATTCTCTGGAAAATTGTCTTCTGTGCACATGTTTTGGAAACGTGACAACCGGAAGACTTTCATATCATGAATGGAACCCACTTGTCCAGCATAACAATGCAGAAATTTTAAATTTGAATCACATATAACCTAGAAAAATGTTATTTATTGTATGACATTAAGAGATTTACTTTTTACTTATTTATTAAGATGAACATATAATATACATGTGCATTGTGCTTTCTGTACCTGCAACTGAATCGAATGGTATCCTTTCCTGTTTATGTAGCATTCTGCATTAGTTTTTGGAGCTGCAATTGAAATGTGAGTGCCGTCAATTGCACCTATTACTTTTAGAAAACCATATTTATTTTTAATAAATGTCCAAGTAACTTTTGCTTCTTCAACGGATGGCCATTTTATGAATGTATGCAAATGATAATACAAAGCAGAGACAACTTTTTGTACACTTCTCCAAGCTGTTGCCTTTCCAATGCCAAATCTATCACTTACACATCTTAAAAAAATTATTTTGAAACATCTAAATTTGGTTTAGATACATATTAGTAATTTATACTTCAAGAAAAGAGTAAGAGAAAAATTGACAGAAAAATATAGATCTTTGATATTTATTTTTATATTTTTACAAATAAAATTATAAAATATTACCTATATGAATTAGGAGTTGCCATCATCCAAATACTAATTAATAATAATTGCTTTTCTGGAGATATTGGTTGACGTCCAAAATTGTTCGAGTGCTTACTTAGATAAAGAGTTAATAATTCCAACAAAAACATAAATGTAATACGTTTCATCCTGTATATATAATAATTTATCTTTATTTTATGGAGCTAAAATATTTAAAATTTAATATGTGCGTTGAATCGTGAATTTAGATATAAATTTACCTATAAAAATATCATATAAAATCGAACAAAATATAATAATAAAATAAAATTTAAAAAAATTGTTTTTTTTACATTGAGTTTTTTTACATTTTATACTTTGTTATTAATTTTATGTTAATTTCATGTTAATTTTTTACATTAATGTTTATTTAAGTTTTTATATGTTTAACAACTTACTGAAAATGCATTTTAAAGTCCACATCTGAATATGATGAGACAATATTTTCAACATAATTTTTGCATTTTATTCGGGGCACCCGAGATCGCACAATTAATTCTTTTAAAATTTCTACATCTGAATCGCTGTCACTTGATTCAGTCTCATCAATATTTTCTATTAATGTAGTTGTAAGTAATGCAGTTATATTTTTATTTATATTAGTCATTTTCCTTATTTTTGAAATGTCAAAAAAATACATGCACAGAAAGTGTATTGTGATATGTTCCTTTTTATAACCTTGTAGCAGTTTGGAAAATTGTAGCAGTGTACAAAATTAAAACCGAACGACATCTGCAGTACACTTCTGTGACATCATAGCGACAGTACTTGCAGTGCATAACGGGACGCACCCGAAGTCTTCTTCAGTGACATTAAAAACAACAAAAGTCCGATTAGAATACATAGTTCTTATAACTGGAGTTCACATTTTAATCCTGCGAAGTCCATAGTGTGTTAACTATTTTATTCATTAATTATTATTATGGATTGCGGGATATTTTCTCCGTGTTCTAAAAGTTCAAATACAGACTGTTGTGTAGTGAATGATTGTGGAAGTAAATCACATAAAAATACAAACCTATGTTTTCATCGTTTTCCGAAATCAAACGAACGCGTTGTTTGCGTTGAAAATATATTTGACAAATCGAAAAAAGTTGACCGATTAAAAGCATGGAAAATTGTTTTAAAAATACAAGTGATCACACCAAGAATGAAAGTATGTTCACTACATTTCAAGAAAACTGATTACATACTGCTAGGTAAGTAATATTTTACAAAAAGTGAGGCTAACCACCAAATAGCTAACCACCATGCAAATAGTTTATACTATAATATATAGTCCCAATCACAAATGCTTTGCATACTTAACATAATCAATAAAACTATGAAAGTAAATCTTTTCTTTGCTAGTAACTAACAATCCAAAGTCTGTGCGCAAATGTAGAGAAACGTGTCAAAGATTCGTGAAGGCATGAGAGGAACTGAGCGGTAACACTTCAACCGTCTTCTAAATCCCGGACAAATTTAGAGTAAATAATAAATAAATAAATAGTTGAAATGTTTAAATATGTTAAACGATAAATAAATAAATATACAAGCCAATGTAATATATCTCTTTTTTTTATGTCTTTCGTTATATAAAATGACATTAAAGAATATGAATCTAACCACTCGGTTGTGAGCAAATGTAGAATCTCTACGCATATGAATTCGATTGGCAAAACCCTAAAATTTTATATAACAAAGAGATAGCAGAAATGTTGTTTATTAAGAAATGTAATTCGGCTATTAACTTACAAAAAGACATCGAAAATTTAACTGTAATTTACGATGGCCTCATAAGCATTATTTGATTTTAGTTATACTTTTACTTACATTTTTATTTATACCTTTATTTATTCTTTTGCCATTTGACTTATGTGTGTTCTATCTATTTAGTTCATCTAACTTATATTATAATACATTGTCTTGTATCTATTTATTTATCGTTTAACATACTTAGACGTTTCAACTATTTATTTATTTACTGTTTACTCTAAATTTGTCCGGGACTTATTGTTAGAAGAGTTAAACTTAGACGGTTGAAAGTGTTACCGCTTAGTCCCTCGCTTTCACGAATCTTTGACACGTTTTTCTACATTTGCACTGATGTCTTTTACATTTATTATTTTATATTTTATATTTACATTTATTATTTGTAACTCTATTTGACGCACAACTTTCGTAAGTTGTTAATTAATATGTTGCAAATTGTAGCGCTGTTTTTTCATAAAAAATTGTAACACCTTTTCTTTTTAGTATGTAACATTGTTATGTGGAAGAATATAGTTTACTTGAAAAGGACCAAAACCCATGGTCGAAACGTCGCAAACACGAATAAAGATATATTATAACCAGTTTGCCGCCAATTAATACTTCTTTTTTTGGATAGATAATTAATAAAATATCACATTGTCCTATAACAACACTATATTAAGCATGGGCTTCTCGACGCCATGTTGATGACGTATGCATATAACTAGTGTAAAAAGTAACTAGTGTAAAAAGTTCAGATGTAATGGACACACGTGTCACGTGGCTGCCTCGTCATCTGTTTGGCGCATCGGTAGCATTCTGTAGTGGAAAACCAGTAAAGATAAAGGGAGATATAAGATTTTATATTATGTAAGTTATTATTTGCATTAGAAATTGTATTGGAGTAGAAAATAATGTATATACTTGAGGTTTGATATATACTTGCTATTGGGTATAATTACTTATAACGGTAATACTGAAGGAGAAGGACGTCCTCATTAATTTGCTTCAACTTTGCAATATTGTGTACTTTTGCCCGTTCAACACAAATATGTAAGTAGAAATTGTCGCTCTACGCCGCAAAGCAAAATATTAATTGTTAAAGTTGACTGGTATAACAGGTTAGGAAACCTGTTATTTACTGACAAACACTGCGTTCTTCATGCGCATACGAAATGTGCACGAATGTACATATTAGACGTATATATACTTATTCATGGATTCAATATTTCAGTGATAAATATATTAAAATATTAATAAATATATATTAATAAATAATAAATAAATTACGCAAACAAAAGAGACCTATATGTTTGCAAACGAGCAACAAAAGATGGAACACAAAATAACAATAATAAAAGATAAACTTATAGATTTAATATCTCATTGCAAAAATATAAATAACGCAATGAAAAAAATCACAACAAAACGTTCGAACGTTTGACCACGGGGTCTTCATCAGCGAACACTCATAATATACGCGCGTCGGTTTACAACAAATTTTGAACATATAAATTAACCCTAGAACATTCAATCGCACGCAATACATACATCCCGATACAGAGATATTAATTATGTCAGACAAAAAAAACCGTGGAGCACAAAGAAACTATAAAATATAAACTCGATATGGTCAAGAGATAAAGGTCTGAGATAACTGTTATTCGTCGTTGAGTAGCGAGAATAAGTTGGTCCAAAACAATAAAAGATATCCTTGTCCTCTATGTCCAACGCGAAAGAGCCACTCCGTAGCAGTATATGCCGAAAGCATTCAGACCAAATTCTAATTGAAACCCGAATTAAATCAGAATAGCGTAACTAAGCTGATGTGTGAACGCGAGTATGAGATCATGCTTCTTGAGTTCTATAAAATATTAGAGGTACTTACAAAATGAGGAACTAAAACGCTGTCGGTGATACAAATTGACGGTTAAAAATATATAAGATGTCTATCGATGCCAGGTAGAACGTGACCGGCACTTACAACGGAAAGAAAGACTCTAAAATACGTTGGAGACACCCGGCAGAAACATACCGTTTGTTACTGTTTGTGTCTCCTTTAGTGATTAGTAGGGGAGAAACCTTCGCTAAGCAATCTAAGATATTATTGTATGCGCTATCTAACAGTATCTTTATGCGAATTAACACCGTGTTGTTGGAATTTTATGTGTATCATTTCACTGATCAATTGATTACCATAAACAATTTTTTATGGTAATAATGTTCAACATCGAGAATTTCGACTTTATCCCAATCGAAATGATGGTTGAAATGGGACATATGTTGCGTTATAACTGAATGCCTGGCAGAATCTAATTTAAAGTTGTGTATGTGTTCTTTCAACCTAGTGCCTAATTTTCTCTTTGTTTGTCCAACATATGTCACATCACAATCCTTGCACTTGATCTTGTACACCACTCCATTCCTTTCTAAGTTATTATATGTGTCAGTGTGAGGATATACAAATCTAGACAGGCGGTTTATGCAACGGTACCCGAGAGTAATTTTTGACCTATCAATGGTCCGTTTTATCAACCTACTAATATTATTAATAAAAGGTATAGTTAAAAAGTCTTTCTTGTCTGTATACTGGCTGGCTATAGGGGTACTTGCTTTTTGTCTAATTTTGAGATTGAGCGTGTTAATTTTCACATTGACGTGTTTGAAAATGAAATGGAGAGAATATCCATTATCTAAGAGAGTATGTATGCACCATTCAATGTTCTTTTGGAAGCACACAGGATGTGACAACAGTATGGCCCTATCTATCATAAATAGTCCCTCTCTTTTGGCACTGCGGGTGATTAAAGTAATAGAACAAAAATCTACCCGAGGAAGAAACCTTATGAAACCAACCAATAATCAGAGTGTCGTCGCTATTAATTAAACGTAAGTCCAAAAAACTCAAGGAGCCGTTACTCTCAAACTCGACAGTAAACTTTAGCTTATCATGATAAACATTGAACTTGTGAAGAAATGCCTGTGCCACGTGTCTAAGCGCAGCTAAAACAATATCGTTGACATAACAATAGTAAAAGGTGGGAGTAAGGCTGACAGAAGAGAGTACAGACTCCTCCACCATACCCATGACCAAGTCGGCTATGATGGGTGACAACGGGAATCCCATAGGTGTACCAAACCATACCTAACCATAGGTGTACCTAACCATACTTTTATTGGAGTTGTAATTTGCTCATCGATTGCAGTACCTTGGGCTTGTCTTATTATATCTGAAAAAATAAATGTATAAGAGATATAACATAATTGCATTTGCATGATTACATTTGAAATCAATCAAGCAAACTGTTCAAGAACAAGCGACGAAACGTCGAAGTTATTTTCGCTTATCGTCGGTCGCGAGATCACCGAAGCCTCGCGCCCCTCTTGTGAGAAAGGCACTCCGGTCAAATAAACAAATAGCCGAATCTTGTAACGAGCGTCCTTCTAGAAGGAAATTGGCAATAATAAACCGTCTAATTGTGCGATGTAACTTCTGCCGTTCGAAATGTTCTAACGATCTGAATCCTTCTAGAAGAGGCGCTCTTACAAAAGCCCTGCGCGCTACGTCGCGGGCCCAGACTACCGCGAAACGTCGAGGCTTTCCAACGTATCTTCGGAAAATTCGACGGTCTGTAAAATCTCGTTGCTCGCGAGTAATCAATCGCTCTGTGAACTTAGCCGTGTAAATCAGACTATTTCTGTTACTGTTTTTTTGTTTTAATTAAATTGTTATCAGTTCTTGTTGAATTTAAGCCTTTTCTATTTGACGGTTCCTCGCCAAACTAATCCCTTCTCGCTCTATTCGCGCTTTTATCGCGGATCTATCTTAATTGCAAACATTTGCTTCGAGCCGGATCGCTTGTCCGGCGACGATCCGCGAGGTGAGTGGAGTGTCGGTAAAAGTTCGGTGTGGACATCTGCGTCTTCGCTTGAAGAAAGGCCATGAGCAAGGAGATGGAAAGCATAATTCGAACGCAAGCCGATCTTTATGGGCGCATTGCACGCTCATATGACAATATGAAGAAGGCTGGAGCAGCCAATGTTACCATCGGGCTTGTGGAGGCCCGCTTGCAATCGCTCGAAAGCAACTGGATAAAGTTTGAGGCCAATCACGAGAAAATCATTATGGCTTTCGTTGATCTCCTTCCCGAGCACGACTATAAAAAGAATGGAGTGCAATCGTTGACCGAGGAAGTGTATGTCTGTCAAAAGGGGCTGTTCTTGGAAACTCTTCGAAAACTCAAGGCAGCCATCCCCGCTGAAACTCAGCTGCTGGCTCCAGTGCACTACAGCCGCCTCGCACGACCTTGCCACGTATTCAGCTGCCTCAGTTCTCGGGCCGCTATGAGGATTGGCCCTCCTTCCGCGATCTTTTTTATTCACTTATCGAGAAGGACGGATCCATCGGTCCTGTGGAGAAACTGCATTATCTGAAGACGTGCCTGAAAGGTGAAGCCGATCTTTTGATTCGCAATTTAACAACGACCGGTGAGAACTTCCAGCGCGCATGGAAAATCTTAACGGACTTTTACGAAAATAAGCGGTTACTGGTGCGGTCGCATATCTCCCGTTTCACCGCGCAGCCCAGATTAAAAGGTGAGTCGGCTTCCGAGCTACGGAAACTGTACTATTGCGTGATGAACACGATCGGTTCGCTCGAGAGTCTCAGTCGCCCGATTACAAGCGGTGAGGACTTATTCGTTCATCTGATTGTGGATCTCCTAAACCCCCGGTCGCGACGCGAATAGGAGAACTCGATAAGCGATACGAACGATCCGCCTTCGTGTGCCGTGGTACTGCAGTTTTTAGAGCGTCGACTGCACACTCTTGAGTCACTACAGCCTGGCCGGGCCGAGTCGAGTAACGCAAAGGTGAGCGTGAACGCGGGGCGTCAGACTCGCGCGTCTGCCGTCCGAAATCCGGAAGAAAAGCGTGGTCGGTGTTCAGTGTGCCGTCAGGATCTATATAATGTTCTGCGACGGTTACAAGACGAAATCGGCTTCTGAGAAGAAATTGCATGTTGAAAGCAATGACTTGTGTCGCAATTGCCTCGGGCGTCACAGGGTATCGGATTGCTCCTCCAAAAAGACGTGTTCGTCGTGCGGAGCCAGTCACCACTCTTCCCTCCATAAAGCCTACTCGAGCGAAGTAGTCAAATCCACGCTCGCTGCACATCATTCGCCAAGTCCCGCGCCGGCCGTTTTGCTCGCGACCGCTCGCGTCCGAGTGTCGGATCGATGGGGAGTTACTCATACCGTTCGTGCTCTTATGGATCAAGGTTCGGAGGCCTCTTTAATTACTGAGTCGCTCGCTCAACGGCTAAGATTGCCGCGCTCTCCTACCTCTGTTACGATTCTCGGTGTCGGCGGGAAGTCTCCGGGTGTCGCTCGGGGCAAGCTCGACCTCGAAATTTTGCCCCTCAAGGAGGAGGCTCCGCTATCCGTGTCGGTCCTGGTGCTTGCTCGGCTCACTCTTTATCAGGGCGGTATTCGTGTTGATGGTCGATCCTGGACTCACTTGAGCGGGCTGGATCTCGCTGACCCGGAGTTCTTCGCGGCTCACCCGGTGGATCTTATTCTGGGCGCCGATGTCTATGCCGCTGCGATCTTGCCGGGCTTGCGACGGGGAGGGCCACGGGAACCGGTAGCTCAGCAAACTCGATTAGGCTGGATATTGTCCGTCACTGTGGATTTGACGGCTCCGGCGACCTACGCGACGTCTAACTTGTACCATGGGGACGACTCGCTGCCGGATCTGGTAAGGAGGTTTTGGTCTCAAGAGGAAATCGGTTCGACTGCCGTTCCTCATTCCGCTGACGAACGGGAGGCTGAAGAGCAGTTCGCGCGTACGCATTGCCGGAGTCGAGACGGCCGTTATATCGTCAGACTGCCCCTTGTCGAGCCGCTTCCGGATCTGACGGATACGCGACTGATGGAGATGATGGAACGGAGGTTTTCGAGCGATAACTTCTTGCGCGAAATGTATTCGGCGTTCATGAGGGATTATGAAGAGTTGGGTCACATGTCTCCCGTTACCGCGCCAACCCGCGACACGGAGCGTCAGTGTTTCCTTCAACACCACGGCGTGATGCGTGCTGCCAGCTTGACCACAAAGCTTCGCATCGTTTTTAATGGGTCGTCGTCTGTTCCCTCCGGGGCGAGCCTTAATAATCATCTCCTCGTTGGGCCGAACCTTTTACCCGCTTTAGCGGACATAATCTTGAGATGGCGACTCCACCGTTACGTGCTGACCTTTGATATAGAGAAAATGTATCGCCAAATACTCGTCGACCCGGCCGATAGACGATGGCAAAAAATTCTGTGGCGCTCTGATAAACGAACGAGTTTAAGAGAGTACGAGCTAAATACCGTCATCTACGGCCTCGCGTGCGCGCCGTTTCTCGCTATGCGTACCTTACGTCAGCTCGCGAGCGATGAGGAGACGCGTTTTCCAGAAGGCGCTGCCATTCTCCGGCGGGATATCTACATGGACGATATCCTCACCGGTGCTTCCTCTATCCGCGAAGCCAAGGACATTCGGCTTCAGCTGACGAACTTGTGTGCGGCGGGTGGATTTCCACTCCGTAAGTGGTTGGCGAATAGCGCGGAAGTCCTTGCGGAGATTCCGCCTGAGCACAGGTCGAAATGCGGTTCACTTTTCTGGCAACCGCACGAGAGCCACTCCACTCTGGGACTTCGATGGCATCCCAATCCCGACGGATTCTCGTTCTCCACAAAGGCGGTCACGGTGCCCGTCTTCACTAAAAGATCCGTTCCATCTCTGACAGCCCGGTTGTTCGATCCACTCGGGTGGCTTGCTCCCGTCGTGATTCGCGCCAAGATTTGGTTTCAGACCACGTGGATCCAGGGCGCGGACTGGGACACTCCGCTGGCCGAAGACGGCGCTCGACTTTGGCGTACCTTCCAGGAGGACCTACCGAAACTCGAGGAGATCTGTGTTCCACACCTCAATTTGATAGAGGCGGACGTGACTGCGGAACTCCACGGCTTCGCGGATGCTTCCGAGAGAACCTACGCCGCCATGCTATACGCTCGTACCGTCGATGGTGTCGGCGAGGTCAAAGTCACATTGATTGCGGCAAAAACCAAGGTTGCTCCATTGAAGCCTGTTACCCTGCCTCGCCTGGAACTATGTGCCGCTGCGCTGCTTGCGCGGTTAGTTGCTCACGCTCGGCAAACGTTGGAAGTAGCCGCAATTCCCATCCACCTGTGGTCCGATTCCACAGTCGCTCTGGGCTGGATTCGAGGCCATCCGTCGCGCTGGAAGACCTACGTCGCAAACAGAGTAGCCGACATCCAGACGCTGTTGCCTGACGCACAGTGGCGCCATATTCCCGGCACGGAAAATCCGGCGGATTGCGCCTCTCGGGGGATCTCCCCGGGCGAGCTGACCTCTCACCTTCTCTGGTGGAGGGGGCCGCCCTAGCTCCGTAGCGAGCAATCCTTGTGGCCGGTGGCTGCGGTCTCAATCGACGACGGCGATCTTCCGGAGGGGCGCTCGGCGGCGCATGTCCTTGCAGCAGATACGTCCGTACCTGAGGAAGCGGAAGAGCTCAGGCGATTCTCTTCGCTGAATCGTCTGCTACGAGTGACCGCCTGTTGCCGACGTTGGTTATTCCTAAAGGAAGAAATTAAATCGTTGAAGAGAGAGAGAGCTATCCCCGTCTCACCAATGTGCTATCCGTTGACGAATGCGAAGAGGCCCGTCTGTCGTGGGCCTGAGTGGTGCAGTCAGCACATTAAGGGGGGAAATACGTGTAGAAGCAAGAAAATGACGGGTTTTTTGTGATTTTTTTTATTAGACTTAGAGGCATCCGATCATTTTAAAATTTTTACATGTTTTTAATAGAACATTAAAGCATAAAAAAAATTTAAAAAAAAAAGAAAAGAACAAAATGGTGGAGATAATTTTAGCTGAAGTGAGCTAGGTCTCGCCCGACCTTGCAATCGGTATACATTGTAGCACTCTCAATATTCATCTGTAACAGAAAATTAAAAAAAATTTCAATTGTTAAACATATTTCCTTCAATGTAAACCTATAAAATCATAAAAAAGTCGAAAATCAAAATTTTGGTATTCTTTCAAAAAAAAAGTCGATTTTTTGCGTGAATTTTTCAACAAATTTGTTTTAAAAAATATTATTTTTTGATGTAATTATTGTAAACATGTAGGTACAAATTGAAGAGAATATTATTGACTATATTTGTGCAAAATTTCAACTCAATCGGACGATTAGTTTCTGAGTTATGATGTATACCGATTACGAAAACGTAGTTTCGAGAAAAACGCGATTGAAAGTAAACTAGTGAATCTGAGAAGGAAAACTACTCTTTATCGTGACTTACTAATTAGTCTGCTATTCCAGGTCCATACAGTAGCCCTTCAACTTCCTCAAACATCTCATTTTCTTGAGCTAGTTGTTGTTTTCGCGCTTGCCGAGCTGCTTTCGTCTCCATCCAGCTGCGACGGTTTTGTCGAGCTACTCGCATCTCGTTCTGATTTTCAGTAAAAATTCTGCACTGTGGCCCAATTATTATGTCTAACTTGTTAAATATGCGTAAAATAGAGCCATATCCTTCATTAAAAATTCCAGCAGCAATGAAAGCTGCTATTTCGACAATTTTTAGCCCCGAATGCAAGTGTTTTGGTGCCATGATCCAAATCGTCGAGTTGAAACTTTCGTTGGCATTTTGAGTGTGCCCACCCAGACATCTCGTTAATAAATCATCCTTAGACAGATCTTTGTAAATAGGTTCTAAAAGTTGCTTAAGCTCTTGAGGTAGAAGTGGCGATAAATTTAGAAGCTTTGGATCTTTTTGCAGGGCAAGGGCTTTTTGCCACTTACACCAGCTGTCAACTCCTTTTGGGCAGCTGTCGTGACTCGGATTTTCTGTGGTCGAGAAAATGTGGTAAAATGTTGCCATTATATCCCTCTTCATATCCTCAACGTTATTGATATTCCTGCGGATTGCTAACCCGTAATACGTTGTTAGTTTTTTAATAACGGCGTCAGTCAATTTTCCTCGACCACCGAGTTTGTGTGTTTTTTTCAAATTATGCAGTCTACTCCACATTCTTTTTTCAACATGCCCAACACACTCACTTTTCACTACAGATGTTTCTTCGCCATATGGATTTGCATCCAAAATAGCTTTAAAAGTTTTGGAATCGCCATCTCCAATATAATTGACATACTTAACACCAAATTTTTCTTCAGAGCATAGAAACATTTCTTTGACGGCATCTACTTCCATTTTACCCGCTGAACCTTCATGATTCTTTGTGCATTCCTCTTCATGATTTTCAAACCACGCTTGATATTCTACACTGTCAGTTTTGTTCTTCCACAAATTGCAGGCAGAACAATAGCTGCTTTTAACTACAATGTCGATCACTTTACCAGAGTAATAACCAATGAGCGTCGTTACGCTGTAGAGCGATTTGAATCCTCTTTTTTTCCAAGTACCGTCACCTGAAACTTTCAATTGTAAGAGCGGCCTTTCGTGCTCAGAGTTTTTCTTTTTCTCTTCATCCACGACTTTTTTGGAAACGAATTCAAACATTGATTTACAAGCGGAATGAAGGTGTTCGATCGCACTGTCGTACGTAGTTTGCGATAAACCGCTGCATATATCCATTAAATTACAAAATAAATTGATTCCGGCTCTGCTAATACCTAGCAATCTCATGACAATTACAATGCGTTTGTTTACTTCAAATCCGTTTCGAATAAACGGCCCGGAGTTTATATTTACACTTCCACATCTACATATTACTACAATTTTAAATCCAAGGCCTCTTTGTCCAGCTTCTCGAAAAGTAACAGTTTGCTTACACACCCGGCAGATTAATAATTCCGAGAGAGCAAGAAAAACAGTAGTAAATTCAATAATGCGATATCCATGCAGTGGATTGGACACTATATCATCACTACAAGCACTTTCAAGTTTTCTCGCACTTGCGCTTGTATTTGCGCGTTCACTTTCACTTTTTTCTTGAGTGAATTGATTTCCTTGAAAATATCTCTTGCGTTTGCGGCAATGCTGCTTCAGATTTTCTCGGCTACCTTTTGGATTCGACATTTTGAACGATACTCGAACGTTCGTAACGACGTGCAGTGTGACCAGATCTGACTCGGCAGTTAGAATAGAGCCTCGCAGTTCAAAAGAGCTGTTTACCTGGAGCAGCACGCTATGTAACGGTATTTGTTTGAAAATAGACGCTCAGACATCTGCTCCATTCAAAATAAAGATCGAAAGGTACGCCATGAAAGAGAGTAGGGGGGTCTGCCCGAGCGCGCCGTATACCTGCGGTAGCCGGACGACGCTCTCAGCGACACTGCGCGTTCCTTTCTATAATGAAGCATAACTTTCGTTCTACTTCATATTTTCTTATCGGGTTTGTTGCATCTTAAAGCTAAAAGTTTAAACTAACTTTTAAAGCAAAAAAAAATCGATTTTTTTTTAATTCTACACGTATTTCCCCCCTTATGCGGCGGAATTGAAGTCGCTCGCTCAGAATCGCGCCTTGCCGAGTCGAAGCTCCCTTCTAAAATTGACGCCATTCCTGGATGATCAGGGCGTCCTCCGCGTTGGCGGGCGGCTTAAACACGCCTTATTGGCCCCAGATGAGCGGCATCCAGTCATCCTCCCGGCTACCTTTTTTTTTTTTTTTTTTGATAACTCAGGGGAAACTTTTTATAAGTACCCTGGAGACCCGGGGGAGTCCCCAGGGTTATGTGGGATTCTCCGGAGGGGAAAGAAGTTCCCCTCCGGCATACCCACTAAAACCCCTGAGGGTGACCATCCTTAGCCTTTGGCGAGGGGGAGCTGGGCATCACCAGTGGTATTCTTCCAGCTCCCCCTCTGGCGTGGCCGCCATTTAGCTGGCGGCCTCAATCCTGGGGGGAGGGAGTGACAGAACACTCCCTCCCCCAAATATACTACACTGGGGAAGGCCGGGTCACCTCAACCTTCCCTCGCCCCCCCAGTTGTTAGGAGGGGGGGCCGCCCCCAGGTGTTATGGGACTAAGGACGGCTGAGGGCCCCCGCCACCAGCCGCCCTTTCTTCTTCTTATTGCTCCCACCGGCCACACGTCGAGGGGTAACACACGAGGAGGAGAAATCATCCCCTTCCTCCAGCCCCTCGACGTAGAACCGGTTGGCCTTCAAAGAAAGTTCCAGGGGCAGATCAACGCACCCGTGCCGTGGCACCGCCCCGACTTTAAAAACGTAGGTTCCGGGATCCTCGTCTGACCCCGGGACCTTTTTGCCCAGTCCGGGACCTCTACTCCTAGGTCCGGGACTAGGGCTCCAGCCAAACCCTCCCCGTCGATTCCTCCGGAAAAATACCGGAAAAGAATTCGGCGGGGAGGGTTGGCACCACCTTCTTCCTGTACTTCCCCTTAGGGAAGAATTTAATTCCTCTCCTCGGGGGCCTCTCGAGGGGCCCCCGCACTCGAAGCCTAACAACGGGGAAGTAAGAAGGATGAACCTTTATTACTCCCCCCTCTGGCCCCAAAACCTCCTTCAGGAAGGAGAACTCATCCCCCGCATCCGGGGGATTCTTTCTCCTTCTCCCGAATTCAAAGACTCCCCACCACCAGGGGAATCTGCGCGACCTCGGGGGGGGGGGGTTATGGAGTGGCTCAGCTTCAGCCGACTTCTTCTCCCCGGTAGAAGGGGGGGAGGAAGAACTCTCCTCCTTTACCACCTCTATTTCCATGGGGGACTCTACCGTGAGTCCCCAGCTATATCAGACCGACCCCCCTTGCGGAGGGAATCCTCCGCCACTTCAACAGGCTCCTCCGGAGGAGAAGGAACGCCGCCTCCCCCTCCAGTCCTCCTTCTCCTACGACCCCCTTGCGGGGGGGAACCACGGGGCACCCGCCCCCACCAATTCGGTGATTGGCGGGAAGCCCCTTCTCTTGACATTTGGGGCAGTGTGCGGCCCTAGCCGCACACGCTCCAACGTGGTGCCCCTCCACTCCGCACCTGAGGCAACACTTGCCCTGGTCGGTGGCAGAGGGACACCACCTTCTTATGTGCCCCCGCCCCAGGCACCTGAAGCACCTGGGGGGGACACTAACCTCCGGAGGGGTCTGGGTCCCCACCGTCCTTGAGGACCCAGACTTCCCTCCCCTCTTCACAACCGAGGCGTAGGTCCCGGAAACCCGGGATCCTACGCCTCCCGTACTGCTCGGGGGAACAAACCCCCCCGAGCACCTACAACACTCCCTCCGCTCCTCCACCTCTAGAAGGCGGAGAAGCCCCACCAGGGCTCTCTGGACCAAAGGCCAGAGAGCCCCACCAACATCACCTCCTACTGCAGTAGCCCTATAGTGCGGGGCGCCTGCATGGCACGCCCCGCACCGCCCGTCGTCTGATGACGACGTAGGGGGGGCCGGGACACTACCCCCCCCCCCACGCCGACCCCTGGGGGTCCGAATCCCCTGGGGTGATAAGGTACTTCTAATATTTCTATCCATTACGTCCATAAAATTGTAATTTTTTAACGTGGTTGTCTTCCACGGTAGGTTATATCGGAGACTCCACTCCTAGGTCGGTTGGGATAACCCCCCTCACGCGCCCGACCTGCCCGGGTTTTTTAACATGGTTATTCCTTCCATGTGTGCGCTCTTAGACCCCTGGGATTTCTCCCAGGGGAGCCCCTCCACCACGGCAAGGTGGCGCACAACGGAGAGGTCCCGGATACCTCTCACTTCACGAGGCTCATCATGGAGGCCGCGCATAGGCGTACACTGCATGGAGGAGCGCAGCTCACCCTCGGACTGACCCGCCAACAATATTGTGTGACGTCTCGACTAGTGATTTTCTCACTGGATAAGAGCAAGATTGAAGGAAGTTAATATTAGGAACTAGCGCGTCACTACAGTCGCTACTACACTAATATTTTGTAATCTCGTATTCAAACATTCTATGAACTTAGTTAATATTGGAATATTTTTGTAATAGCTATAGAATGATACTTATGCCATTTACACATTTTATGTCTTTATGAATTAATACTTTTGCGAAATCTATATATTATTATAAGCTTCGTAGTATAGAATTATAAATTTATTAATAATTATGTATTATAGTATTATAAGTATTATAAGTTTTATAATAGTTTAAGAACGGTTTTATATCACGTTCAGCTCAGGGTATCTAGATATAAGCTATTAAATAAGCAAGCGTTGATTATGACGCATCAAACGAGCACCGCGGAAGTAGTATCAAAATCACGCCACCGTTGTTATCTGCAAAATACCAGGAAGCCCACCGGACGCACAAAGAAGAAAGGTGGACAAAGAGGAACCATTGGAACCACCGCAGTCAGTCGCGTAGTTGATTTCGGAAGGACAACACGTCTTTAACTGCGTGTCTCATTTATACAAGACAAGAACTTTACTGCCGAATTTTGTAACTCTCTCTATTAAAAGGAAGGCATAAAATTCCATCTGATTTGACGAAAGGATCATTCACTCCCTCATCCCGTTAAACCCGGTGAAGGCAGGGTGACAAAAAAAGGGAGAACGTTACGTCATTAATTGTCCGATCAGACGTAACATATCAATTTGGTGACAGCGGTGGGATGGTAATTGTGATCTACCGTCAAATCATTTCGTTAATAATATTCAGGTACCAAATTTTATCATTTATTTTATCGTTTATTTGTAATCTGTAAATTATTTTTATATCTTGAAATGGCACATTCAACTCGTTCACACGGATCGGCGACAGCCGAAGCCGAATTCGAAATAAGACAAAAACAATTAGACGATCGCGAAAAGCAGCTGCGCGCGCAACATCAATCCTTGCAACGCGAACGCGAAGAAATGGAGAAACGTACCGGCGATGCTATCGACGCGAAATCGCTCGTGCAAGTACTCTCTCAAATACAAAGTGAACTATCTCAATTGAGAAAATTACCAGAACAAATAAATATGTTGGAACAACGTGTAAATGAAAATTCGCGAGCTGCATCCGCCTTTGGAGAATACCAGGATGTGCCAATTCAAGACGATGTACCAGTATCATTGCCAACTCTAAAGTTAAAAGACGTAGTTGCTAATATCCCTGTTTATGATGGATATAAAATCTCTGTGTTTCAATTTGCTCGCTCCTGTGAACGTGCTCGTGACTTATTATCCTCCGTGCAAGAACCTCAATTGGTACAATTTATTGTTAATAAATTAGAAGGTGATGCTTACCAAGTTGTCGAAGGAAATATGTATACTCGTGTCGTTGATCTATTAGACAAATTAAAAACTATATTTGCACCAAATAAATCAATTGCTCAGTATCGGGGTGAGCTTGCTAATACTTATAAATTACCAACTGAAACAATTTTGAAATATGCCGGGAGGATAAAAGATTTGAAATCTGCCATATTAGATGGAAATAGACGCCAAAGTAAAGGTTTGAGTCGCACGTTCACGGAAGAGATCGATGAAGAAGTGTTAGAAGCTTTTATTAATGGTTTGCCATCAAATATAATAACTCGTATGGAGCACAGACAAATTCATAATTTAGATGAAGCTATCGAGTGGGCCGTTAAGATTTCGAAAACTTTAGATGCAGAAAAAGCACGTGAGCGTCAACATTCCCAAAAGGTTAATCCTCTACCTCGTTCAGATATTCCAAGTCTAAAGATCCAAGATACCGCCCCCCCGAAATCAATATTAAAAAATCCCAACCCGGTGTCGCAACCCTGGATTAAACCACTAATTCCCGGTCAACCAGGTCCAAATTCTCCTGATGTTTGTCGATACTGCAAATTCCCTGGACATAACATATCCAACTGCAAAAAATTGGCATACCGAAATTCCATACAAAACACGGGAAACTCAGAAGGTCGCCCGGTAGCGAGCGCGACGGGGGACACGGCCCGAACAACAGCGCTCCCGATAGAAGTACTGGCGGAACCAATAATAACCGAGGGTTGAGCTTTATTAACAGTAATCAGGTTACAAAATTTATTCCAGATGCAACGGTAGTGGTAGCAAACCCAGGGGTAACCACTCCTTTGCCAAAAATAATATTAACTAATAAACATATAAAAGGATATTGTAGTTTTATGATCGATTCTGGTTCTGTCATAAACATAATTAAATCTAAAATTTTGAATAATATTCCTATAGATTTAAGCGATATTTTGACTCTAAGAGGTATTACCAAAAACCCCGTTACGACACAGGGATCTGTAACTTTTACAATATTGGGTAAAGTAACAAAGTTTAATGTAGTGAAAGATGACGTACCTATCCCGAGCGACGGAATCTTCGGTTCTGAATTTTTAAGAGATAATAACGCTGTTTTAGATTTTAATAAAAAGAATTTGATCATTGGAAATATGATTATCCCATTTTATGACGAAGAAAAAATAGAAGTACCTGCTCGAACGGTGTTACCAGTCTCATTTAATATTACTAATCCTGAAAAAACAGAGGGATACATACCGCGTTGCGAACCCATTAAGGGATTATATCTTGGTGAGGCGCTTGTTGCTAATTCACAGGGCAAAGGGCATCTAAAAGTATACAACGTCACTGAGCGTGACTATACAATAATACTAAAGCCCATGCACCTGAATGATTACCATCTTGCTAATTCTATCGATTTTATCGATTTTACTAATTCCACTGATTCCTCCACTGATTTAAGTGACCTCACCGAGCCTACTAGTTTCGCTGATTTTTCTAGTTCCACTGCTCTCTGTTGTTTCAATGAATTAAGTATCGGACATACGGCACCGAAAGTCAAAGATCGTTATGATACGCTAAAGAATTTAATAGATTCGAGTCAATTAAATGAAGAAGAAAAGAGACACGTAGAAACCATATTGAAGAAAAATGAGGATTGCTTCTTCTTACCAGGGGATAAATTAAAATTTTCTAACGTTACCAGTCACTCCATTCCTACCACTGACAACATCCCTATTCATGTTAAACAATATAGATATCCACCGATCCATAAAGAGGAAATTAATAATCAAGTAAATAAATTGCTAAACGATAATATTATAAAACCTTCCACTTCCCCGTATAACGCACCGCTTTGGATTGTCCCCAAAAAATCAACTGCGGGAGAAAAGAAATGGAGAATGGTTATCGACTTTAGAAAATTAAACGAAAAAACTGTTGGGGATGCATATCCCCTACCTAACATAATAGAAATCTTGGATCAATTGGGAAGCGCCAAGTATTTTTCTATTTTTGACCTAGCGCAGGGCTTTCACCAAATTCCTATGAACCCAGATGACAGGGCAAAAACTACTTTTTCCACTCCGTATGGACATTATGAGTACCAAAGAATGCCGTTTGGCTTGAAAAACGCCGGCGACATTTCAAAGACTTATGGATAATATACTAGCTGGTTTGCAAGGAAATGAACTATTTGTATACTTAGATGATATAGTTGTGTATGCCAGATCATTAGAGGAACACAAGATCAAAATTGACAAATTAATGCAACGATTGAGAAAAGCTAACTTACAACTTCAACCCGAAAAATGCCAATTTTTGAGGCATGAAGTTATATACTTAGGGCATGTCATTAGTTCTACAGGTGTTAGACCGGATCCAAATAAAATTAGCGCAGTAAAGAATTTCCCCACACCCAAAAATCAGAAGAACATTAAACAATTCTTAGGCTTAACAGGTTATTATCGAAGGTTTATCAACAATTTCTCGAAAATCGCAAAACCATTAACGGATTTACTAAAGAAAAATATGCCTTTTGTGTGGACTCCATTACAGGAAAAAGCTTTTACAACATTACGAGAGGAACTTTGCAAGGAACCCATTCTCCAGTATCCAAATTTTAGTAAACCTTTTATTCTGACAACAGACGCTTGTGGATACGCCATCGGTGGTGTATTGAGTCAAGGGTCAATCGGAAAAGACCTGCCAATAACTTATACTTCCAGGATTCTAAGTGACGCAGAAAAGAATTATTCAACTATCGAGAAGGAGTGTCTCGCAATTGTTTACTGCGTAACATACTTCAGGCACTACCTTTACGGACAACGCTTTACCATCCTAACAGACCATAAACCTCTGATTTGGCTACATTCTATCAAGGACCCGAACTCTCGATTGTGGAAATGGCGACTGAAACTATCAGAGTACGATTTTGACATAAGTTACAAAACGGGAAAGACTAATACCGTAGCCGACGCTTTGTCCAGAAATCCTACTAACTCCTCCATACTATTTCCTCTAAATATATTGGAGAATGACGATTCAAGTGATGATTCGTTAACAAGTCCGGAACCTAACTCTCTTAGCGACGAAGAACTTTTAAACATAAAAGAGACTCGCGATTCACTATTAATGCAGAAAGATAATCATGTTATTTTTATAAATTTAGATGGTACCCCTTTGGATAAAGGCGCAAAAGATTATCAGAAAGCGAATAAACTTCCAAAATACAATAATCTTATGCTTGAAAGAGCCCGCGTGATTGATAAGAAAAATAAAGTTTTGATAGCCCTCCCGATTAAAGTAAATGAGCGTACGCCAATTGAACGCATGGGAATTGTAAATTGCATGAGATCCTTAGTTGATGTAATCCAAGAACTAAGATTAACTTCTATCAGCATAGCTCAAACAGATTTTTATGATACAATACCGTGGATTTTTGTATACAATAATTTAAAGAGATTTTTATCCGATCAGCCAATAACTTTAACAATCTGTAAATCCCTAATACATTATCCAGAGGTAAGTGAGAGGGAAAATCTAATATACAGGGTGATTCAGGATAACCTTCCACCTGTAAAATGACATATTCCTGACACAATTCTAAGACGATTTTTCCTTTATCAAAATTTGATTTGAAGCGTAGTTTTCGAGTTACAAGCAAAAATAGTTAGGAAATCACGCGTCGAGTACAGAAGGCAGGCAGGAGCGGCGCACCGCTAGCGTAACGAGGGTTCAGTTGACCGCCCGACGGGTGATTACCACCGCGTGAGTCGCTATTTTAATCTTATGACATAAAATTATGCTTTAAATAAAATTTTTATAAAGAAAAAAGTGTCTTAGAATTATGTTAGGAATACGTGTTCCTTAAAATAAAAATTACTTTAATAACAAAAAATTGTTCCGGTTCGCCGGCCGTTGAACGCTGCAATCAGCTGATTGCTACACGCGTGTAATGCATGTGTGCATAAAAAGAAAGAGAGAGAGAGAGAGAGAGGAAGGAGGGAGAGACATTCATACACATGCACGCACGTACGCATACACTTTTTTTCTCACTCTCTTTCTCTCTTTTACACAACACACTCTCTCATTCAGTCACTCATTTACTCACTCACTCACCTGCTCAATCACCTTGTAGCAGCGTAGCGAATCCTCATGCTACGTGTTAGGTCAGGTCAGGTCAGGTCTGCTGCACCGTTATGATTAAGTTGTAGAGACAAAACTTTTTGTAAATTACTCTCACAAATCATCAAAACTTTTTGTAAATTACTCTCACTCGATTAACACAATACAGAATACGCAATAACGAATTCACTGATTTACTGACTCACTACCGATTCACCGATACCAAAAATTACTTTAAAAGAAACGCGAATGCAAATAGCACTTGACTCGACGCGAAGCGGCGGATCGCGGAAACTGCGCGACCACCAGGGTTATGTTGACAGTTGACTAGCGCTGCGACTTGCGCGTGGCGCGTGATCGACACGAGATGAGACGAACGACGGTGATTGGTCGATTCGCTTAAATTCTACTGCTTTCTGCTTAACTTTTTTTATGTGCCACGGCCTTTAAACCTTCGCATTGCGAATGCGGTAGAAAACATGAAACGTATAATGACGTACTTAAAAAAATTAATTACTTATTACAATTAATAACTATTTATAATTATAATAAATAATTATTATTTTTAAAAGCATGTGTTATACGTTATTATGTTTTCGAAACTATTGTATTCACGATGCGAAGGTTTAAAGGCCGTGGCACATAAAAAAAGTTAAGCAGAAAGCAGTAGAATTTAAGCGAATCGACAAATCACCGTCGTTTGTCTCATCTCGTATCAATCACGCGCCACGCGCAAGTCGCAGCGCTAGTCAACTGTCAACATAACCCTGGTGGTCGCGCAGTTTCCGCGATCCGTCGCTTCGCGTCGAGTCATGTGCTATTTGCATTCGCGTTTCTTTTAAAGTAATTTTTGGTATCGGTGAATCGGTAGTGAGTCAGTAAATCAGTGAATTCGTTATCGCGTATTCTGTATTGTGTTAATCGAGTGAGAGTAATTTACAAAAAGTTTTGTCTCTACAACTTAATCATAACGGTGCCGCAGACCTGACCTGACCTGACCTAACACGTAGCATGAGGATTCGCTACGCTGCTACAAGGTGATTGAGCAGGTGAGTGAGTGAGTAAATGAGTGACTGAATGAGAGAGTGTGTTGTGTAAAAGAGAGAAAGAGAGTGAGAAAAAAAGTGTATGCGTACGTGCGTGCATGTGTATGAATGTCTCTCCCTCCTTTCCTCTCTCTCTCTCTCTCTTTCTTTTTATGCACACATGCATTACACGCGTGTAGCAATCAGCTGATTGCAGCGTTCAACGGCCGGCGAACCGGAACAACTTTTTGTTATTAAAATAATTTTTATTTTAAGGAACACGTATTCCTAACATAATTCTAAGACACTTTTTTCTTTATAAAAATTTTATTTAAAGCATAATTTTATGTCATAAGATTAAAATAGCTACTCACGCGGTGGTAATCACCCGTCGGGTGGTCAACTGAACCCTCGTTACGCTAGCGGTGCGCCGCTCCTGCCTGCCTTCTGTACTCGACGCGTGATTTCCTAACTATTTTTGCTTGTAACTCGAAAACTACGCTTCAAATCAAATTTTGATAAAGGAAAAATCGTCTTAGAATTGTGTCAGGAATATGTCATTTTACAGGTGGAAGGTTATCCTGGATCACCCTGTATGAAAAGCATGCAACAAAGGTAGGGGGCCATAAAGGGGTAAACAAGACTTATAACAGACTCCGTCAAAACTATTATTGGCCAACAATGAAACAAGACATTCAAACTCATATTAAAGGTTGTCGAGACTGTCAAATCAGGAAATTAACGAGAACAAAAACTAGGCAACCCATGTTGATAACTGACACCCCAAAAGTAGCATTCGAGAAAATCTCTATGGATATTGTGGGGCCTTTGCCCATTACACGAAATTATAATTCATATATATTGACAATACAGGATCTTTTGACTAAATATTCAGTAGCTTCGCCTTTAAAAAGAGCAGATTCCCTCTCAATTGCCGAGGCATTTGTAAAAAATTTTATTTGTATCTACGGAGCTCCCCGAATTTTGTTAACGGATCAAGCCCCCACATTCTTCACTTCATTAATGAAAGCAATTGCCTCCCATTTCAAAATTAAACAGTGTCGCACCACCGCTTATTATCCCCAGTCTAACGGTTCGATAGAACGATCGCACCATGTATTAACAGAGTACCTAAAAATGTACACTAACATTAACAGTGAATGGGATGAACACATAATGACTGCTATGTTTGCTTATAACACCTCCGTGCATGAAGGTACTAACTATACGCCATACGCTTTAGTGTTTGGTCATCCTCCTAGGGTGCCCTCTTCTACTACTATTTTAGAAGAGCATGAGGAATTATCCTATCCAGATTACTTAATCAACTTGTTTAATACCCTGACCTCCTTCCGAGAGTCAGCCAGGGAAAATTTAATTAAGTCCAAAGAAAAAAGCAAACAATATTACGACAAACGCGTAAATATTCAAAATTTCAAAGCCGGTGACAAGGTTTATCTGCTAAAAGAACCTATAAAAAACAAGTTTTCTGACCAATACTCTGGACCGTATGATATTATTGAAATGTTACCAATGAATAATGCCAGAATTAACTTTAAAGGAAAATCTCGCGTGGTGCATGTTAATAAACTTAAATTATCAAAGATTACCCATACAATAGACCCTGGATGAAGGAAAACGGTGATTAATCAGATCAAATGTAAACGTTGCCCGGAGTCCGGGATCTAGAGATTTAATAAGCATACAACATATATATATATATCGCGAATACTATTATATTACATATTATCCCATTTAATAATAAGATGTATACCGTATTGATACCATATTGATTGATTAAGTATATTAATAATAATATTTTACAGGCATGTTTCGTCATCTTACCTTCAATCTTGCTCTACGGCGCGAACGCCATTATTGCTTATGATTGCGGAGGATCCTACCTCAACGTAACTCAATATCTCTACTCAGATCAGGTGAATGCGATTTGAACATAGATACGCCCATAACTGCAAATACGTACGTACAATTACTACAACTATCTGCCTACTCACACACTGAAGTTATACAATGTAAAACAGAAATCATGCGAACTATATATCACTGCGGCATGCACTCCCATATCTCTGCAGTACATAATGGATATGCTAGTTATTTACAAGAAACATCGCGCGAAAAATGTATTCAGATGCACAAGGAAGGACTTCTTAAAATAGGAGAATCAATAATAGACGGCTTAAAACCTAATAATACCTATTACCGTAGCGTCACTATGGCAGGGAAAATAAATGTAGATGGGACGTGCAAAGGCATTCAGTATTCAGACTATTACGGCACGTGGGACGATGTGATTGTACAAGCCACCGTAAGAATTTCTCTAAAAACTTCATACGCGCCAATAAAATTAGATGCAGGAAAGATAATGTTAAAATCTGGTACAGTTTGCGATTTGAGCGAAGAAACCTGTATAGACTCGGACGATGGATATACCTTTTGGCGGAGCATACCGACGACAGCTTGCGGGTTTGAATCATATGATGTTTTATACGAAGGAACTGCTACTAAATTCCAGGGCTTACTAGATACATGACATACCACTATATTCACCTTAGAAACACACGACACAACCTTCTCTCTCACACAAACTCGTAAACATACTATTTGTGGATATACTTTATTTGGAACAGAACATCCCAAACTATTTATTTTCGAAACTCAGAGGGGAAATACTTTTAAGGCTAAATCAAAGACTGCTGTAACAAATTTGGACATGTTCGCCTATGTGAACTCCAAATTTATATATGTCGAAAGACACATCAGAAATCAAATAGCCACTCTGTATCAAGATATAATACTACAGAAGTGTGAGCTGGAAAAACAGGTAATCAAAATACGTTATCTCTGGCCACGATATTACCTGATGAATTCGCATTCCGAATTATGAAAACGCCTGGCTACATGGCAGTCACAGCCGGCGAAGCAATACACATAATTAAATGTATACCAATTGAAGTTTCCCTCCGTAAAACAAACACTTGTCACACTGAGTTGCCGGTTTCATTTAGAAATACATCATTATATATGACACCAAAATCACGGATTGTTACTCGACATAACACCATTAGAGATTGTAATTCACTTCTTCCGATCCTATATAACATAGACGAAACATGGGTACAATTCAACCCAATGCCTACTGTGACAGTACCACCACATGAAATCAAACCGTTGACTAAACTTTCCTGGAAATACTTAGCACCTAAATCTTTAGCCACTAGTGGTATTTACTCTCAAGAGGATTTAGACGAATTAAGAAACCATATCATGTTCCCCGCTGAAAAAAAAGTGCTGTTTTAAATACCATCGCTCGAGGAAGCACACAGGACAACCGATTCCATCAGACACAGTTTCACACATAAAATCTGTTGGACAAAAACTCCAAATAAAATTTATAATAGCAAAAATACAAACAATTTTACTACTTTTGGTGCTGCAACAGCCGGTATGTTTCGGAATATTTATAATAATCCGGTTAATCAAAATCATATTTGACCTTTAGTTCACGGTTATGCATTGCATGCTGCATATGGATGTAGCCTACATTTACTGCTTCAATTTGGAGTTCTTCCACATCTGTTATTTATCTTGTAAAAAGACCGGAACAATCAAAACCGGAGCAAAGAAAATGAAAATACAGTCGCCGAAGCCGCATGTAATGCACAACCAGAAAAACACAAATACCCAAACCACTCAAAATATACCAATGATCCTCGTTCCAAAGATTTGGGACTAAGTTAGATGGAAATGCAAATCCCTCATAAATATTATCGGTATTTGTTACTTAAGGGATGCTAGCGAGACGGCCGAAGACTCCGACGGAAGCGCCCTCATCTAGACGGAACTAAAAATGTCGGTAATTTACCGGGTTTTTTAAATCCGTCGATTTTTCGATATCGATAAATAAGATACGCTTTCGCACACGAAGAAAAAAGCCATGTACGTGTGCGCTCGGCGTTCGGCTAGCTTCGGATAGTAGAAGAGCGCAGACCTATCTTCCGTCTTCTTCTCTTTCTCTCGCTATAGCTGACGCGCTCGGAAAGGAAAAAGCCGTATACGTGTGCGCTTGGCTAGCTAGAAGAGCGCAGACATATCTTCCGTCTCCTTCTCTCTCTTTCTCGCTACGGCTGACACGCTTGGCGATCGAGATTCGAGAACTATATTTCTTACAAGGAGATGATCAAGCTTTTCACCTGAGATTTAGCTAAATTTCAGTATGTTGTTACATACTGATATCTCTCCTACTAATATAATATATGGTACAATAACTTGTACCATTATTTTACAAGAAATAATTGTAAAGTCAGTCATATACGTAATCTACCGATTCGGTAAACCTACTTTTCAAGCAATGAGCGTGGTCGTGTTAGTAAGTCGAGCGGCTAGAACGCTGAGATCACGAGTTCGAAACAATCTTTTTTTTTCTATTTCTTAAAAAATTTTTTTTTTAATGTGTTTAAATAATTTATTATGCAATATATTCAACCTATATTAATCGTTAAAAAATATTATATAAATGTAATATTAAAAAAATAAAACAAAATAAAATATAAAATATTATAATTATATATAATTTTATTATATAAATATAATATTTTTTAGAGATTAATATAAGTTAAATATATTGCATAATAAATTACTTAGACACATTAAAAAAAATTTTTTTAAGAAATAGAAAAAAAAGGATTGTTTCGAACTCGTGATCTCCAGCGTTCTAGCCGCTCGACTTACTAACGCGACCACGCTCATTGCTTGAAAAATAGATTTATCGAATCGGTAGATTCCGTACATGACTGACTTTACAATTATTTCTTTAAAATAATGGTACGAGTTATTGTACCAATTTTATATTGGTATCAGTAACAACGAACAACATACTGAATGTCTCAGGTGGGAAGCCATATTAGTTCTCGAATCTCGATTCAGTAGGAGAGGTATCAAGTAACAACATATATAACAACATACTGAATTTAGCTAAATCTCAGGTGGGAAGCTTGACCATCTCCTTGTAAGAAATATAGTTCTCGAATCTCGATCTGTCAGCCGTAGCGAGAGAGAGAGAGAAGAAGACGGAAGATATGTCTGATCTTTAGCTAGCCAAGCGTACGTAAGCCTTCGACAATAAGATATTAGACCGAATCATATTCGATTATTCTTTTCTAAATTCAACTATGATTGGTTTATTCGCTTACGACTTGCGACTAATATCTTATTGTAGAAAGCCCATACGGCTTTTTCCTTTCCGAGCGCGTCAGCTATAGCGAGAGAAAGAGAAGGAGACAGAAGATATGTCTGCGCTTTTCTAGCTAGCCAAGCGCACACGTATACGGCTTTTTCCTTTCCGAGCGCGTCAGCCATAGTGAGAGAAAGAGAAGGAGACAGAAGATATGTCTGCGTTTTTCCAGCTAGCTGAGCGCACACGTACATGGCTTTTTACTCGCGCGCTACATCACGCACACGAAAAAAAAGCCGTATACGTTTGTGCTCGGTGCTCGGCAGTGCTCGGCCAGCTAGAAGAATACGGACATATCTTCGCATTATAAATTTTTATACATACATACATACATACGGTCGTGTTAGTAAGTCGATCGACTATAATATATATTTTGATGTCTCAAGTTAAAAAACTCACCCTGTATCTTTGTACTGTATATATATGTACGTACGTATGTATGTATGTATGTATACAAATTTATAATGCGAAGATATGTCTGCGTTCTTCTAGCTGGCCGTGCGCCGAGCGCACATGTACACGGCTTTTTCCTGTGTGGGAGGTAGCGCGCACACGACAAAAAGGCCATGTCCGTGTGCACTCAGCTAGCTAAAAGAGCGCAGACATATCTTCCGTCTCCTTCTCTTTCTCTCGCTGTAGCTGACACGCTTGGCGATCGAGATCGAAAATTATATTCTTGCAAGGAGACAGTCGAGCTTTCCATCTGGAATTTAGTTGAATATCATATATGTTTTTATACTCTTCCTACTAATATTTATTTTTTTTCAACGTGTCTTTAAATAATTTATGCAATACATTAAAATTAAACCTATATTAATATCATTAAAAAAATTATTTTTATATAATATTTTTTAAGGATTAATATAGGTTTAATTTAATATATTGCATAAATTATTTAAAGACATAAAAAAAAATAGAAAAAAAGAAAGGTTTCGAACTCGAGATCTCCAGCGTTCTAGCCGATCGACTTACTACACGACCACGCTTATTGCTTTGAAAGTAGGTATATCGAATTGGTAGATTACGTACTGACTTTATTTTTATTTCTAGGAAAATAATGGTACGAGTTATTGTACCATGTATTATATTAGTAGAAAGAGTATCAGTTATGTAACATATTGATACCTCTCTTACTAATATAATACATGGTACAATAACTCGTACCATTATTTTCCTAGAAATAAAAGTAAAGTCAGTCCGTAATCTACCGATTCGATATATCTATTTAGAAAGCAATAAGCGTGGTCGTGTTAGTAAGTCGATCGACTAGAACGCTAGAGATCTCGAGTTCGAAACCTTTCTTTTTTTTCTATTTTTTTTTAATGTCTTTAAATAATTTATGCAATATATTAAATTAAACCTATATTAATCCTTAAAAAATATTATATAAAAATAATTTTTTTAATGATATTAATATAGGTTTAATTTTAATGTATTGCATAAATTATTTAAAGACACGTTGAAAAAAAGTAAATATATTAGTAGGAAGAGTATAAAAACATATATAATAATCAACTAAATTCCAGATGGAAAGCTCGACTGTCTCCTTGCAAGAAATACAATTTTCGATCTCGATCGCCAAGCGTGTCAGCTATAGCGCGAGGGAGAGACGGAGACGGAAGATATGTCTGCGCTCTTCTAGCTGGCCGAGCGCCAAGCGCACACGTACACGGCTCTTTCCTCGTGTGCGTGATGTAGCGCGCACACAAGGAAAATGCCGTGTACGTGTGCGCTCGACGCTCGGCTAGCTAGAAGAACGCAGACGTATCTTCGCATTATAAATTTGTGTACATACATACATACATACATACATATACATATATATATATATATATATATATATATATATGTATAGGCTTCAAATAATTTCATTGAATTAATAAGATATTTGCGATTAAAATTACACTAATAAGCGCGATCCAGTGAGATGAAATCTATCGAGTCGACATTGAATTAACGTCGAATTGATGTAAATTGCATCGATCGATATCAATTTGATATCGATTTGATGGTCATTTCTCACTGGAGATATAAATCGGATAATTTTTAACTAGATTAACCATACATATTTAATTAAAAGTAATCCGATTTATGTCATGTTTGGTGTCATTTTAATCGTGAAAATGTCATTAATCCATTAAAATTATTTTCAAATCAATAAAATGCGAAATTAATATTCTAGGTTTTATTTTATTCCATGTTTACTTTTCATAGACAAGCGAGCTCTTTAAAATCCTCGACGCTGGAGCGCGAGGAAAGCGAGAGAGAGAACGAGTAAGGAGCAAGCGAGATGGAAACATCCGCAAGATCAAAGAGAGTTCCGAAGTCTCGACGCGAGCTTATCTTAATCTCCAATCTATCGTATTATATTTCATCTTACTATAAAAAAAAAAATTTTTACATTTTGCATTTTATCGGTCCGAAAATAATTGTAATGGTTTAATGAGATTTTTGCGATTAAAATGACACCAAACACGACATAAATCGAATAACTTTAATTAATAAATTAAATTGATAAATAACTAATATAGTTTGATTATGTAATTCGATTTATGTCGTGTTTGGTGTCATTTTAATCGCAAAAATCTCATTAATCCATTACAATTATTTTCGGACTGGTAAAATGCAAAATGTAAAAATTTTATTTTCTATAATAAGATGAAATACAATACCAAAGATTGGAGATTAAGATAGGCTCGCGTCGAGACTTCGGAACTCTCTTTGATCTTGCGGATGTTTCCATCTCGCTTGCTCCTTACTCGTTCTCTCTCTCGCTTTCCTCGCGCTACAGCGTTGAGGATTTTAAAGAGCTCGGTTATCTATGAAAAGTAAACATGGAATAAAATAAAACCTAGAACATTTATTTCGCATTTTATTGATTTGAAAATAATTTTAATGGATTAATGACATTTTCACGATTAAAATGACACCAAACACGACATAAATCGGATTACTTTTAATTAAATATGTATGATTAGTCTAGTTAAATTATCCAATTTATGTTCCCAGTGAGAAATGACCATCAAATCGATATTAAATTGATATCGATCGATGCAATTTACATCAATTCGACGTCAATTCAATGTCGACTCGATAGATTTCATCTCACTGGATCGTACTTATTAGTGTAATTTTAATCGCAAATATCTTATTAATTCAATGAAATTATTTGAAGCCTATATATATATATATATATATATATATATATATGTATGTATGTATGTATGTATGTATGTATGTATGTACACAAATTTATAATGCGAAGATACGTCTGCGTTCTTCTAGCTAGCCGAGCGTCGAGCGCACACGTACACGGCATTTTCCTTGTGTGCGATCACGCACACGAGGAAAGAGCCGTGTACGTGTGCGCTTGGCGCTCGGCCAGCTAGAAGAGCGCAGACATATCTTCCGTCTCTGTCTCTCCCTCGCGCTATAGCTGACACGCTTGGCGATCGAGATCGAAAATTATATCTCTTGCAAGGAGACAGTCGAGCTTTCCATCTGGAATTTAGTTGAATATCATATATGTTTTTATACTCTTCCTACTAATATATTTACTTTTTTTCAACGTGTCTTTAAATAATTTATGCAATACATTAAAATTAAACCTATATTAATATCATTAAAAAAATTATTTTTATATAATATTTTTTAAGGATTAATATAGGTTTAGTTTAATATATTGCATAAATTATTTAAAGACATTAAAAAAAAAAAATAGAAAAAAAAAGAAAGGTTTCGAACTCGAGATCTCCAGCGTTCTAGTCGATCGACTTACTAACACGACCACGCTTATTGCTTTGTAAACAGGTATATCGAATCGGTAGATTACGTACTGACTTTACTTTTATTTCTAGGAAAATAATGGTACGAATTATTGTACCATGTATTATATTAGTAAGAGAGGTATCAATATGTTACATAACTGATACTCTTTCTACTAATATAATACATGGTACAATAACTCGTACCATTATTTTCCTAGAAATAAAAATAAAGTCAGTACGTAATCTACCGATTCGATATACCTTTTTTTTTTTTTTTTTACCCAGGGGAAATCCTTTATGGATACCCGAGAGGTCCGGGGGAACCTCTGCGGGTTATGTGGGACTCACCGGAGGGGAGAGAAGTTCCCCTCCGGCATACCCACTAAAACCCCTGGGGGGAGCCTGTCCTTGCCCTAGTGAGGGGTGGAAGGGTATCGCCTGTGGCATTTCATCCTTCCACCCCTCGGGCGTGGCCGCATACCGCCTCGTACCCGGGGAGGGGGTGGGATTAACCTCCCGCCTCCCACAAGGGTAGAGAGCTGCCGTATGCGGCCTCTAACTTGGGGGAGGAGGGGAACGGAAGGTCCCCTCCTCCCATAACTATCTAGTATGTAAAAGGGGGAAGGTTCGGCTCCCCGAAACCTTCCCCCGCCCCACTTGGGGGTGGGGGGCGTGAGTTACCCAGGGGCCCCCGCCCCTGGGTCACCCCCCGCCGGGAGGAAAGAATGATGCGCCCTCCCGGCATCATCAATGATAATGGGGAGAGGGCAGAGAGGCCCCCTCCCCAGGGGGGGTCCCCCTGTTTTCACTTGGACCAGTGCAAAGTGCACTGGCCCTCGGGGAACCCCCCCTTTAAAATCAAGCCCTTAGGTGGGCTGGTTGACGGCGGGGACGGTTCATCACCCTCCTCAAAACACGAGGAGGAGGGGCCCCGCCGTCGCCATCTCTGCCTCCATTGGAGGGGGAGGAAGGAGGTACCACCTCCACCTCCCCCCTCCTGATCCTTTCTGCCTCCTCCTTCTGCGAGATAACTACCTCGCAGAAGGAGGAGACCGCCTTCCACTTTGCCTCTCCCTCCAACATACCCCTAATAAGGGCAGGGAGGGAGAGGTCCGTGCTCACACACTCGGTCAGGGCCCGGCGCTCGTCTGCCCACGCTGGACACACCTCCAGCGTGTGCTGCGCCGAGTCCCTGCCGGCCGCGCAGTGGTGGCACTTTGTCGTGCGCTCCCGGCCTATCCTGCACAGGTACTCACCGAAGCACCCATGCCCGGTGAGCACCTGTGTCAGGCGGAACGTAAGCCCGCGTCCCCCTCTGTCCACCCATTCGGGCAGAACCGATTCGATATACCTACTTTCAAAGGAATAAGCGTGGTCGTGTTAGTAAGTCGATCGACTAGAACGCTGGAGATCTCGAGTTCGAAACCTTTCTTTTTTTTTTTTTTTTTATGTCTTTAAATAATTTATGCAATATATTAAATTAAACCTATATTAATCCTTAAAAAATATTATATAAATATAATTTTTTTAATGATATTAATATAGGTTTAATTTTAATGTATTGCATAAATTATTTAAAGACACGTTGAAAAAAAGTAAATATATTAGTAGGAAGAGTATAAAAACATATATGATATTCAACTAAATTCCAGATGGAAAGCTCGACTGTCTCCTTGCAAGAGATATAATTTTCGATCTCGATCGCCAAGCGTGTCAGCTATAGCGCGAGGGAGAGACGGAGACGGAAGATATGTCTGCGCTCTTCTAGCTGGCCGAGCGCCAAGCGCACACGTACACGGCTCTTTCCTCGTGTGCGTGATGTAGCGCGCACACAAGGAAAATGCCGTGTCCGTGTGCGCTCGACGCTCGGCTAGCTAGAAGAACGCAGACGTATCTTCGCATTATAAATTTGTGTACATACATACATACATACATACATATATACATATATATATATATATATATATATATATATATATAGGCTTCAAATAATTTCATTGAATTAATAAGATATTTGCGATTAAAATTACACTAATAAGTACGATCCAGTGAGATGAAATCTATCGAGTCGACATTGAATTGACGTCGAATTGATGTAAATTGCATCGATCGATATCAATTTGATATCGATTTGATGGTCATTTCTCACTGGAGATATAAATTGGGTAATTTTTAAGTAGATTAACCATACATATTTAATTAAAAGTAATCCGATTTATGTCATGTTTGGTGTCATTTTAATCGTGAAAATGTCATTAATCCATTAAAATTATTTTCAAATCAATAAAATGCGAAATAAATGTTCTAGGTTTCATTTTATTCGATGTTTACTTTTCATAGATAAGTGAGCTTTTTAAAATCCTTCAATGCTGGAGCTTGAGGAAAGCGAGAGAGAAAACGAGTGAGGAGCAAGCGAGATGGAAACATCTTGCAACAACAAAGAGAGTTCCGAAGTCTCGACGCGAGCCTATCTTAATCTCCAATCTTTCGTATTATATTTCATCTTACTATAGAAAATAAAATTTTTACATTTTGCATTTTATCGGTCCGAAATTATTGTAATGGATTAATGAGATTTTTGCGATTAAAATAACACCAAACACGGTACAGATCGGGTAATTTTTAATTATATTATAATCAAGATGTTAATTACTTATATAATTAAAAATTATCCTATCTATACCGTGTTTGGTGTCATTTTAATCGCAAAAGTCTCATGAATCCATAAAAATTATTTTTGGACTGATAAAATGCGAAATGTAAAAGTTTTATTTTCTGTGGTAAAATGAAACATGATACAAAAGATTGGAGATTAAGATAGGCTCGCGTCGAGACTTCGGAACTCTCTTTGTTGTTGCGAGATGTTTCCATCTCGCTTGCTCCTTACTCGTTCTCTCTCTCGCTTTCCTCGCGCTTCAGCGTCGAGGATTTTAAAGAGCTCGCTTATCTATGAAAAGTAAACATGGAATAAAATAAAACCTAGAACATTTATTTCGCATTTTATGAATTTGAAAATAATTTTAACGGATTAATGAGATTTTCACGATTAAAATGACACCAAACATGACATAAATCGGATTACTTTTAATTAAATATGTATGGTTAATCTACTTAAAAATTACCCAATTTATATCTCCAGTGAGAAATGACCATCAAATCGATATCAAATTGATATCGATCGATGCAATTTACATCAACGTCAATTTGATGTCGACTCGATAGATCTCTTCTCACTGGATCGTGCTTATTAGTGTGATTTTAATCGTAAATATCTTATTAATCCAATAAAATTATTCTTAAGCCAGCCAATATATATATATATATATATATATATATGTGTATATATGTATGTATGTACGTATGTATGTATAAAAATTTATAATGCGAAGATATGTCCGTGTTCTTCTGGCTGGCCGAGCGCCGAGCGCACACGTACACTGCTTTTTCTTCGCGTGCGCGATGTAGCGCGCACACGAGTAAAAAGCCATGTACATGTGCGCTCCGCTAGCTAGAAGAGCGCAGACATATCTTCCGTCTTCTTCTCTCTCTCTCTCTCGCTACGGCTGACACGCTTGGATCGAGATTCGAGAACTATATTTCTTACAAGGAGATGGTCAAGCTTCCCACCTGAGATTTAGCTAAATTCAGTATGTTGTTATATATGTTGTTACTGATACCTCTCCTACTAATATAAAATATGGTACAATAACTCGTACCATTATTTTACAAGAAATAATTGTAAAGTCAGTCATGTACGGAATCTACCGATTCGGTAAACCTACTTTTCAAGCAATGAGCGTGGTCGTGTTAGTAAGTCGAGCGGTTAGAATGCTGGAGATCACGAGTTCGAAACAATCTTTTTTTTTTCTATTTCTTAAAAAAAATTTTTTTTAATGTGTCTAAATAATTTATTATGCAATATATTCAACCTATATTAATCGTTAAAAAATATTATATAAATGTAATATTAAAAAAATAAAACATAAAATAAAATATAAAATATTATAATTATATATAATTTTATTATATAAATATAATATTTTTTAACGATTAATATAGGTTAAATATATTGCATAATAAATTATTTAGACACATTAAAAAAAATTTTTTTTAAGAAATAGAAAAAAAAAAGATTGTTTCGAACTCGTGATCTCCAGCGTTCTAGCCGCTCGACTTACTAACACGACCACGCTCATTGCTTGAAAAGTAGGTTTATCGAATCGGTAGATTACGTACGTGACTGACTTTACAATTATTTCTTATAAAATGATGGTACGAGTTATTGTACCATATTTTATATTAGTAGGAGAGGTATGAGTATGTAACAACATACTGAAATTTAGCTAAATCTCAGGTGGGAAGCTTGACCATCTCCTTGTAAGAAATAATAGTTCTCGAATCTCGATCGCCAAGCGTGTCAGCCGTAGCGAGAGAAAGAGAGAAGGAGACGGAAGATATGTCTGCGCTCTTCTAGCTAGCCAAGCGCACACGTATACGGCTTTTTCCTTTCCGAGCGCGTCAGCTATAGCGAGAGAAAGAGAAGGAGACGGAAGATATGTCTGCGTTCTTCTGCTATCCGAAGCTAGCCGAACGCCAAGCGCACACGTACATGGACTTTTTCCTCGTGTGCGTGAAGTGCGATTTTCGCTCCTGATTGCAACACCCTCTACTAAAATATCTATGAACTAAATTTGTTACTTTTTTCACTCTATTTTACCGATATTTCGGGCGCACAGGGACTGAAATTTTCTAACACATGGCATTTTTTAATTAGACCACTGGGCTCAGTTTATACAATTTTACAATGTTCTGCTGGGCCGTCTACAGCGCGCTTGGGTATTGTTTTATGCATAAAAGCTACATAACTTTTATACGAATATTTTCACGAGTTGACAGGTCGAGACGCCATGTTCATTCAGAGAGTCAGTAAATGGATATGTAAATTTATCCTTTTTATTACTTTTTCTCTTTTTCAGTGAATATAGGACGCAAGCGCGCTTCGTTTAGGTGTATACTTTAATCCTGGAAAAGGATTTTTAATTCTATTCAGCCAATATAAAATGCCGTGTGTTAGAAGATTCTAGTAATTTTGTAGGTAAAACAGACGAGTACAGCATCCCCTTAACAGTCACTTGCATAGAACAACTTTTCACAACAATTACGAAACTAAAAGTATTAAAAAGCTATAGAGTTGCCAACCCAATATTATCTCATATGGTAATATCATTAAGTACAGATTTACATGATAATAGATCAGTGGATATATAAAGGCTTAAACACATGAACCAAAGAGCTTTTCTAATTGGTGGGCTTTCATTCGCTATTGCTATTCCCTGTTTTTATTGCCTGCGTTTTTCATTGTGTTTAAGCCTTTATAAAACTTCGAACAGAGATAATATCGTTTAATAAGATATATTTAATAGAATATGAAGAAGAGATAGTGTTGTTTGATATAAATAAATTAACACTGAATGTTAATTTATATAATTTTAATATTAATAATATTTTGCCTTTGTTATTTAGTGACTAAACACACTGTGACCTTCCCTGTCAGAGAATTAAGAATCTTCTTTCTTTCCTTCTAGGCCGAAGTCTGTTTCCTTCGTTTTTCCTCGGCCACTTTATATAAATATTTTTATATATTTCTTTAATTATAACTTGTTTTAATTACGTTAAAATTTGTTTCTTAAAAAATATAATATTATATTTTATATTTTAATCTTGGATGGATTGCCTTTTTTTGGAATCAGAAATTCGAGTCAAAAACACTAATGAAGGGTGGCATTAGTTCGATATGTAAACACTCAAATTATAACTTGTTTTAATTATGTTTAAATTTGTTTCTTAAAAAATATAATATTATATTGTATATTTTAATTGCAATAAGAGTTTATATATAAAATATGTAAAAAATCGGATTTTTTATTCATAGTATTTTCAACCGCAGCTCCAATATACTAATCAACTAAAAAATAAATAAAAAAATAAGAAAAATCTACATTGGTATTTAAAAGCCTCTTATTTTTATTACATTTCTAGTTTAAAATTTCCTCTTTGTTCTTTGAAAGTATGAAAATATGAAAATAACAATATATATTTTAAAAGAAACAGAATAATTGATATAAATTTTATTTTCATTACATTTATAGTTTAGAATGATTTCTTTGTTCTTTTGTGTTTCTTGAGGTATGATTTAAAAATTACACAGGTTACTTATTAAAAATAATTTTCTTGGGACCATCCAGCACGATCTCTATTGTCCATTTATTTTTCTTGTGAGGGATTTTATTCGATTCTCTCGTTTCTCGTTTCACAATGTTGCATATTTATTCACAAAATACATTCACAAAATACAATTTCAATAATTCCACACAACACAAATTTTCTCTCTCGCTCTCATTATCATGCATTCACTCTCTCTCTATCATATACTACTGCGGATGTAGAGTCGCACTCGTGCGTTATCTACGTTAACAGTCTTCACGATGTCTTGATCACGACGATTAAAAAAAATAAAAAATACACAAATTTTCTCTCGCTCTCGTTATCACGCATTCACTCTCTCTCTCTCTTTCACTCATTACTTATTCTCGAACCTTTCATTTCTCAAAGAAAAAAATTAAAAATTTGCTTGACGATATTTTCTGCGACAGTATCACACGGATTTATCAGACCGATTAGTTAAAAAATTCCGATAGTAAAGGAATGAGGCTGATCAGAAGAAATGCATCGCCCAATCTTTAATAATCGCAGGATCTCTCTTGCGCATTGCTTGTGAGTTTTGTTACTGACTAGAACTCTCATTTAACTATCCAGTAGAGAGATGCCCCTATTCACTCTGAAAAACACAATACGCTTAGATTTATGACGGTGTACACTTATATTATATGTATACTACCTAAGTATAGTACTAACCTTTACAAATATATATTCTGAGTAAAGATTTTATTGTTTCTTCGGCCACGGCCACGGTCACGGCTACAGCCACGACCACGCCTTCCACACTGCCAACGTTTCTCTGTAAAATATATAATATTATTAATTTTTTGTCTCAATTGTGACGTTTCTGCTGCTTCCAAGCATATGTTGTCCATGCTTAAAGAAATAAAAACATAAAAATATTAGTACAAATGTGACTTGATAGAGTCTTAAGATGCGGATAAACGACGTATGGTTTAGCAAGCCTATCAAAAAGTAAAAAAAAAAGAATAAACAAACTTATCGAAAAGAATAAAAATAGTCAAGTTATATACCATACTGGAATGAGCACGCCTTTGTTCTCGACCGGTCAGATGGAGATAGCTGTTCGGACCCGGATCTCTCTATCTAACCAACAGTCTCGGTCACGTGTTCACAGCTACTATTAGTTCTACAAACATTCGCCTTCATAAAAATAAAATTTTATGCTTTAAAATGAAATTGTTGGATAATTATAAAATTTATATGTTGAAATTTATTTTTATATTATAAAATTATTTAATAAAAACAATGTATATTGTTTAATAAAAATTGTTAATATATAACATGTATGTATACATATATATTAAATAAAAAAACTTAATACATTTAAACACTTCTATATTTTATTTGTTTAAATATTATAATTTTGTTACATTTATCAATTATAATATCACAATTAAATCACAATTGAAATTAAAGTAAAACAAAATTAATATACATTTAAAATAAAATATACAATTAAAATAAAATTAAATAACAAATTACAGTTGCCTCAAATTAAAATATTGCACAATGCACATTGTGACTAAAGAAAAACGAAGCAAAATAAAGGTGAACAAGAAGCGATTATACGTGACTAAATAAAATAGTTTTATGCAATTTTGCGCGTTTTGTTCCACGTTCTTTTAAATGTCGTTCTGTCATTTTTTTACAAAAAGTCAAAATGCGAAGTTTTATATACTTCATTGCTATTACCTTAATTATTTGAATTTCATCCAGTTCTTCACTTCCCGTATTATCAAGAAGAGGATGTTCAGGTATAAATAATTGTTTTATTTTAGGCAATAATAATTGCATGACTCTGATTACAATATTTTGTTTAAAATGATTATTCTGTATGTGACCTGAAGCCAATTCTATTTTAAAAGCTTTTTCTGTAGTTTGAACAATTTGAAACGCTGCATTTGATGGATAATAAAGTTCTCCTCGATTAACAAAAGAAGTGAATGAATTGTATTTATTGATATTAATTGCATAAGTATGAAATGTATTACATCTTTCCATATTTCTTTCTATTAAAATATTTATGCAATGATGGCAATGTATTTCAGTAAAAAGTGTACGAATAATAGAACCCGTTATATAATATAAAATATTTTGTTGAAGAAACGATAAATTTACATTATCTATTAAATTTGATAGGGCTTGCAATTCTTCTTCATTTATGTTTATGCAATTATCATCATGTATTGTACGTTTTGGCGTTCGAAATTTTAAAATAGCAGGTACTTCGTAAGTGTCACCTAAACAATTTGCATTAAAACTAGCACGTACAGAATTACGAAACAAAAGTTGCCGTAAAGCCCATTTAAACTGTAATACATTAGGATTATCATTCCATCCACCACGTCCTCTTATGCATGAAAAAAATAACTCTAAATGATCTTGAGAACACTTATATGCTAAAAAATATCGTAAAGCGTTTACTTCTTTGTACAATAAATCGTGTGCTAAATTGTAAAAACTTTGACAATTTATAACAAATCCTAGTGCAAAGGTACTTCGAGAATGGACAAAAATATTAATGTCATTAATTTTTAAACCTGAAATGTATGTGATGCTATCATCAAAAAATTGTTTGACAAAAAATTTGACTAATTTTAAGTTGTTAATCGTCATAGGTGACTTAAAACCTGTACCAAAACCGTTTCTTGTATTCATCGTGTCAAATAATCTATCAATGACACGAATAAATTCTGTTGTTGCTTCACTATTTAGAAAGTTTTTATCTCCACTTGTTCTAAGAAAATCTATTGCATCAGCAACACTACTACTTAATACCTGTGCTGCCAAACGTACATTCATTTTCTTATTTGAAAAATTAACGTGATTATAACTTAATTTATTAGCAAGTTTTAAATCTGCTTCTTCTTGAATTGTATGCAGTTTTTTTATATAACTGAATGAGATTAAGCCAGCTTTAGATGAAATATTTGTTTCTGCTAAGGCATTACGTGCTAATTTAACCATGTGACATGGATCCATTATACAATAAACATTTGACTTATTTTGTGGATGTTCAAAAAAGGTTTTCATATTGTCAGTAGATAGATTACATCCAAGTAATTTAAACGTTGAAATGTTTGTTTTTGTTCCATCACATATTAATGAACGTACTATTACGCCTACTTCATATAATTTTTCAATTGCACATTTTATTAGTTGTGCTTGCATATTTGCATTTATTTTGTTAATAAAAAAATATGCAATTGGGCATTTAAACTTATTTGTATATGAAACTATTTGAAAAACTAATACTTCTGTAGCTAAATCTTGAGAATCAATATTTAACATATCACCATAATCAACATAGCCTCTGTTTTTATCGGTTTTTATATCATGTATAATTTGAGTACGAATTGCCATTGAATCAAATATTAAAGCTACATCTTTCAAAAATTGCTTTTGTGGTATTTCTGTTTCTAAATATTTAAAAATTTCCGAAAGAAAACCTACTTCACAATTGTAATTTCCAAGCCATTTTCGTAACATCGACGGATGTGGTAAACACAATGTTTCTCGAAGCGTGTCATATCCTTTAGGACTATAAAAATATAGTGTTAATGCAAATTGTTTCATTTCTTGCGTGTATCGTCTTTGCGTTGAAACAACTTTATTATTATGATATTCATTTAAAATAATTTGTAACTTAGAATCACTAAAATTATTCAGTAATATTTTTTCCAGATCTGTGTTATGTTCATGATTCGTTTTTAACGTTTCAATAATGTTCCGTGTTGTTTTAATAGTTTTTTCTCGACGATGTAAACGTTTTTGTAAAATGTGTATTTTTTTCAATAATTCACCTTCTCTTCGCTCTTGTTCTCTTGCCGTCTTTATTACATTAGAATTAAGCATGCAAATATTCATTTGTTCATCCACTTGTTTATCTAATATTTTTTTAGTTGTTTTTTTCTGCCAAAATCAAATAAATATTTTATACACACACGCACATATTAAAAATATTAAGATATATATTTACGTATTGTGGCACGGCACATGAAGAACAGAACAGAAAGACAACTTAACTCTATGTGTAGAGAGGAAGAACTAAAAAGCAAGACGCTAACACATCCGGCGCTGTCGTAGTTACGTGAAATAATCATTGAAATATATACCAATGGAAATAATATAAAATGTGGCGAGCGGGGGAATTTGAAACGTATAACCAACAAAAACCATACCTCAATATTCTCTTTATCTGCATCATTGCTCGATGTTATATAAAAAATTGATGGACTTGCATCTTTGAATAATATATTTCTTGCTGTTCGTAATACATAGGAATCATGTGAAAAATGCTTGCTACATATATATGTGTGCTGTTTTAGGGGCAAGTCCAACAAATCTTTTGGTATACACATTATCCATTTTTTATATTTTTTATTATCTTTCATAGGAAAGCTGAAAAATATTTATTGAATACTATAAAATTTACATACACAAGCACATGCACACACGCACATAATTATACATATATATCTATATATATTTATACATTATAAAATATAAAAAATATATTTATCAGTTTTAATTTTAATACCTGTGAAAAGAAAATTCCATACTGCTATCGCTACTGTTTAAACAATTTTTTAGGCCACAAATTTTTCCCATGCTTGACAGATAACAAATTATTTTATATGTATATATGTGTACGCAAGGCGAATGTTTTCAGCTAAGAGAGTAGACGAGATAGAAAGAGAAATCCGGTACCAAGTCACTGCCTTGTCTGACCGTTTTGTCGAATGGAGGGGGTAGCCTGTGCGCCTTCCAGTATGGTATATATTTCAATGCACAGCACTGTACGCGCGAAGCGACAAGTTCTCAAGAAGAAGACAGTGATACACAATTGTGTTTTGTTTTTTAGTCCATGGTCGATCATATTGCAAGGTCGATAATGTTACCGATTGTGATTAGGGCCGGTATTTATAGTCGAGTCTGATATTTATTTAAGATCATCTTAAGTTTATCTTTAGATGCTGTACAAATCAGTTCATTGGCTACGGAATATTTGAAGAACAACTTAAGACGGTCTTAATTATTAAGACTCGACTTTAAATACCGACCTATTATAGTGGTTTTCAGATATAGTTACTTTATCATTTATTACACACAAATTAACGAAATCGAAATGCATTCCCAATGACCTCTATGTTACGACCTTAAACTTCGACTTTGTGGTATCACTGCTACCATCATATAATGCTGCACCCATAGATCAAAGATCTAAGAAGATGGCGGACGACATAGAGGAATCGTAAGTATAAAACATAAATAATTACTTTTAATATCAATATTTATAATAATTAATCATTCATTTTCTTTTTTTTCAGCTTCTCAAACATAGATATGCAGGCCGTCGAAGAGGACGCCCTGCTAAAAATTGAAAACCAAAATTTACAGCAGCAGCTGGCAGAGGCAAAAGCTGCTCTTGCCGCTGCCACTGCTGCTGCTGCTGGCAATTCGCAGCAGAAGCCGCCACTGCCACCGTTGCCACCGCCGCCGCCTCCACCACCACCTCCGCCGTCGTCGGCGGTACCGTCCCCGCTGCTTTCGTCGGGACAGCCGTCGCCCCCGCCGTCGTTATCGAGTCCGCCGCCGCCCCTGCCATCGTCATCGGGACCGCCGCCGCCGCCGCCGCCGCCGCCGTCATCGGGACCGCCACCGCCGCCGCCGTCGTCATCGGGACCGCCGCCGCCCCCACCGTCGTCATCGGGACCGCCGCCACTAACTTTGGCGTCGTCGTCCCAACCGCCGCTGCCACCACCGAACCGTAAGTCAGAACATTTATCTCGAAAACATATATACTATCCATACGTACTATACTATCCATAATGTATTACAATATTTTTAATAAATATTCTTTATCGTCTACAGGTCCACCTCGGTGGCAGCGAGCTGGACGAAATAGGCGAAACCGCCCCCCCATCCGTGGACGAGGTCGTGGGCAAGGTCGTGGGCAAGGTCGTCATGGCCTCTTTAATTTTTATTTCTATAATTAACTTTTTTTTATATCATTTCATTTTTTATATTTTTCACTCTTTTGTATTCTTTCACTTTACTTTTTTAATCACTAATTGTATGTATATCATTTCATTTTTCACTCTTTTGTATTCTTTCACTTTACTTTTTTAATCACTAATTGTATGTATATATGTATATATATATATAAAACATTAAAAATTTTTAAAAATATCTAATATTTTTGATCTTTCTGCCCTTTTCGACAGTAGTATATAACGAGAGAGAGAGGGAGAGGGGTAGAGAGAGAGAGAGAGTGAATGCGTGATTACGAGCGCGAGAGAGAAAATTTGTGTTGTGTGGAATCCTAGAAACGAGAGAATCGAATAAAATCCCTCACAAGTAAAATAAATAGACAATGTAGATTGTGCTGGATGGTCCCAATAAAATTCTCTTTTAATAAGTAACCTGTGTTACTTTTAATCATACCTCAAGAAACACAAAAAAAACGAAAAGATAATTCTTAACTATAAATGTAATGTAAATATATCAATTAGCATGTTACTCTTGAGCGCCTTTTTTCTATTCTGTTTCTTGTAAAATATAATATTATATATTGTTATTTTCATATTTAATTTCCAATATTTTAATACTTTAAAAGAACAAAAAGGAAATTATTAACTTGAATTGTAGTAAAAATAAGAGACTTTTAAATACCAATGTAGACTTTTCTAATTTATTTTATTTATATTTTAGTCGATCAGTATTTTGGAGCTGCGGTTAAAAATACTACGAATAAAAAATTTGATTTTTGACATATTTTATATATACACTCCTTACAATACAATACAAATTTTAATTATACTTTTTGAATTATAAAATACTATTATTAAATATTTAAAAATGAAATGTAATGCATACGGGATGAAGATGCTGAGAGACAGAATACAGTAAGCAATCAACACTTATCGCATTGTTTCTTGCTACACAACCATTTTCATATCCCATATATTTATAGGATGATACACCATCTCGAATATACATCTCGAATCTTTTCTGTATTTCCCTTTCAGCGATTCCAAACTATAAAAAATAGAAATCATTCTTATCATATAGCACAATTTTAGTAATATAAAATACTATTATTAAATATTTTAAAATCAAAATGAAATATAATGCATACAGGGTGAAAATGCTGAGAGACTGATGGCTGGTTTATGCTTCGGTCTTAATCTTAATCTTAAGAGTTGATAACGTAGAATGCTATAGGGGCGTTTATACTTCCCTAGTATGGGAACCCTTAACGCCCCTATGGCATTCTACGTTATCAACTCTTAAGATTAAGATTAAGACCGAAGCATAAACCAGCCATGAGAGACAAGATAGAATGTAGTAAACAATCAACATTACTTACCGCATTGTTTCTTGTTATTAATATATATCATATGTGGTAATACGTTAGTTATCAATATTCTCTAATATATATATGGTGACAGTTTTCTCAAAGTTATCCTGATCTTTCTCAAAGATAGCCCATTTCAAATGCAAGTTTGGTTTTTTAGAATGATACACCATCTCGAATCTTTTCTGTGTTATCTTCTTCCAGCGATTCCAAACCAAATAGTGCACATAACTATAACATAAAGTACTATTATTAAACGAAATAAATGTAATACATACAAGATGAAAATGCTGAGAGACAAGATAGGATGCAGTAAGCAATCAACATTTCCTACTGCATTATTTCTTGCTACTCAACTATATTCATATCAGTAACGAAAGATCATTTTCTTTGCCAGTAGAAATTAAAACTCAAATGAAGGGAGACTAGTCGACATCAAACTGGCATATGATTGGTGAGCTGCGAGCCGACTTGGTTTTGTCAGACTTTAAACCGCAGTGATTCACCAACTTTTCTGAAATCTAGATTCGATTTCAATTTTTAGGAGATTGATAAATATCATCTCAACTTCTGAGATGAAGAAATTATTGCGAAAAATATTACCTCAGCCAGGATTCGAACCTGGAACTCCCCCATTCCGTGCGGGTGTCATACCAATTCGACCACCGAGGCATGTGATAATATTTATCGCAATAATAAGTACACTAAGAAAGACGCTACCTCAGGCAGCGCCTCTAGTGAGGGACACCAAATTTTTAAGTCATTGGTGGGATATAACAGTAACGAAAGATCATTTTCTTTGCCAGTAGAAATTAAAACTCAAATGAAGGGAGACTAGTCGACATCAAACTGGCATATGATTGGTGAGCTGCGAGCCGACTTGGTTTTGTCAGACTTTAAACCGCAGTGATTCACCAACTTTTCTGAAATCTAGATTCGATTTCAATTTTTAGGAGATTGATAAATATCATCTCAACTTCTGAGATGAAGAAATTATTGCGAAAAATATTACCTCAGCCAGGATTCGAACCTGGAACTCCTATATTCATATTCATATCTTGTATATAAAAGAAACCATTTTTATGTCCTGTAAATAAAAGAAGATATTAAAATAATAAAATAATAAACTATAAAATTGAATACTTTTTTGCTTACCTCACAATTTTAATTATACTTTTTGAATTATAAAATACTCTTATTAAATATTTTAAAATGAAATGTAATGCATACGAGATGAAGATGCTGAGAGACAAGGTAGAGAATGCAGTAAGTAATCAACATTACTCAGAATAACTTTGAGAAAGCTGCCACAATATATATTAGAGAATATTGATAACGTATTACCACATATGATATACATAATAACAAGAAACATTGCAGTAAGTAATGTTGATTGTTTACTGCATTCTCTATCTTGTCTTTCAGCATTTTCACCCTGTATGCATTATATTTCATTTTGATTTTAAAATATTTAATAATAGTATTTTATATTATTAAAATTGTGCTATGTGATAAGAATGATTTCTATTTTTTGTAGTTTGGAATCGCTGAAAGGAAATAATACAGAAAAGATTCGAGATGTATATTCGAGATGGTGTATCATCCTATAAATATATAGGATATGAAAATGGTTGCGTACCAAGAAACAATGCGATAAGTAATGTTGATTGCTTACTGCATTCTATCTTGTCTCTCAGCATCTTCATCCCGTATGCATTACATTTCATTTTAAAATATTTAATAATAGTATTTTATAATTCAAAAAGTATAATTAAAATTGTTAGGTAACCGAAAAAGTATTCAATTTTATAGTTTATTATTTTATTATTTCAATATCTTCTTTTATTTACAGGACATAAAAATGGTTTCTTTTATATACAAGATATGAAAATAGTTGTGTAGCAAGAAATAATGCAGTAAGTAACATATTGATTGCTTACAGCATCCTATCTTGTCTCTGAGCATTTTCATCCTGTATGTATTTCATTTCATTTCGTTCAATAATAGTACTTTATATTATAGTTATGTGCACTATTTGGTTTGGAATCGCTGAAAGAAGATAACACAGAAAAGATTCGAGATGGTGTATCATCCTAAAAAACCAAACTTGCATTTGCAATGGGCCATTTTTAAGAAAGATGATACACCATCTCGAATTTTTTCTGTGTTATCTTCTTCCAGCGATTCCAAACCAAATAGTGCACATAACTATAATATAAAGTACTATTATTAAACGAAATGAAATGTAATACATACAGAATGAAAATGCTGAGTGACAAGATAGGATGCAGTAAGCCATCAACATTACTTACCGCATTGTTTTTTGCTATGCAACTATTTTCATATCTTGTGTATAAAAGAAACCATTTTTATATCCTGTAAATAAAAGAAGATATTCAAATAATAAAATAATAAACTATAAAATTGAATACTTTTTTGCTTACCTCACAATTTTAATTATACTTTTTGAATTATAAAATACTATTATTAAATATTTTAAAATAAAATGTAATGCATACTGAATGAAGATGCTGAGAGACAAGATAGAATGCAGTAAGCAATCAACATTACTTATCGCATTGTTTCTTGCTACACAACCATTTTCATATCCCATATATTTATAAGATGATACACCATCTCGAATATGGGGGAAAATTTCTCAAGTGTCCCAACGAAAAAAATCAAGGTCGCACAATCGAGCTGCAAATTGGCTCAATTGTTGCTCTATCGAATAGTAGTTCATGGCCCAAAATTTATTTAATTCCTTTCCCAATTCGCCGAGATAGAGGGGGGTGAAGTTTTAGGGTTCTACCGATTATTCGTGTATTTAAGTGATTGTAACATTTCATGCATCGCTCCAAACAAAATTTTACTAGAGACCTTTTTTCTTCATTTTTTTATGACCTTTCACGCGATTACTTTAATTTTTTTCTAAAATTAAATTTTAACCCTTTCTTTGGCAAATTAAACATAAAAATCTCTTTTTTACCAAGATGGACAACTTTTAACGCTCTGAAAAGTATCTAGAATGAAAGCTGAGGTTTTTTCCTATAAGTATACCAAATTTCAAGAGGGCTTTTTTTTTTGTTCACGAGTTATTAAATAAAATGTTTGCAAACGCAGACTCCGCCTGCGTTGCGCCCCGCGCCGCGCTCCCCGTTGCGTGGCGCGGTTCTCTCTACTTAAGGAAAATTCACTATTATTCATGTTCAGTTCGTATAAGTATATTTTAAAATAGTCAACAAGTTTGTAGCAAGAATATCCGAATCGAAAAATTTCCCGAACAGCAATGAAACATCGAAAACCACCCCACCGTAGTAATAGAGCTAAAAATCATTCCTATCTTAGCGATACCCAGGATGAACGACGTGGACGTGATAGGGTTCTCATCCCATCGGGGTGCTTTTTTAACGTGAGTCCCCTTGCCTCTCACGAATCGGGGTGCTTTTTTCACGTGAGTCCCCTTGCCTCTCATAAACTAGGGTGTAGCGTGAACGGTAACATTCGATTGTCAGATTTTATAAAATCTTCTGCAAAATCGACCAATGCGACAATTTATTACCAATCGACAATTTATATAAACACAAGTAAATAATCAAAGCAGACCTTGAAATAAATAATGAAAATAGAGAAAATAAGAATAACGTCACATTAAGAGCAACGTTCCTGTTTGCATTGGTCGATTTTGCAGAAGATTTTATAAAATCTGACAATCGAATGTTACCGTTCACGCTACACCCTAGTTTGTGAGAGGCAAGGGGACTCACGTGAAAAAAGCACCCCGATTCGTGAGAGGCAAGGGGACTCACGTTAAAAAAGCACCCCGATGGGATGAGAACCCTATCACGTCCACGTCGTTCATCCTGGGTATCGCTAAGATAGGAATGATTTTTAGCTCTATTACTACGGTGGGGTGGTTTTCGATGTTTCATTGCTGTTCGGGAAATTTTTCGATTCGGATATTTTTGCTACAAACTTGTTGACTATTTTAAAATATACTTATACGAACTGAACATGAATAATAGTGAATTTTCCTTAAGTAGAGAGAACCGCGCCACGCAACGGGGAGCGCGGCGCGGGGCGCAACGCAGGCGGAGTCTGCGTTTGCAAACATTTTATTTAATAACTCGTGAACAAAAAAAAAAGCCCTCTTGAAATTTGGTATACTTATAGGAAAAAACCTCAGCTTTCATTCTAGATACTTTTCAGAGCGTTAAAAGTTGTCCATCTTGGTAAAAAAGAGATTTTTATGTTTAATTTGCCAAAGAAAGGGTTAAAATTTAATTTTAGAAAAAAATTAAAGTAATCGCGTGAAAGGTCATAAAAAAATGAAGAAAAAAGGTCTCTAGTAAAATTTTGTTTGGAGCGATGCATGAAATGTTACAATCACTTAAATACACGAATAATCGGTAGAACCCTAAAACTTCACCCCCCTCTATCTCGGCGAATTGGGAAAGGAATTAAATAAATTTTGGGCCATGAACTACTATTCGATAGAGCAACAATTGAGCCAATTTGCAGCTCGATTGTGCGACCTTGATTTTTTTCGTTGGGACACTTGAGAAATTTTCCCCCATATACATCTCGAATCTTTTCTGTATTTCCCTTTCAGCGATTCCAAACTATAAAAAATAGAAATCATTCTTATCATATAGCACATTTTAGTAATATAAAATACTATTATTAAATATTTTAAAATCAAAATGAAATATAATGCATACAGGGTGAAAATGCTGAGAGACTGATGGCTGGTTTATGCTTCGGTCTTAATCTTAATCTTAAGAGTTGATAACGTAGAATGCTATAGGGGCGTTTATACTTCCCTAGTATGGGAACCCTTAACGCCCCTATGGCATTCTACGTTATCAACTCTTAAGATTAAGATTAAGACCGAAGCATAAACCAGCCATGAGAGACAAGATAGAATGTAGTAAACAATCAACATTACTTACCGCATTGTTTCTTGTTAATATATATCATATGTGGTAATACGTTAGTTATCAATATTCTCTAATATATATATGGTGACAGTTTTCTCAAAGTTATCCTGATCTTTCTCAAAGATAGCCCATTTCAAATGCAAGTTTGGTTTTTTAGAATGATACACCATCTCGAATCTTTTCTGTGTTATCTTCTTCCGGTGATTCCAAACCAAATAGTACACATAACTATAACATAAAATACTATTATTAAACGAAATAAAATGTAATACATACAAGATGAAAATGCTGAGAAACAAGATAAGATGCATTAAACAATCAACATTACTTACTTCATTCTTTCTTGCTATGCAATCACTTTTTTATCTTGTATATAAAAGAAACCATTTTCATATCCTGTATATAAAAGAAGATATTAAAATAATAAACTATAAAATTGTGCTTCTTTGCTTACCTCATTTCTTAAGTCGCTATTTTTCACTATCGTCGCCACTAATAACAACTTTCGTTTATCACCGTCATGTCACTTACAATATCGATATCGATCGATTATATTTTTCACTATCGTCGCCGCTAATAACCTAACTTTCGTTTATCGACATCACTTACTGTCGATCGATTATCGATCGCACATTTCTTCGCCCCTCACCGCAGCCTCTCTTGCCTACACTTCCTGAGCATCGCTAGCGCGATCTTACGTCGAATGCCTCAAACGGAGAATCTGAGCGGTCGACGACGACGTTTCTTACATGATATTTTTCACATTTTAACTTTGCATTGTAATAACTCGATTTATAGAGCATGTAGCTCAAAAATAAAAACACTTTTATTACATAATTCGACCCCGCTCTATCGATTGAGACCACTTAGAAGTCGATCCGTTGAGCGGATATATGAAAACCAGAAATATTGAGTGCTCTCAACTGACCGACTCGCGTAATAAGACACGGTAGTGTCTGTTGTGCTTACGCGGACTTAGCACAAGACACTACCGTGTCTCTTGATATATACATATATATTGGTTTAAAAATAATTTCATTGGATTAATAAGATATTCCCTTATAAAAATTTTTCACCGCTTTTACACCTCATATAGGTCGTTTTTAGCCCGTTTTTAGCCCGTTTTATCATTTTTATGTCCGTTTCTTGCACTCTCAAGTACGCTTAGTCTATTGCGAAAGAGCATGACGAGTATACGTGAGTATGTGTATGAGTATTTTTTAGTGGATTGTCCGTTTTTAACACTCGTTTTTCAGTCGATGAGTGACAATACGTTAATACGTTCCTTTTTTACTCACAAAGATGAGGACGAAGTAGGTTGTCCGTTTTCAATACTCAATTTTCCGTTGATGAGTAACAACACGTTAGTACGTTTCTTTTTTACTCACAAGAAAATATCCGCGGATTGTCTCTAAATTGAAGTACATTTATTCTACAAACTTAAAAATATGTCCACGAATTTTTATAATTTATATAAATTTATATAAATGTTTTAAACTACTATAAATAAATGAACAATTATAATGATTGATTATTTGATTATTTTATTTCAAAAGCTACGTTCCAATATTCATTGCAAATATTGAAAATCTATAGTTTACGTCACATACACTATAGATTTTCAGTACTTGCAGTGAATATCGAAACGCAGCCAAAATGTGCTATGTGAGTATTTATGAGTGCTAAACGAGTATTTTTTGCTCGTAGCTAAATGTACGTTTTTACATCTCAAATTTACACACAGCACGTATTTACCACTCAAAAATACTCATAAGAATACGTTATTAACACTCGGATATACTCGTACGCAATCCGTTTTAACCACTCATTTTTACGGAAAATTGCCCCTTTGCGCCCTAAAAACGGATCATACTCATTGAATCAAATGTACGTTTTTACCACTCAAACTGACTGTTTTCGCCGGTCAAAAACGGGCCAAAAACGGTGAAAAATTTTTATAAGGGTTTGCAATTAAAATCACACTAATAAGCACAATCCAGTGAAAAGAGATCTCTCGAGTCGACATCGAAATGACGTCGAATTGATGTAAATTTCTCACTGGGGATAATTTTTAACTAGATTAACCATACATATTTAATTAAAAGTAATCCGATTTATGTCATGTTTGGTGTCATTTTAATCGTAAAAATGTCATTAATCCATTAAAATTATTTTCAAATTAATAAAATGTGAAATAAATGTTTTAGGTTTTATTTTATTCCATGTTTACTTTTCATAGATAAGCGAGCTCTTTAAAATCCTCGACGCGGGAGTGCGAGGAAAGCGAGAGAGAGAGAACGAGTAAGGAGCAAGCGAGCCAACATCAAAGAGAGTGCCGAAGTTTCGACGCGAGCCTATCTTAATCTCCGATCTTTCGTATCATATTTCATCTTACTATAGAAAATAAAACTTTTACATTTCGCATTTTATCAGTCCAAAAATAATTTTAATGGATTAATGAGACTCTTACGATTAAAATGACACCAAACACGGTATAGATCGGGTAATTTTTAATTAAATTATAATCAAGATGTTAATTACTTATCTAATTAAAAATTACCCGATCTATACCGTGTTTGGTGTCATTTTAATCGTAAGAGTCTCATTAATCCATTAAAATTATTTTTGGACTGATAAAATGCGAAATGTAAAAGTTTTATTTTCTATAGTAAGATGAAATATGATACGAAAGATCGGAGATTAAGATAAGCTCGCGTCGAAACTTCGGCACTCTCTTTGATGTTGGCCTCTCGCTTGCTCCTTACTCATTCTCTCTCTCTCGCTTTCCTCGCACTCCCGTGTCGAGGATTTTAAAGAGCTCGCTTATCTATGAAAAGTAAACATGGAATAAAATAAAACCTAAAACATTTATTTCACATTTTATTGATTTGAAAATAATTTTAATGGATTAATGATATTTTTACGATTAAAATGACATCAAACATGACATAAATCGGATTACTTTTAATTAAATATGGTTAATCTAGTTAAAAATTATCCAATTTATATCCCCAGTGAGAAATGATCCATCAAATCGACATTAAATTGATATCGATGCAATTTACATCAATTCGACATCAATTCGATGTCGACTCGATAGATCTCTTCTCACTGGATCGTGCTTATTAGTGTGATTTTAATCGCAAATATCTTATTATATCTTATTATATTAATCCAATGAAATTATTTTTAAACCAATATATATATATATATATGGGTGTGTGTGTGTGTGTGTGTATTGTATATATGTATGTATATATTTATTTAGTGATTCAATTTGCTGTAATAAATAGTTACTTAAAAAGGATCTAAATTACAAGTTGAAAAGTCATACATGTAATAATTTTAATAAAAGAGTTAGATCAATAAAATCTTAAATTAATAACAAATTGCCAATTTCCACAAAAGTTTAAATTTCTTTATTATTTAATTAATTATTAACAAATTATTTAATTAATTATTAACACAACAAAAATCTTGAACTAGAGGAAAAGAAAATCGGTATTCTCGACTCCGATCATTTGAAATATTTGCTATCGATATACGGCGTGCGAAGGAGAAAATTATAAATCTCTCACCTCTCTTTCTCTCGTCTCGTAGTTAATTAGCATGGACTCGAACCTAGGGGCGAAATTTTTAGCCCGGATTCAAACCAAGGGCGAAATGTGTGGGTAAAATCAGATACACTTAGTCCGGACTCAAACCAGGGGCGAAATCTTTAGCCCGGATTCAAACCAGGGGCAAAATGTGTCGATAAAATCGGATATACTTAGTCCGGACCCAAACCGAGAGAGGTAACTTCGTTCGAAAACCTGATCTGCTTTATCTTAGAAACGTAGTTACTATATTGGCCGCTACGAAAACTACCGTATGGCGCTGAAACCAGTGAAAAGTGCTGGTCTCGCCTTAACAGGGACCATTGGCTATCTGTCTATTAATCTGTAGTTCTACCAATATGACAGTAAGTATCATGTACATCTTTTATTAGTTTTTTACTAAGATCTTCTGATAATAGAATCTTTTCTTTCTTTCTAGCTCTCTTTTGTAGTAAATGTCATTCTTTAAAGTTAACTTATTTTTTTTGGCCTGCAGGTCTTGATTTTCATCTTGATCATTCTTTATGCTGTCTAAGTTAATTAAGTTCACTACTCTCAAAGTGTCATCGGTGTTTTCATCAAGTTCTAGAACTGGGTTTCTGCTTAAGCAGTCTGCTTCTTGATTTGATTTTCCAGGATTATATTTCACTCTAAAATTATACTGAGATAAGTAGTATATTAAATCTCCCAGTTCTTCATCTGTACTTTAAATTCATATTTTCCAAAGGTTTATGATCTGTGTATACTAAGAATTCCTTTCCAATGTTGCCAGTATTTTACTGCTTCCTTTATTGCCAAGCATTCTAAGTATATTGCTTTCTTTTTCTTCTGTGCTTCATTCAGTTTCTTTGAAAAGTATGCCACTGGCTTATAATTTTCATTTTCATCTTCTTGCTTTAAAATAGCTCCTACACCTTTGATGCTTGCATCTGTATGTAATTTAATTGGTAATTTTGGATCAAAAATCTTCAATATTGGTTCTGAGAGTAATGATTTTATTTCATCAAATGATTTTTGACATTCTTTTGACCAGATAAATTTCACATCTTTTCTCAATAAATTGTGTAGTGGATCTAGAATGATTGCAATATGTGGAACGAATTTATGATGGTAATTAATTTTCCCAAGGAATTGGCAAATATTTTTTCTTGTTTCTGGGACCGGAAAATTTTTCACTGCTATTAATCCTTCAAGGACCTGAATGAATTATTTTCTATTATATGGCCTAACTATTTCACCGACTTTTCTGCAAAACTGCATTTAGAGAATTTAAGTCTAAAGCCTTCAGCTAATATTGCTTCCAGTAGTTTTGATAAATGTAGTATATGTTCGTCAAAAGTTTTTGAAGAAATTAGAATGTCATCTATATAATCAACTGCAAAATCTGAAAGTTTATATTTTCTTATGATGTTGCTCAATATCCTTTGAAATATTGCTGTTTTTAACCCAAAGGGGAGACAAGTCCATTGGAAATGCCCCTCCTGAGTCACAAATGCCGTTTTCTGTCTATCTTGTATTTTCAAACGAATTGATCAAAATGCTGAGATTATATCCAAGGTAGAAAAATATTTGCAGTTCACTGTTTTTACCATTAAATCCTCAATCAGAGGAAAAGGTTGTGACTGAGGTACAACAATTTTATTCAATTCTCTTAAGTCTATACATAATCTTGATTTTTTTCTCATCTTCTTTCTTATATGCCAGAGTAACTGGAGCAGCAAATGGACTGTAAGATTCTTCAATCAAATTCTTTTTTAGCAGCCTCGCTACTTGTTTTTCTATTTCCTTTCTATCTTCAATCGTGCATCTATAAGGGCGTTTGTAACAGTATTTATCTGTCATTAAGTCAATATGAATTTCATAATCCTTCACAGTGCCGACATCGTATTTGTTTTTAGCAAATATTTCATATTTATTAATCAACTTATCAATTTCTGATTGCTGATTTAAATCTAAATGGTTTATAAAAATTTCGAATTTTTCAGCATTGATGTGTTTATTTACTTCACAAAATTTACTTCACATCTGTCTATCTGTTTAATTTTTCCTTCTTTCATGCCACCTAGTAAGTCAGGATTACTGGCATTTTTTTTCACATTCTCTTTAGGATTTTGGCTTTGAGTGATCCTTAGATCTTCATCTTGAATTAGTTTAAAGTTCTTGATGCAATCCAAACCTATTAGAAAATCATAGTTAAAATTTTCATTATCTACAACAAAGATATCCATGGTTTTTTCAATGTTGTAAATTTTTATCTTTAAAGTTACCACACCCTTTATTTGCTTCACACCATTAATTGTCCTCAAGTTTACTATTTGTGTGTCATCTTTCTTTCAATAATCTTGCATTGATTAAAGACACATTTGATCCTGAGTCATATATACCAGAAATTTCTAAAGTGTCGTTTAATAGCAATTTGATTTTTATTAATGGTGGCGCTACTAGTTTTTTGGATTTTTCTCATTTAGTTCTACCTCTAATTCAGAATTATTGACAGTTTTCACTTTATTTTTCTTTCTACCAGCAACTTGATTCAGGATGGTAATGTTCTCCTTTTTCCTCCTCTTTGCATATCTTACATGGTTTTTTTGTTTAAACTGATTTTAATTTTTTTTAAGGGTATACTTTCTCTTTTTTTTCAAAGGTCTTCTTCACTAGGTGCTCTAAACTCATTAAAAAGATCTTCAGTCTCTTTCAAAGTAGGGGGGTTGCTAAACCATACCCCCCCTTAAATCAATTAAGATTTGTTTTCCTAGTGATTTATTTATTTCTAATAAAGATCTTTCTTTCTTTAGAGCATATTCTAGTAAAGAGCCATTTATATACTTGTATTCAATCAGCATATCTCACTGGGGTCCATCCTTTGTTTGCATATGTATGTTTGCATTGTTTGCATTGTATCACAAAAGTTTTTCTTCCATTTTTCCCATTCAGAGTTTAGTGTGCATTTTATCAGCATTGAACAGTCAATGCAGGATCCTTCTAAAAATAAGGATCCTGCATTGATCCTCAGGATTTCAATTTTATTTGTATCTTGACATATCTCCAATCTTGAGCATTCATTTTCAAAAATCTCCATCCATTGTGAGGTATTTGCATTCTTGATTGTGAATTTTTCTATTACAAACTTTTCTGACATCTTTTTTAAGTTATGAACTTCAGACTTTTGTTCATCTTTTTTTGTAATGACCGTTTCCAATATCTGTTTAAGAGCTTCCGCTGAAATACCATTTCCAGAAGTTTGAATTTGTTCTGCTCGGGTATCTTCCATTTGTTCTTCCAATAAATAATTGTTGAACTGCATGTTTCCATTTTCATCAATGTACTCTTTTAAAATTTCTGCATCAGAAATCCAAATTCCTTCCTTCCTTCCTCATAGTACCTCTTTTTATTAATGTTGTTTTTATTTTTTGAAATGCTGTTGTATTTTTTAGTTTTTCATGGAGAGCAACATTCTGAAATTCATTTGGCATTAGAAAAACTTCCTTTCCTTCAGTTTCTATCAAGGTTATAGTGATGACATTTGTTTTGCTGTCACTCATCAAAGGTTTTACCATAAACTCAAACCTTAATTTTTCTATTTTTCTTGAAATATCAGCAAAAATGTTGTTTTATAATAATCTTCGTATTAGTCAAATCTTAATTAGAAGGGTTTTTCAAACAAAGACGAAATTGCGTTTTTCTGTAAAGATAAGAGCTCCCTTTAATTACACTATTTACAATGAACAATTACATTAGATTATCATACCTGTAAAGATAAGAGAAACAACATTTAAAGCCTTTATTTCGGTTGCTGTTATCTCTTATACAAGTAACTCTAATTAACAAGTTATTACACTTCAACCTCATGAACCGTTCTGTCAACCGTTCTGTCAAGCTTTCACAATCCTTCCAGTCATGTATGTACAAGAGCAGCGTCTGCTCCGCTCACTGGTCGGTAAGGCAGCAGATTCAAATTTAAAAAAAGTAATGGCATGAGTATATGAATGTCGTGATTTTCTTTACATGTGTAGTAAAAAGTATAAATTTATTATGTAAACACTTAATAATTATTTCATTATTAATTACGTGCAGATATTATTACGCAAAACTATAAAGAAACAAGATCCTAGTTTTAAGGCTTTTGTGACCATTGATATCGTTAACCGAGAGGGTTTCCGGATGGATGCCACGTGCGTGTTGGGCACTTTGCCGACGTTTCGCAAACATTGCAGCTTGCATCATCAGGGCTAGGAGCTCCGATTCTGAGCTCTCTTTGGTTGCGGTAGTCCTTGTATACCCCCGTTGTTCCTGGTGGGGGGAGAGGGGTTTGATTTGGTTATTTGATTTTTTAATTGACCGGCCAATCAATTAAAACATTCTGATTGGCTAACCAAATCAAACCCTCCTCCCCCCACCAGGAACAATAGGAGTATATAAGGACTACCGCAACCGAAGAGAGCTCAGAATCGGAGCTCCTAGCCCTGATGATGCAAGCTGCAATGTTTGCGAAACGTTGGCAAAGTGCCCAACACGCATGTGGCATCCATCCGGAAACCCTCTCGGTATAAAGAAACAAGATGTTAGAGCGTTGGAACAAAAATAGTTGTAAGAAAAAATAATCTTAAGATATTATAAGGAAATAATGTACAGAGATGAATACAAAGGTTTTAATAACTTTAAGAAGGTATAATAAAAACTACCCTAATTTTTAATGTTTTTTATAATCTGTAATGCTAGAAAAATATCATATAATAAAAGTTGAATGATTTTAGGAGTACTTTATAAAACAGTGCAAAAGAAATTTTTTTAATTTTTAAAATATTTCCATCACTTTTTTTCAAAATTTCAAAATTTTTTTATTGCCACAAATAGGAGCTTATTTTCTTACAAATTTAACATTTTTTTAAATATCTTATTTTGACGATAATTATTACACTTACGTACATAGTAGGAACGATACGAGTACGAATAACGTATATACGGAGGGATTTGTAATGATTTCTCGAAAATGATATTACGCAACATAACTTTAATATACATGGATGAATTCGTTAAAAAATAACCTTTAATTTGATGAAAACAAAAATTCAAAATTTTGAAAAAAAGTTAAAGAGGTAAGATTTTTTGAAAAAAAGAAAAAAAATTTTTTTGCATTATTTTATAGTACTCATCAAGCCATTTAATACCCCGTTTGAATTTTTTTTCTATCTCTAATAGTTTCAAAGATATTCGCCTTGAAAGATAAAAACCGTTTTTTTTTCAAAGGGATGTTTTACCCCTTAAAAGTCAAAATCTACCCATATAAAAAAATACGTGTCTCTTAGATTTGTACGTATAACAACATATTTAAAGGAGAATCAAATCGGTTCCGGACAGTTGTGACACTTCCCCTGTTAGATATCGTCCGCTTTCTAAAGTCCGCAGCAATGATAGTTTATTGATCTCATTCAACATAACGTTAGGCATTCGCCATTGTGTCTTAAATATGTCGATCACGGATTCGACCGCAGGATTTCTCACAACACAATTGTTGTCGTTGCGTGCTCGTATCATGATCAATTCGTGACGGGCGTTAATAACCATGCATATTTATAATCCTCGCAAAAGCCCAATAGTGTATTCAATGGTACTCAAAAATTAAAGTATCCTTCCGACATGATAGATGAAATATTCCATCCAGTATTTTCATTCTTTTGTCGTACGTTAGCGATACATAGTTTTTGAGTGGGCTGGTAATTTCCACATTTCTGTGACGATCAATCTCCACACCATCAAGTTCATATCGAATCTCATCGAACATGAATGCGACGCAATTATTTTCCAACGTCACATCAGATCCCTTGGCAGCTGTTTATCGTTAATTTTCCCTCGATATATAGAAAACTTTCACACGGCAAAGTATATAAATCCTGTTGCTGTATGGGTATTCTTATCTCGTCGCTGAGTCCGAAAGTCGTGTTGGCGAATGAATTGTACGTGTGAGTTTCCATCTTGACGATGCGATCGTCGAAGATTGGCTCGATGTTGAGGATATCGGTCATTGTCGCATCGGTCAAACGTTTCGCACCGCGAATCCCAAAGATTTAAAAAATTCAACGTTCGATGCGTTGAGCTTCTTTTTTTTATGCAACCGAACGATCATATATTACCAAACGTTGACGCCACTGGGTGCGTAAAGTTTGTCACCTTATCTCTCGCGTGCTCCGATTCGTTCAACACGAGCATCTCATGTGTCGCATGCACACACACGTTATCGCCGTCGCCGTCACCGTCGTACATGTAATCTGACGGTGATCCCTTCTACTCGAATCTTTGTTGATCGACAACGCGTCTCGTCAAGTTCGTAATGTTCCGTGCGATGATCGACAGGTAAATGATCTGCGCCAGTGTTTGCGATACCTTATATCCTGGTGGCACTCTCAGTGAAAATTCGTGTATCGTGTGCACGGGTTTACTGTTGCAGTACCCCCCCCCCCCGTTACGCGCCCCCGGTCATGCTACACTCTATTCAGATAATGTTCACATTGATAATGTTGATCGGCATGTCCGATTCGTGCCACTGTCGTGACTTCAACACGCGATACGATGAAAATCCCAGCAGCAATCCGATGCTGTTGGGCTTGCTAAAGTTTATTCTGTAGACGCATTTGATCTCACTTCTCATCGTACTGTAATTCGCGGAGTGCTATCGGAGGTAAATATATACACAGCATCCGCCAATGACCTTGACCTTGATATATGTTGTCAAGGTCATCTTTCTGAGTGACCTTTAGAAGGTTTTTGCTGTCGCTCGTTTTTTATTAAAAAGTTATTAACAAAAAAAGTTTGAAAAATATAGCAGTTATTTTGATAATTCTTTAGATATTCTCATTCTTTAGATTAAGAGACACAACTCCAATGGCATATGTTGTCAAGGTCACCCTCCTGCCTCCTGTGGCCTCCGGCCCCTCTACCTGCACTTCCCTTCGATGGATGGAACAAAAATTAATAACTTAAAGAAAGATTTTACAATTCATTCATCAGTTGATATAGAAGATAACGGATACAAAGATGCCATTATTTTAAAAAATTCTAGTATTTGCTCATTGAAAGTGTACTGTTTCTTAAATAAATATTCGGCTAAATAATGCGTATAATGCTCTTGTACCAGGTGCAATATGTTGTTAAATAATTCGAGTTAACGTTGCTGCAGAACGATCTTCCAAAAAAAATAATAAATTTGTAATGACTGTTTCGTTCATTGACACCAAAAATCCACTGGCTACGAATTATTCCATGATTAATTTCCGTCGACCAATTTTAGATTTGTCGACTTCTACTACAATCACAGGACCGCCAAGTAGTTTCTTATCATTCTTTACCCATAATACCCGCTAATACCCGTGTTAATAACCATAAATAATACTGATGATTATAAAATTTTGTAGAATAGCGTTGAAATTTATCCACATATCTCGACAGAAATTAGTCCAATCAACAACAGACGTAGGGGACATTTCTAATTGTTGTTCTAAAAATGTTTGCCACGGAGGTTGCATCATAAGGAAGTATTCAATAAATCGGCATGTCTTTACAATACCCAATCGTGATTGTGAAAATCATATTCCATGAAAGGACTAATGGAAAAGTTGCATGTTTCCTTTATTTTCTTGCGACCTCAAATACGTTTATAATAATGGTTTACAAATGGGTTTACACATTGCAAAAATAATAAATAAGCGACTCGGAGCTATAACGCAAATAGACTATTTGCTGACATCGTGGACGATTTCTCGTCGTAACACTTGCATATCACACAAATAATCAATAAGATTATTATAATCATAAAATAGACAAAATCGTGTAGCAACATATTCACTCTGCTAAATCAGAAAAAGAACTGGTATAAGGTTTGAATAATATAAGTATGATAACACGATTCTCTTTTCAATGTTATTCTAGGTCATGATTCTATTATACAAAGATCGAAGCATGTAAATATTATTTTCGTATATAAGTGATGTGAGACCTTATTTCGGACCAAAAGCAACAATTCACTATTAAATGATTTTTCTTATTCATACATATACTACTTTCATATACATATTATTCGTTTATACCTTTCAATATTCAAAATAACTACTGTATTTTCCAAATTGTTTTTGTTAATAACTTTTTAATAAAAAACGAGCGACGGCAAAAACTTTCTGAAGGTCACTCAGAAGAATGACCTTGACAACATATGTCAAGGTCAAGGTCATTCTTCTGAGTGAGTTGGCGGAGGCTGTGTAAAGCTGTATATTTACCGATTTGTTGCGTAGCGCAATCTGAGATCATCAATCTAAGATTGATACTGACGCCAACAAACTGCACGTGAAACAATGCCTTAAAATTGTGAAAAATTAAGAGAGAGAGAGAAAGAGAGAGTCGGACGAGAAGCTGACTGGCGATCGAAAAAGACGTGTGAGCGTTACGGACTGCGATAAACGAACTTCGGCAATTACCACCGAGTCAGGAACGGCTAACAAACATCTTGCGAACGGTTTGCAAACGAATATCAAACGGCTAACGAAAGACAACAAACAGTTTACGAACGACAACAAACGACCTTCGAACAGCTCAGGAATGACAATCGAACCTTTAATGAACGACAATAAACAGCAATGAACGGTTCAAAAACGGCTACGAACAAACGAACGTCTTGTAAACGGCTTGCGAACGAATATCAAACGATTAACGACCAACATGATTTGCGAACGACTTTTGAACAGCTCAAAGATGACAACAAATGACAAAGAACCGCTATTAAAGAATAACAAACAGGAATAAACGGCTAAAAACAGAAATCGTAATTTCTTCATATGTATTATTATTATTATTACGCGTCAATCAGTTAGCAATTGCACCGTCGAAACATGACAACTTGTCGAAATCAAACAGAAATAAAATCATCAATTCCGAAAAGCGACGACTCGTCGAGGAACTGCACGCTCCGGTGAGAAGAAATTCCCACGAAGATACGTTATAATTTGAGGATACGATGATAACCTGTAGCAAGCAGACATTGTCGAGATGCGTCCGTACTCGCGTTTCAACGGAGGCTGCCACTACATACTCACCGTTATCGATGTATTGAGCAAGTACCGCTCAAGAGTAAAGGCGGAAGCGAGATGACCGAAACTATCGCTAAGATAATTCAAGAGAACAAGAGATGCTTGAAAAAACTTGTACATTGATATGGGAAAGGAATTTTACAATACCAATGTGCAACGTCTTTTGAGGAAACATGACATCAATCACTATTCCACGTATTTGGTATTGTTGAACGATTTAATCACACGTTGAAGAACGACATGTTGATGTTTATGCATGCGTTTTGATATCAATCAGTCAACTCTTCTGAGCCATGCAATAGTTTAAAAAAAAATTTTTTTCCCCATTTTTCCATGTCTACCTTCAATGTCTGCCATTTTGTCAATTTTGTTGTAATTCAATTTTTGTTTGTTGGAATTTCAAGAGAAATGTTCAAGCTTTAATTTAAGCTTTATTTCATCTGAATACAATGATTTTTCGATGAGTTGTCGCCATTGAAAGATGTTAAAAAATTTTGTTAAAATTTAGTGGCTCGTTTTTTTTGCGGGTGAGTGTATTATTCAACGATATAATTCGGTGTATTATGCAACGATATAATATGTAAAAAATCAATTTTTACATTTTTATTTTTAAATTTTACATTTATATTTTATATTTATTTAGATAAATTGTCTATAGATATTCGTCTTTAGACATAATGGACATTCTTTATTGCTTATAAAAAAATATATAAAAGTTTTTTATAAACAAATATCTATTTATAAACAATTTATCTAAATAAATATAAAATATGAATGTAAAATTTAAAAATAAAAATGTTGTAAAAATTGATTTTTTACATATTACACCGAATTATATCGTTGAATAATACATTGATAATGAATAATATTTATGCTACTACTGATAAACATTTTTATATTCTTTATTATTTGCAAAAAATATAAATATTTTAAAAATATGAAAAATCTTTTCTTCGCCAGTGATTAGAAAATAACATGCAAACACAATAACCGACAGCAAACTGGCATTGGTGATATCTTGATAATCGTTTATTCATACAACGTTTCGACCCATGGATTAGGTCCTTTTCAAGTATATCTACAAATGTATAAAATGTAGGACAATACAGGCTTACAACGCAATATTATATAATAATGTTAACTTATGACTTACATAGGCGTCCGCTTAGAGCAACACATACTTTAAGATAATGAGCACAGATAAATTAATAATTTGCTATGGAACTAACGAATACGTAAAATAGCGTCTGATGTTTATGACGGTAAAAGATTTACTGAGACTGAAGGTGTCTTTTCCAATGAACAGTCGAAGAAAGGGGGGACAAACATAAATAAGTTAATAATAATAATAATGCTTTATTCCCTTGCGGGGTACATTACGGACCTCCGCTCCGCTTACATTATTTCACCTTATCTCTTAACCTAACTTATATGCTATTTATTTGAGAGAGAAAGAGACATGCCTCATCACTCATACATCCACTCTTCTTCCACTCATTCCTCCGGACCTCCGTTTCCGCCGCATTTTCCTTTCTTTCCACTCTCTCCTCATTCATACATCCTTTCCTCCCTCCCCCTTCTCCCCCTCCCTCAATTCCTCCAATTTCTTCATCCACCTCTCCCCTTCTCCTCCTTCCCCTAGCACCTCATACGCCATCTCCTGCCAACCCTTCTCCATTCCCCAATTTGTACATTCTTCCCAGACATGTTCCCATGTCTCCTCCCCCCCCTCGCAGACCCTGCACTTTCTTCTCTCCTCCCTCTCCCAATATTTACCCCCCCTCATTCCTTCCCCTAATCTAAATCTTGCTACCCTTTGCCACCTCTCCTCACTCCACCCCTTCCTCAGATATTTTGGAACCCCCCTCCCCTTTACCTTTCCATACCATTTATTAAACCTTGAATTCCCTATTTTCTCCCATCTTTCCTTTTCCTGCCATCTTCTCTCCTTCTCCACCAAAACCTCCCCTTTCATCTCCCCTCCCTCCCTTAATCTCTCCACCTCCTCAATCTTCCATCCCTTCTCCGCATAAAATCCTCTCCTCTCCCCCTCCCACTCTCCTACCACTTTTCCCTCCTCTGCTCTCTTCCTTAAGTCCTCCCAGCACCATCTGGCCAACTCTCCCCCTCTTCCTTCGCCCAGTTTTCTTTCATATCCCCAAGCTCTCAATCCTGCCCTCCCTCTTAACTTGTCCCTTTGCAGCTCTTCTCTTACCATATACCCCGGGGTATATCTCCTTACTCCTATTACCCATTTCAAGAACCTATCCTGTATCCTTCCACTTCCTCCCTTTCCTTCCACCCCCATATCTCTACCCCATATCCTACTACCGCCCATACTAATTTGTCGAAAAGCCACATCCTCCTTGCCCAATCCTTCCCAAATCTCCTTTTACCTATTCCCCATACCTCCCTCATCACCACTGCTCCTTTTCTTACCCTCTCCTTTACCTGCTCCTCCTGCTTCCCATTCGTTGTCAGAATATATCCCAGGTATTTGAACTTTTTGACCTCTTCTATATCCCTCCCTTTCCATTTCCATGCCACCTTCTTCCACCTCCCTCCTCCCCTCCTGCATCTCATCACTTTCGTTTTTTCTACATTTACCTCTAAACCCTTCCCTTCTACATACTCTTCCAACACTCTCACCATTCCTCTCATCCCTCCCTCATTTTCCGCTATCACCGCCACATCGTCTGCGTACGCCAACGAGAAGATTTTTCTCCCTCCCACCTTTATCCCTCCCCACCCCCCTCTTTCCAACTCCTCATCTAAATCCGCCAACAACAGGGTAAACAGACATGGACTTAGTGGACAGCCCTGTCTCACCCCTCTACCCGTCCAGAATCTTTCCCCTTCCTCTTCCCCCACCCTTACTCTGCTCACCGTCTCCATTAATACCTCCTCGCATCTCACTATTAAACCCTCCCTCACCCCCTTCTTCCTCATACTCTCCACCAAAATTTTCCTATCCACCGAGTCAAACGCCGCCTTCATATCCACAAACATTATCACCACCTTCCCTTTTCTCAGGACAAGTTACAGTCATTATGGAACGGAATAAATACAATAAACAAATGAACGACTTATTAAATGACGAAACGACCTATAAAAGACTAAAGAGAGACCCCACAAAAGCCATACAAAATAACTTAAATGATCTGGTGAAATCATGGGTGTCTAATGGAATTATAGATGACTACACCCACAAAACATTACGTTGTACAAACGGCAACCTCCCTAGATGCTACGGACTGCCGAAGATCCACAAGAGTGGGTTTCCACTTCGCATCATTGTGTCGGCACTAGGGAGTCCGCTATATAATGTGGCCAAGTATTTACACGCAATATTGGAGGGATCCATTCCAAAGCCAAAAACTCACATAAAGGACAGTTGGACTCTAACGAAAAACTTAAAAAACATGTACATACACCCTTCCCATTCTCTGTTATCCCTTGATGTCTCCGCTTTATATAACAATATTCCCAAAGAACTTATTTTCAAAGCAATTGAGTCTCGTTGGCATCACATCTCACCGACAACCAAATTTAATCGGGAACAGTTCATTTTTGCTATCAACACGGTACTCTCATCCACGAGTTTTGGCTTTGGTGGATCCTTCTACGAACAAATCTTCGGCAGTCCTATGGGGTCCCCCCTTTCCCCCATCTTGGCAGACATCGTTATGGATGATCTTGAATCTCACTGCATTGGACTTCTCAATTTCGCGATTCCGGTTTTTTATAGGTACGTTGATGACATACTTATGATAGCTCCTACATCGAAGATTAACGAAATTCTCGAGGTTTTTAATAGTTATCACCCACGTGTAACATTCACCCATGAAATAGAGAAGGATGGCTCAATCCCTTTTCTTGATACGATTATAATTAGAGACAATAATGTTCTCATCACAAATTGGTACCGATATAAAAACCGACTGCATCCGGAAGGTACTTAAACTTCAGTAGTAAAGCTAGGCGGGTTCTGGACCACTTTGGGGTGGGGGTATGACGTCACAGGAGTGGGGGTATGACGTCACAGGAGTGGGGGTATGACGTCACAGGGGGGTTAATTAATCAATTAATCAATCAATTAAATTAATCAATCAATCAATTAAATTAATCAATCAATCAATTAAATTAATCAATCAATCAATTAAATTAATCAAAAAATTTAATTAATAAAATCAATCAATAAAATCAAACAATCAATTAATAAAAAATCAATTTCTCCTTATAATAAAATAATCAATCAATTAATTTAAAAAAAATCAATTTTTCCTTATAATAAAATAATCAATCAATTAATCAATTTTTCAATTTCTACTTATAAAAATAAATAAATAAATAAATAAAAACCTATAAATCACTCAGTTTTTATCCGGCGCCGGAAGATAAGATATTCTAGTGCGTCACACTGTGCGATGTGTTTAAACATTGTTACAAATTCCTAAAATTTTTTCTTATCTTTTTCTTTGTTCAAAAGGGTCAATAAGACCCCAAAAAACATCAATTCCAAGTTCCATGACTCACTCAGTTTTTATAAAATTTCCGACGCCGGAAGATAAGATTAGATATTCTAGTGCGTCACAGGATAGTGTTTAAACATTGTTACAAATTTCTAAAAATGTTTTTCTTATCTTTTTTGTTCAAGGGACAATAAGACTCAAAGAAACATAAATTCCGATTTCTATGAATCAGTCAGTTTTCATAAATATCCGGCGCCGGAAGATTAGATATTCTAGTGCGTCACCGGGTTACACGCAAACCTTTCCGTTTTTTTTCCCCACCCAAAAAACATTAACGCGTTATTGGGTAGTTTTGAAAATTCCATCTCTTTAAGATCTTTCTTGAGCAATAAGGTAAGATCAGTTCTCAATCGCTCGTGAAAGAGAATATACCTTGCTCTGTGCGTCGAATAAAGTTTCTATCTTTAACAATAAGTCGCGTTAGAGCGCCAAAACGCGTGGCCGCTATCAAAGTGACTACAGTAAAAAGTGGAAGTGAATTAATTCGAATAAAAGCGGTGTGACATTCATAAAACATGGAACATCTCGAGGAACGATCTGTTGGAGCAGGCCGATAAAGTCGTTACCGCGGAAGAATGTTTAGCGTGGATGCAACGATGCGACGAGCTTATGGAAGAGCTCGAAGAACGCAGTCGTGCTAAGCGTCCAAGGCTCTCGATTGGAAATAAGCAATCTTTGGTAGCACGAATCGCGCGAATCGAGGGTGTGAGAAAAAGACTAGAAAGACGTTTTGTACACGTCGGTGGCGCTTACGCGAGCACAAGTGGCGATAACGCGGAGAGACTCGTTTGGCGAGAGATCGAGACCGCGTTTGAAAATCGTGTACTAACAGGTGCGGTGATTAACACAAATCACATCGAACCGCGAACATTTCTAAAAGATGCCGGTGGTGTAGTGCTCGAGCAAGTGCAAGACGCCATTGAAAAATACAATAGCATAAAAGTGAATACCATATTCAATGGGGAGTTTGTGACCGGCGATAAACGTGCCAATAAAAGTATTAATACAAAAAATTGTGAACTCTATCGAACAACGGATTTGCAAGATTGGTACGAGCGACGCGTCATTGAACCCACCCTGGCATCCCTCGAAGAATTCCAGGAGCGGGATAGCGGATGGGCGTTGTCGCGGATACTTAATTTGGTCATCAACGTAAACAAGCATAATCCATTGCATACGGGATGTAGAGTGGAAATACCGCGAGATATAATACTGAAGAAAGCGGTAATCAACGTGAAATCGACCGACAATGCCTGCTTTGCGTGGTCGATAGTCGCCGCTTTGTATCCTTGAGAAACATGTGGATAGATGCACCTCTTATCCCCATTATTCAACAAAGTTGAATCTTCAAGATATAGAGTTTCCAATGACTCTTAAAAATATCAATAAATTTGAGCGGTTAAATAACGTATCAATAAACGTATATGGCATCGGGGAGCAGAATAAGAAGAATACGCTAAACATTCTCCCGCTACGACTTACCAGCGATAAAAAAGAGAGGCACATTAATTTGTTGTATGTGGAAGATCCGCAGGACAACGTGGGACATTTTGCGTGGATCAAAAATTTATCCCGCCTCGTGAGCTCGCAACTCAGCAAAAAAAAAGATAAAAAATATTTTTGCGATCGGTAAGTGCATATCATAATAAAATTTATTAAAATAATTGTTACTACTCGAAAGATATATAAAAAAAAATATATTATTTTTTTCAGATGTCTCCACTATTTCCACAAAAAGGAGAAATTGGAAGCCCACACCATTGACTGCGGAAAGATGAACGACTGCGCTATCCGATTACCAAGCGAAGACGACAAATGGCTCAGCTTTGGCAATTGGAGCAACAAGGAGCGAGTTCCGTTTATCGTGTACGCCGACCTTGAATGTGTCCTGCAGAAGACGGACAAGAATTCAACCACAATTACATACCAGCACCACCATCAGGTATTCAGCGTTGCATATTACATGCGATGTTCGTACGACGACTCGTTATCGTCGTATCGGTTTCGCCGCGATAAAGATTGCGTCGCGTGGTTCGTCGGCGAACTTGAAAATCTTGCGCACCGCGTAAAACAAATTTTATCAACAAATGTCCCCATGGAAACTCTTTCTAACGAGCAGCAGGAGGCGTACCGTAGCGCGACACATTGCCACATTTGCGAGAAACCGTTCACGCAAAACGACGACCGAGTACGCGATCATTGTCACTTGACCGGGCGTTACAGAGGTCCCGCGCATTCAAACTGCAATTTGAATTATAAAAATTCGCATACAATTCCCATAGTTTTCCATAATTTATCCGGTTATGATTCTCACTTTGTTATTAAAGAAATAGCTACCGCGTTCGAAGGCGCAATCGATCTTTTGCCAATAACAAAAGAAAAATATATTTCGTTTACAAAAAATGTAGATACCGTCGAAAGATCAAAATCCTCAAACGATAATTGCATAAAATTACGGTTTATTGATTCATATAAATTTCTAAATAGTAGCCTCGATAAACTGGCATCATTTCTTAATAAAGATAAGTTGAAAATTTTACGCTCCGAATTTTCTCAATTCGCGATTGAGGATTTTGATCTTTTGACGAGAAAAGGTGTGTTTCCATATGAATATATTAATTGCGTTGATAAATTGGAGGACCTCTGTTTACCGCCACGCGAATCATTTTATAGTTCATTAACCGGTGAGACCGTATCCGAGAGCGATTACGCGCACGCCGCGAACGTGTGGAAACAATTCTCGATCCGAACCTTGGGCGAATACAGCGATTTATATTTAAAAACGGATGTCTTGTTATTGGCTGACATTTTTGAAAATTTCCGTGATAGTAGTATGGCGAGTTATGGCCTGGATCCCGCTTATTATTATACTTTGCCCGGTTTTACATGGGACGCTATGTTAAAACATACGCGTATAAATTTCGAATTGCTCACGGACATTGACATGGTCATGTTTATCGAACGCGGAATACGTGGTGGCCTTAGTCAATGTTCCGGTAGATACGCGCGAGCCAATAACAAGTACATGCAGTCGTACGATCCATCGAAACCTTCCACATATTTAATGTACTTTGACGTCAACAATCTGTACGGGTGGGCGATGTGTCAACCGCTGCCTTACGCGAATTTTCGATGGGTCGAAGACGTCTCTAACTTTGACGTGAGCGCGATCGCTTCGGATTCGCCCACAGGTTACGTTCTCGAAGTCGATCTCGAGTATCCGCAAACTATACACGATGTGCACGCCGACTTACCGTTTTGTCCAATACGCGATAAGCCTCCCGGTAAACGACAGGAAAAACTTCTCGCCACAGTCAATGATAAGGAACGTTACATCACTCATTACCGTAACCTGCAGCAGTGTACGCGTCATGGCCTTCGCGTCACAAAGATACACCGCGTGTTAGAGTTTTCACAATCTCCATGGCTTCGCGATTACATCGAACTGAATACGAAATTTAGAACTCTCGCGACAAACGATTTTGAAAAAAATTTATATAAACTAATGAACAACGCGATATTTGGTAAAACCATTGGAGAATGTTCGAAATCATGTCAACGTTAAACTCATAACACAATGGAACGGACGGTATGGCGCGGAGGCGATGATCGCAAAACCGAATTTTCACAGCAGAAGCGTCTTCTCCGAGAATTTAATCGCGGTCGAAATGCGAAAACTCGAAGTGAAATTTAACAAACCGATATACGTAGGTATGTGCATTCTCGACATATCGAAAGTCTGTTTGTATGAATTTCATCACGAGTACATGGCACCGCTGTATCGCGATAATTGTAAGATAATGTATACAGATACCGATAGTCTCATATACCACATCGAGTGCCACGATGTTTACGAGATGATGAAGCGCGATATTACGAGATTCGACACTAGCGATTATCCGATGACATGATTGACAACGCGTACGGTATACCGCTCGCGAATAAAAAGATACCCGGTCTAATGAAAGATGAGAATAACGGGGTGATCATGACGGAATTCGTTGGGCTCAGGGCAAAGATGTATGCTTTGAGGGTGGACGGTAAAAAAGACACGAAAAAAGCGAAAGGTGTCAAAAGTAACGTCGTAGCGCGGGCTATTCGATGATTACACGCGGTGTCTGAATGACGAAATTGAAATAACACGTCGTCAATTTTGTATAAGATCCAAATTACATAAAGTGTACACGGTATCTGAAATGAAAATCGCCCTGAGTCCGTACGATGACAAGCGGTATATCGTACCAGATTCGTATAATACTTTGCCATGGGGACATTACCGTATACCATTGTAATATATATTTGAAAATGTATTATTTTGTGTGAAGGAGATATTAATAAAGGTTTTTGTACACACGTATTTTTATATATTGTATTGCATGTATTTTTTATATATTGTATACACTTTTCATATAATATGTTTGAAATAAAAAAAGTTTATATTAAATCACATTGTCCTTGTGTATCCATGAATTGTGCGATCCATCGAATCCCAACCACTTTACGTAAACTTTGTCACCCTTTCTACGCAGTACTTTCTCCACGAGATACACGTCTGGGTGAGTCGCGCGGTGCAACTCGTATTCATAAAACGCTCCAGCGATGGATTTTCCGCGATAATCTTCCAGTAGATACGTTACGGGATTAGTACGTTGTACTTTAACAATTTTAAACACCTCGGTGGTCCAATTTGGTGTGTAACCTTTCTCGAAGATGGTCTTGTACTTGCTAACGCGTACCGGGTCGCCCACTTTGAACTTTGCTGGACCCGCGATCTTTATGGTGCTGTACACCGTAGTCAAGAGTCTTTCGGCGATCGCGGGGGTAACGTCGACAGGTCGCATGCCGATCGTTCGATGCACACGCGCGTTATAATTTGCGATGAGTCGCGGCAACATATCGATCCATTTGTAATTCCCATTTAGCGTAAACATCTTCCACATGTCATTCTTCAACGTGCGATTGAATCGCTCAACGACCGAAGCCTTCAACACCGAATACGTGGAGTAGTGATTGATGTCGTGTTTCCTCAAAAGACGTTGCACATCGGTATTGTAAAATTCCTTTCCCATATCGATTTGCAGGTTTTTTGGACATCTCTTGCTCTCTCGAATTATCTCAGCGATAGCTTCAGCCGTCTCGCTTCCACCTTTACTCTTGAGCGATACAGCCCACGCGTACTTGCTCAATACATCGATGACGGTTAGTATGTAGTGGTAGCCTCCGTTGAAACGTGAGTATGGACGCATCTCGACAATGTCTGCCTGCCACAGGTCATCGTATCCCCGAACTATAACGCGTCTTCGTGGAAAATTTCTTCTCGCCGGAGCATGTAGTTCTTCAACGAGTTGTCGTTTTTCGGAACTGGCGACCTTGGATTTCGATGAGTTCATGTTTCGACGATGCGATCGTTAACTGATTGGCATCAACTGATTGACGCGTAATACATGCGAAGAAATTACGATTTCTGTTTTTAACCGTTTATTTCCGTTTGTTATCTTTTAAGCGGTTCTTTGTCGCCCGTTGGCGTTCGATAACGATCCATGACCCGTTCGTAGCCGTTTCTAACCCGTTCATAGCTGTTCCTGGCCTGTTCAACAGCCCCTCGATAGTTGTCTGACAGCCGTTCCTTGGTCGTTCGCTGTCGTTCATTGCCGTCCCTGAGCCGTTCATAGCCGTTCCCGTACCGTTCATTACTGTTTATCGTTGCTTGTTACAGGTTTCAGGATTGTCGTTCCTGAGCTATTCGAAAATCGTTTTGTTGTCGTTCGCAAACCGTTTGCAAGACGTTCGTTAGCCGTTCCTGACTCGGTAGTAATTGCACGTCGAAGTTCGTTTATCCGTAACGCTTGCACGTCTTTCTCGATCGCAGTCCGTAACGCTCGTACGTCTCCACAAAATAAAACAAATATTAAATTATCTATAAATGTTGACGGACTACCATTATCTAAATCCTCGCAAAGACAATTTTGGCCAATTTTAGCATCTATAACTGAGTCTAAGGATGTATTTATTATAGGTATTTATTATGGTATACAAAAACCATCTGATCCAAATGAATTCCTTAAAAAATTTGTAGATGATACAAAAATATTATGCAAAGATGGAATTATTATTAATAATAAAAATATTTCATGTACAATAGAAGCAATTATATGTGATGCACCAGCAAAATCGTTTATATTACAAATAAAAGGACATAATGGTTATTTTAGTTGTTCCAAATGTATTACTGAAGGTAGTTATAATAATGGTAAAATGTGTTTCCCTGAAATAAATGCTGAGTTACGAACAGATAAAGATTTTCGTTCAAAAAAAGATGAAAATTATCATATTGGATATTCGATTATCTCAGAAATTCCAAATTTTGATCTTGTGCGCAATATACCTTTGGATTATATGCACCTTGTTTGTTTAGGAGTTACACGAAAATTAATATACATATGGTTATTTGGAGAACTTAAAGTGCGTTTAGAAAATAGAAAGGTTCAAGCAATATCATTGCAGTTGGAGCAAGTATTAAAATTATACGTACCATGTGAATTTGTACGTAAGACAAGATCATTAGTTTTTGTGAAATTATGGAAAGCCACTGAATTTAGAAATTTCTTGTTATATTTTGGTCCTGTAGCTTTAAAATCATTTCTTTCAAAAAGTTTATATATTAATTTTATAACTTTACATGTGGCAATCAGAATTTTATGCTGTTTGCAATTTCAAAATTTAATTGATTATGCCCAAGAACTGCTTCAACATTTTGTATCATCGTTTGCATTGTTATATGGTGCTCACAATATTTCTCATAATGTACATGGACTTATTCATTTAGTACAAGATGTTAAAAAGTTTGGCCCATTAGATTGCTTTAGTTCTTTTAAATTTGAAAATTATTTACAAACATTAAAAAAGTTATTAAAAAAACCCGACAAACCTCTACAACAAGTTATTCGGAGATACATAGAACATGAACAAAGTAAAATTAACAAAGCAGAAAATTTTCTTGGAACATCATCTCATTTTACAGTAGACTTCAAATCCATTCATACAGAAGGCCCTATAATGGAAGGTTGTTGCAACCCACAATATAAAATAATAAAAAGCTCAAATGCAATTGTGCGCACTGATACATTAGCGGATAACTGTTGCGGTTTAACGGATGGAAGCATTGTTGAAATAAAAAATATAGCTTATCATAAAGATCTCAACATAAATGTTATTATAGGCAATCAGTTCTGTCATAAAAAAGATTTATATAATATTCCTTGCCCCTCATCTCTTATAGGAATATTTACTGTACATACTTTATCAGAATTGAAAATTTGGCCTATAGAAAATATTAAAACAAAATATATTAAACTACCATTAGACAATAACAAGTTTGCAGTTTTTCCATTATTGCATTAATAAATTTATGGCTATGCTCCAAAATTTACTGCCAGTACTAAAAATCTATAATATACATAACGTAAATTGTAGATTTGCAATACTGGCAGTGAATTTTAGAAGCTGTATTGCTGTGTATATTACTGTATAATTTGAATATTATTGTAAATAATATTCTTATTCTATTCTGTATATATTTTGTTTATATTACGTATAATACTGCGTATATTACTCTGTATAGTTTGTATATTATAATGGAAGATTTATACTCCATTGTGGAGTTTGAAGATGGCCTTCAAATGATCCCTACTTCTTGGTTAACCGAGAATAAGACTGTTGCTTATTGGCCTCAGTTTACTTCGCATTCAAGATTTACGAAAGCAGTGAAACAATGTTTATCACATGATGATACTTGGTTGTTGTATAATATCAAAAGAATACTAGGTACTGCAAGTAAGTAACATAAACAGAAAATACATTTTTTTATGCATATGTATGCATATATTTATATATACATGTATGTGTGTGTGTGTGTGTGTGTGTGTGTGTGTTGTGTGTATTGTGTGCGCGCGCGCACACACACACACACACACACACACACACAATTACAAACTTATTACGTATTTTTTTATTTTATTAAGCATTAAAAAAATTTTTTTCAGAAACGTATGAAAATGGATTAAAAAAGCTGAAAAAGGCAGAATTTATATCAGATATTAATTCAAATAGTGATGCTAGTGAAGATTTGAAAAGGTCTCGAAAGCATAGAGCTAAGAAAACTGTGTCAAGTAGTGATGATACTACTGATAATGAAGAGATTCAATTACCATCTTTTCCTAAAATTCCAAAACTACAAACAAAAATTTTAAAAAATTCTAACAAAAAATGTAATAAACATGATGATAAACTAAAGCAGCAATTAACAGGTAAATAAAAAAAATATATGTTATAGATGCTTTTGTATATGTAATATATAATTTTAATAATTTTATACATGTTTTTATACATGATTGAAACACAGAAAACATTACAACTGTTTACAAGGAAAAAGAACCAGAAAAATTGTCGATAAATAATAATATATCTAAAACTAGAAAGGAGGACAAATATGATAATGTTGACAATAATGAAGGTAATTTATTCAGCAAAATAATTAGAAATTATATGTAGAATTTATTTGACTTTTTTTCAGGAGCAATTATTAAAAATATTATTTATAATGACAAGTTTTCTGATACGTTTTATGACAATAATAACGAAGCTTGCTCCTGTAAGTAATGATCAAATTCAAAAATTTTTATTATATACATATTTAAAATTTTCTTTATTTTCTAATTATTTTATATATTTAGCCAGCTCAGATTTTCAACGTTATGTAATAAGAAAACTTACTGATATTGGATTTAAAATTTCTTCGTTACATGAAGAACAAAAACTGTTAAATAACAGAATGAAATTTATATCACAACATAATGAAACATTTAACTTAAATGGAAATAGTGAGGAGAAAGAAATTGTAGAACAGTTAATGACTGATTTTCCAATTGATGATATTAAAGATTTAGAGCAATTTGAAAAACTTCTAATGGAAGGTTCCATTTGTCGCAAAGAATTGGTGAGTTTTGAAATTTAAAAAAAATATAAATAACAAAAAACAAATTATGTATAAAATGTATTTTATTCTATGTAATTATATAAATATATTTTGTAGATTAAACAATTATCACGTATTGGTGGAAAAGATATTAAAGGAGCGACATTTAATCTTTTACGCAAATTAATGACTGATACATTAGGTAGCAAAGGCCATGGGACGATAAGTATACCAAATCGGCCCCAGAAAGATATCAGGCTCATCATTTCAGGAAATGTTAGTACCCATAAGATACTTCGATGCTGCCAGTTTCAGATCTTTACCTATAACCGTTTCTGGATAAATCAAAAAATACTGAAAATCAGTAAAAATTATTATTCTCAGCACCTTGTGAATCGATTGATCTGAATACCAAATATGTTTTAGGGGTTGATGGTAGCTTCTAGGAAAAAAAATAAGAGCTATATCGGTTCATAAGATCCTTAAAAAAAATGCGTTTATTTTTTTAATTTTAATTTTTAACTGTGTTACGATTACGTTAAAATTATGAGACTATGTTTTTTGAATTCCTCATTCAATTTTCGATGGAATTATGAGTTTTGGGAATTTTTAAAAACGGTACGCCATATTGAAAAAAATTAAAATCCGATTTTTTGCTCAAATTTTTTTTATGATTTAACTCTTGAAATGATAAAATACAGAACTTTTGCGATTATTGTACTGTTCAAAATGACAGAAAAAATTAGAAACACTCATATGAAAATAATTGTTCTTTATTTTATAACTTCAATATTAATATTTAATTATGAACTAGAAGAAAAACGTATTAATTATATTAATCAGTAAATGATAAAAATCTTCCTATGAAGTGACTAGTCTTCATCGCTATCTTCATCAATTACTGTGGTGATATTGTCTTTATTGAATAAAGTATTAAGTACTGCTGCTGGTCTGGGGATTTTAGCCAAATATCGTCCGTGTGCCAAGTAAAAAATTATTGCAGCTACATGTGAACAACAACCAATTGTCCTCAGTCCATTAGCACATTCACAGCAATATCTTGATATTCCACTCCATCCAATTGTATTTGGTTTATATTCAATGAAACATCTGTAAACCTTTCTACCAATATGGCGAGATTGTACTAGAGCTTTCGATATATTGGTTTTATCTCTAACAAACTGAATCGTCATATTATCTGATTCATCTATCATCTCTGCTAAATATGATATTGCTTGTTTATATTGATAGGAACCCGTGAATAAAAGTTTCAAGTCTTTTTCGGTCATTTCTGGAAAATCTATCAAATCACTAGACATCAAGATCAAATCAAATACTGATAATACATTAGCTGAAGAAGTAGACAAAAATGGTTGGCAGCGAAAAAAACTTCCATTTGAGACAATTCTGTCTAGTGATTTGATAGATTTTCCAGAAATGACCGAAAAAGACTTGAAACTTTTATTCACGGGTTCCTATCAATATAAACAAGCAATATCATATTTAGCAGAGATGATAGATGAATCAGATAATATGACGATTCAGTTTGTTAGAGATAAAACCAATATATCGAAGGCTCTAGTACAATCTCGCCATATTGGTAGAAAGGTTTACAGATGTTTCATTGAATATAAACCAAATACAATTGGATGGAGTGGAATATCAAGATATTGCTGTGAATGTGCTAATGGACTGAGGACAATTGGTTGTTGTTCACATGTAGCTGCAATAATTTTTTACTTGGCACACGGACGATATTTGGCTAAAATCCCCAGACCAGCAGCAGTACTTAATACTTTATTCAATAAAGACAATATCACCACAGTAATTGATGAAGATAGCGATGAAGACTAGTCACTTCATAGGAAGATTTTTATCATTTACTGATTAATATAATTAATACGTTTTTCTTCTAGTTCATAATTAAATATTAATATTGAAGTTATAAAATAAAGAACAATTATTTTCATATGAGTGTTTCTAATTTTTTCTGTCATTTTGAACAGTACAATAATCGCAAAAGTTCTGTATTTTATCATTTCAAGAGTTAAATCATAAAAAAAATTTGAGCAAAAAATCGGATTTTAATTTTTTTCAATATGGCGTACCGTTTTTAAAAATTCCCAAAACTCATAATTCCATCGAAAATTGAATGAGGAATTCAAAAAACATAGTCTCATAATTTTAACGTAATCGTAACACAGTTAAAAATTAAAATTAAAAAAATAAACGCATTTTTTTTAAGGATCTTATGAACCGATATAGCTCTTATTTTTTTTCCTAGAAGCTACCATCAACCCCTAAAACATATTTGGTATTCAGATCAATCGATTCACAAGGTGCTGAGAATAATAATTTTTACTGATTTTCAGTATTTTTTGATTTATCCAGAAACGGTTATAGGTAAAGATCTGAAACTGGCAGCATCGAAGTATCTTATGGGTACTAACATTTCCTGAAATGATGAGCCTGATATCTTTCTGGGGCCGATTTGGTATACTTATCGTCCCATGGCCTTTAACCCTATTCGGTCAAAATTCACCCAAGAGAAATTTTTTTTTTTTTTTACAATATTTTTGTGTTATAATAATTTTTACTTATTTATTTTCATTGTTCAAGTAAAATAAACACTCTTTAAAATTCGACATTTTTCGCGCATTCAAACATTAAAATAAATATACTTTTTGTGACGAGCAATATTATATTCTTTTTTTTATGAAAATATTATATTACTTATGGGTACTAACATTTCCTGAAATGATGAGCCTGATATCTTTCTGGGGCCGATTTGGTATACTTATCGTCCCATGGCCTTTAATTATGTTGAAGGTAGAGGAAAGCAAGTATTTTATGACTTAGAGATGCGGAAGATTATATTTAGTAAGTAGATATTTCAAGTATTCTAATTAGAGTGATTCTACAATAGATGTCAGAAGTTGTGTCGAATGTCGGAAGTAGCAAATTGACCAATCACAGTCAAGTATTTTCGAAAATATAGCTGTTTCTGACATCCGGCACGACTTTTGACATCTATTGTAAAATTACCCTTATAGTGTTTGTATGTATGTACGTTTGAGTATACATATGTATAAAAAGTATATTTAACATGTAAATAAAATTTTCTTTTGTTTTAGGTGTTATACAAGCTCAATTTGCGGAAGCAACAGAACATTCCATTGCTGATCCAATTAAATCTTGGCTGCGACATGCAAGTGAACGCAATCGAAAAAAAAACAAGCAATGAGATTTAGACTATTTCATATGGTGCCTAATTATTGCTAAGAATTCGACTATTTCTTAAGAATTATTATGATATTATTTTATTTGATTTATATTGTGGTACCTGATTATTTTCTAAGAATTTAACTATTTGTTAAGAATGATTTGACTATTATTTTATTTGATTATTAAGATTGCTATTTCAGATAAAAGAGAATTAGACTATTTCATATTACAGTACCTAATTATTGCTAAGAATTCGACTATTTTTTTTTCTCAAGAATTATTTGACTGTGTTATTTTATTTGATTATTTTAGAACTTATTCGCAAAAAATTTTATTGTTTTGTTTTGTGGTACTCGATTATTTGCTTTTTATAAAACACAAATTGTTTTATGTTACAATATAATTTTGTTAATTGTAAACTAAAACTATATAACAATATAATTTTGTTAATTATATTGTTATATAGTTTTAGTTTACCATATAATTTATAAAAAAATAAAATTTATTAATTCATTTTTGCAAATTCTTTGTAGTTTTTTTATATTTTTAAAATAAAAAACCTTTTCTTCCAATACAGCACATCCCGTCCTGTTGACGTCTTGCGGACGTCCCGGACGTCCACAAGACGTCCACAGAACGTTCGGGATGTCAACAGGACGGGATATGCTGTATGGGTTCACATCCTGTCAAATCCTTAAGAAGTCCTATACATATATCCTCGGGATGATCCTGGGACCAAAAATGAGCGATCATTTGATATTCCTCAGGACGTCCTGAGTATATCTCGGGATAAAACTAGGATATCCCTAGGATATCTGCAATGTCCGTCCTGGATGTTCTTAGGATTTCCTGAGGATGTCGTTGTGCTGTCTGGGGTTATATTTGTGTGTACGTGTGCGTATGCGTGTGCGTGCATGCGTATTTACTATATACTATTATTAAACATTACTATTACTAACATTACTAACACTATTACTAATTGTAAGCATTGTACGTTTTCCAGCAAATGACAACGCACAAGTCAACACACAAAGACAGAATACTTGTGTCGACGATACTTGTGTCGACTTGTCACTTGCTAGAAAACGTACATTATTACTACACTAATACTAATATAATAACTATATTATCAAAAATTTATTAGAAACATTATTTTTTTTGCAAATGTTGTGATATATGTGTCAATATAATGGCAGCAGATAATTTCACGAACGTGATTGTTATAATGTCTCGGTTAACGTCGCGCAATGTGAAAATAGACACTAAACCTGAGGCATTTAAAATGGACGTGACGATGGACCTCTCACCCCTCCGATTTTATTTCCTGCGTCTAAAATAGTACTTTACGCTCCCTCCAGGTATTTCTTACCTCCATGAGTTAATTACTTCTTTTTTGTTTTTATATAGATATAGAGTTTGTTCCTTTTTTCAGACATTGTATGCTATAACATATTTGAGTCGTTTGTATGGTGCTACTGTAATAAAGATCAATTTGTTTTGCTCTACTAAAGAACAATGTGTTTTTTCCACTGTCTAATTATGTTCTGCGACAAGAATAAGACAAAAATAAATACAATTAAAAATACTTTATAAAATATACTTTATCATCATAAGCATAAAAAGTACTACAAATACAAAACAAATACAAGCATTGTAAAGAGAAATAAACAAATACATGTGAATACAAATACAAGCACTGTAGAAATAAGTTACACTGTAAAATAAGTTACAAATTATTCTAATTGTTAATTTATATTTATAATTTTACCTGAAATTGTCACAACTGCGGTGTAAAAAAATTGAAGCACGGAACGCCACTATGTAAGAAAAATATTAAAAAACAAAAAATATTAGTACTTTGAATAAGTTCTCGCTGTTTTTTCGTGAAAATTAATGCTTTATTTTAAAAAAGTCGTAAAAAACATGTCACTGAAAGTATTGTCCATCGCTAGCCACTACTTTTTCTCATCCTTCTGGCAGCATTTGAATTCCACGTCGAAAAAACGACACATCTTTTGAGGCTATTCAAGAGTCGACCCATTTTTTGGCATCTTCATAAGAATGGAAGTGCTGGTCAGCCAGGCCATGTGCCATCGATCGGAACAAGTGATAATCAGAAGGGGTAATGTCTGGTGAATACGACGGGTGGAGTAGGACTTCCCATTTAAGCGTCTCCAAGTAGGTTTTCACCGGTTTTGCAACATGTGGCTGAGCGTTGTCATATTGCAAAATCACTTTGTCGTGTCTGTGCTCGTATATCGGCCGTTTTTCCTTCAATGCTCGGTTCAAACACATCAATTGTAGTCGATAGCGATCTCCCGTGATGGTTTCGTTCGGTTTGAGCAGCTCATAATAAATTACACCCAGCTGATCCCACCAAATGCAGAGCAGAAGCTTTGAACCATGGATATTCGGCTTTGCCGACGATGTTGATGCATGTCCGGGCTTATCCCATGATTTTCTACGCTTAGAGTTATCGTAGTGTATCCACTTTTCATCGCCAGTCACGATACGATGCAAAAAACCTTTCCTTTTCTGCCGTTGAAGCAGCTGTTCACGCGTGAAAAGACGCCGTTCGACGTCTCTCGGCTTCAATTCGTACGGCACCCAATGTCATTGCTTTTGAATCATTCCTAATACTTTCAAACGTTTCGAAACTGTTGTGTGATTAACTCCTAATGATTCTGCAAGTTCATCTAGCGTCTGACATGAGTCTTCATGAAGTAATGCCTCCAATTCTTCGTCTTCAAACTTTTTCGGTGCGCCAGAGCATTCTTTATCTTCAACATCAAAATCATTATTTTTCAAGCGTCTAAACCAATTTCTGCATGTTGTTTCCGACAGAGTATAGTTGCCGTAAGTCTTAACAAGAATTCTATGTGCTTCAGCTGCAGATTTTTTAAAAATAAAGTAGTGCAGTAAAATCCCCCGCAAATACTCTTTTTTTGGCACAAAACTCGACATGTTTAACACTATGAAAAAAAGGTTGTTTACACTTCGGCGCAATGACATACATTGAATTTCAAGCTTGTTTATAGTACTTCCCTATAGATGCGTTACCATCTTAAACGACACGCACGCAGTTTTGGTAACATCATCTGCTGGAAAACAGCGAGAACTTATTCAAGGTCCTAATATATATTTTAATATTAGGTGTACAACTTTGCTTCCGCCGTTTTCCTATAGATGGCTTTAGCGGTAAGTGATGGTCGAAATAAATAGATCATATACGTCATACAATAAACTTGGACATCTATCAACATAACATAGAAACATTAGTCGATTTGTCTGCATCATAAAGTTATTCTCGATTGAAAATGTCAGTTTACTAGCCAAATTCTCGTCATTTGCGGGAGGTTTTAATTTTCTGCTTCAATATGAAGAAATCTGCGGCTGAAGCTCATCGAATGCTCTCAAATACTTATGGTGAGGCCGCTATTAGTGAAAGAACGTGTCGTGAGTGGTTTCAACGCTTCAAGAACGATGATTTTGACGTCGAAGACCGGCATAGTGGTGGAAGAGAGAAGGTTTTCGAAGATGCAGAATTGGAGGCATTACTTAATCAAGATTCGTGTCAAAATCAAAAAGAATTGGCACGATCATTGGGAGTGACTCAACGAGCTATTTAAAAACGCCTCAAAGCCATGGGAATGATTCAGAAGCAAGGAAATTGGGTGCCGTACGAGTTGAAGCCAAGAGATGTTGAACGGCGTTTGTTTGCTTGTGAACAGCTGTTTGAAAGGCAAAGACGGAAGGGATTTCTGCATCGCATTGTAACTGGGGACGAAAAATGGGTTCATTATGATAACCCCAAGCGTAGAAAATCATGGAGAGTTCCCGGCCATGCTTCCACGCTGACGGTCAAACTAAATATTCACGGCTCCAAGGTCATGCTCTGTATTTGGTGGGACCAACTCGGCGTAGTGTATTATGAGCTGTTAAAACCGACTGAAACAATCACAGGCGATCGGTATCGAACGCAATTGATGCGTTTGAGCCGAGCATTGAAAGATAAACGGCCGCAATACAATAAGAGACACGATAAAGTGATTTTGCAGCATGACAATGCTCGACCCCATGTTACGAAAGTGGTCAAGACATACTTGGAAACGTTGAAATGGAAGTCCTACCCCATCCGCCGTATTCTCCAGACGTTGCTCTCTCTGATTATCACTTGTTTCGATCAATGGCACACGGCCTGGCTGACCAACACTTCCGGTCTTATGAAGAAGTAAAAAATTGGATCGATTCGTGGATCGCCTCAAAAGATGACCAGTTTTTTCGACGCGGGATTCGTACGCTGCCCGAAAGAGGGTAAAAGTAGTGGCCAGCGATGGACAATACTTTGAATCATAAATGCCCGGGAAAAAATGAAAGAGATCTGAACAGACATGATCAGATCTAATCTACTCAGATATGGTTTGATCAAAATATTGGCCCTATCTGATCAGATTCATTCAGACATGAATAGATCTAAATAGATCCTAGCAAATGTAGCCACCGTTATAAAAAATATACTATAATTATGGGTTTTTTGGGTATTTTATAAAATTTATATATATATATATATATATGTTTTATTTTATACTATCTGAATTATATAAACATACTTGGTATTAAAATATATATTACATGATTGTAATATTGCACCTCCGTTTTATATTTTTTAAATGAGATATATAACGTACAGCTTAGTCATGTAGTATCACAAATGTAGTATCACAAAAACCTAAAAAAAAAATTTTAATCAAAATAGCTAAATTATACAATACTAAATACAGACTATATCATAATGAAATTTGAAAAAAATTAGAAATTAAAAAAGAATAATATTTGACATAAAATATTCTTGGCTTGATTAAAAGAAATTAAAATAAAAATTAAGAAATATTCCGTATGTACTATACTTTCGTAAGTATAAAAAAATAAAAATGTAGGATAGTTGATAGTATAAAAGTTGATAGTATAAAAGTTATTTTTAAATAGTTTCATTTCTTGCTGCTTGTCTTTTTAGTTCTCCGATTTTCTGCGTCATTGCTTGTTCGATTTCTTTTATACTCTGTTGAGGCCAATTTTTCATTCTAGCATACTTCATTGAAAAATCTATAAATTATAAAACAACCTTTTATATAAAACTTATATTTTTTTTAAGTTCCTAACATTTTTGTAATATCACTTTTATATTGTTATTGAATATATGTATTGATATGAAATTTACACACCAATTATAGCGTCTTTTGCAATACCGTGTAAGCAATCCACTTGTATCGGCGGATTTTGCCGTTTTGTCACTCTGGGACTTTGACCTTTTAACGTTGATTTTACGATTGCTTCGGGTTTAAAAACAGCAGGTATTAACTGCCGAGCGAGATGCGATGCTTTTTTCGCCATTGAAAGAGCAGCTTCTAGCATCCGTCTTTTGCAATAAATACCGTTTTCTAATAAAACCATCTAGATAATAAAAAGGTATATATGCATATTAAGGAGTTCCCTTTTCAACTTATTGCAAATAAAATAAATCCAGAGCGAATCTTATTGTCAGTGCACAATAATACTTTTTTAGGTAAATTTACAAACATTTAAAAATTCCTCACAACTGCGCGCTGCATGTTTTTGGGGATAAAAAAACACAGCTCTTAAGTAGAAGTATAGGACTACAAATGTAATATCACGAAACTACATTGCTAATCAATTTAATCGGCATGGGGAGATCGTAGAGATGTTTGTAGACATTAAAATAATTAAATTACTTAGCAATTTAATTTCGTGATATTACATTTTTAGTTTTATTATTTAACAGCTGTGTTGTAAAATTCAACAAAACATGCGGTGCGCAGTTGTAGAGAACTTGTAAATGTTTGTAAATTTACTTAGAAAATTATTATTGAATATTAACATCTGCTTTTGACTGGTATCGCTAATTTAGTTATTTAAATTTGTTTTATACACTTGCCATCATATAAGGATATTGATTATATTGTAAAAACTTTTATTGTTTTTCTTAAATTTCGTCTGAATTTCAGTTTGAATTTTATTTTAATTTATTTATATGTTATAAAGTATCAGAATACTATATTTATTAGAAGGTATTAAAAGTATTTATGCAATGAAATATTTTATAAAAAATGCAATACGAAAAGCTTACGTGATCAATTGCCAAATCGGCGCCAAAAAGTTGTGTATCGTCGTAATACTTTTCGATTTCATGATCGCTCAAATTATTTGCGTTTTCAACAAGATGGTCTTCTATTAACTCATCTTCCATCTCGTCTTCATCCTCACTTGCCACACTAACAGTTTCTTCATTTTCTTTTTCGATATTTTCATTGTTATTCGCTATTAAAAAATATTTACATAAATGAAAAAATTTACCAACAACTTTCATAACTGTTTTTTTAATATTATGCTTATATTTAATTCTTTTTGTAAAAATCTTTAGTATTTCTCTTATAAAATTATTTTTAATTTTTCATAAAAACAAGCCAGTGCATACAAAAAATGTTTTTAGTATAGTCATGTTTATTTAAAAATATTAAAAAAATTTCAAAATATCTGATAATATTTATACAAATGAAGTATATATGATATATAAAACACATACATTTTTTCTGTTTCAATTTTTATTAATTTAATGGGATCTAATCAAAATTCATTGTATAAAATAAAAGTATTTATAGAAAAAATGTTAACAATGGTAAAAAAGCATATTTCAAAATTTATGAGAAAATTTATACAAATCAAGTATAAAAAATCTTTGTTTTTTCAATTGGTTATGAATATCATGATTTTCAAATCATAAATCATTATAAATTTGTTTTTAGATAAAACAAATCATTATTTATAATAAATCATACATACCAAAAATATGTTAAAATTTGCAGATACTAGTTTTGTTATTTCGAATTAATTTTCAATATCATAATTTAATTCTTTTTTTTAAGTTATGAAGAAGAAAACAATAAATCTTTTAAAGTTATATGTAGTTGATGAACAAATTATATATTCTATAAACATAAAAAAAAGAAATATAAAAAATATATAAAAGTCTATAGAATATATTTCAATACATACGTAATGAATTAACTTTCAATGTTGATTGTAATTTTGTAATTTTATTGTTGGCGTCTTCCAACAACTTTAAAAGTTCTTCCTTCGTAGGACTTTTTTTATTTTTTATCTCTTCATCAGAGGAATACGTCGTCGAAAGACTTCGAGACGAATTCATAGACTCATCTAAATTCATTTTTCTTTTCTTACTCGTGACATTGTTCACAGTCTCTTTAATGTTCTTAGTTTTCTCACTTGTGACATTGCTCACAGTCTCTTTAATGTTCTTAGTTTTCTGTACATAAAAAAAACAGTCATAATATTGATAATTGACAAATTATACATTCAGGTGATTATAGAATATAAGTGATAGTTATTACTTTATTGTATTATATATTCTTGTTAAAAATGTAGCAAGTAAAAAATTTATTATCTAAAATGTTTCTACAAATTTGAATTTTATTACTGTATCATCTTATTAACTTATTTTCAAAAACTTTTATCTTTACTTTTGGAAGCTTTTAGTAACTTTTCAATTAAGCCACAGTGTCGTTGATTACATCATATGTCGACTAAGGAGAAAGTATAGTGGCGTTGACAAAATTGACAATTCAATATTTATTCTTGGAGAATACAAAAGCAATATATATATATAAAATCAAGTTATATGTGTGTATATATATATGTATATATATATGTATATGTATATGTATATGTATATGTATATGTATATTTACATGAGGATGTATTGTTCTATTTTTTTTTCCAGTCATCATTTGCCTTTTATTGACAAATTTGTTACCTCCTTCACGGGTCTGTTTTGACTTATTGCTATTTCGTTTTATTTTATATTCTGTCTTACATCTCTTCAGCTCTTTTTCAATTGCCTCTTGATCATCTATACACATAAAAAAGAATAAAACTGAAGATTCAAAACAATTTATTCGTGCATATTAAATTTTAAAAATTAAGTCAGATACTAACATATGCTTATCAAATTATTAGCAAAAGAATAACAAACCTGAGAACATAATGACGTGTCCAGTATATTGCTTTTTATTATAATAGAATTTAACAATTTCTCCTTTCTGTACCGTATCATGATCGAAAATGACATCTTTATCATTTATCATGCAATATGACTCGTCTTCGTCGCATTTTAAAAGAAACATTATTTCACCAAAGATGTAAAGAACACTATCACAGAATCTGTAACTACTTTCAACAAAAGGCACCTGTAATCGAAGATCCCTAACCGCACAAGCACTCTTGGGGACGTCCTGAGGACGTCTCGACGTCCTGAGGACGTCTCGACGTCCTCAGAATGTACTCTAAATGTCTCAACGTCCAGGAGACGTCCCCAGGAGTGCTTGTGCTGTTAGGAATCTTACTGTTTGTATGATTCCGAAATATGTACCACAAAATGCACGAGATACGAACAGAAGCTGGAAGCACGAAAATAATTCGACCACGTGACTACATGCGATGCGACACGCAAGCGCAGAAAACTGTGCGCTTGCATACATGGAAACCTCATATTCCTACGTCGCTTTGAAAACAGTTGACTATATATTGTTAAAAGGTTATATACATATAGTTAAAAAAAAATAGTGGTACTTTACAAATTTTAGATAAATTCCACAATCTACATAGGTAATGTATGTATGTGTGCATATGTATGTATGTATATATATATATATACTAAAATATTTTAAAATTTTTATTGGTTTTATTATGCTGTTTTTGTTATAAGACATTCAATTCCTAATGCATTTTTAATTATTTTCTCTGTTTTTTATTTAATTCATAGTGTGATAATAATAATATTATGATATTGATTATTGCTTCTTAAATTTGCTATTGGTCATTTATCATGTCTGACGACAATGACGATAGTTATAATAACAATAATTATCAGTCCAGGAAAAAATATAAAACTTGGCAGATGGATGAAAGCATTCCGGTATGTATACAATAAGTGTAAAAAACATTGAACAATAGACATTAGATCTGTTTTATAGATAAACTAGTATTTTACACATTATTATGTGTTTTTTTTTGTATTATTAATAATTTCAAAAAAAAGGAATTTATAAGTTGGTAACAAAGTTAACTAAAAATTAAAAAAAAACACACAGCATCATTTTTTATTGAAATTATACAGTATGTTATAATAGTTAGTCGAACTGTCCATATTTATATATGTGGAAAAAATGTATATAATGGCTGACACTACTATATAGGAAATATTAATTACAAGAATTACAATTTATTTTATTTTTCTCATAGGTTCCTTTGAGGACAATATCAAGATATTCAAATTTATCTCATTTAAATATGGATTCCATTATTAATAAAGAGAATGAAGAACTATTGCAAAAATCAAGTTGTGAAAACATTTTCATCAATATTACTAATAATGAGAGAAACGATATTGTGTTAGAAAATTGCGTTATCAGACATGACAATGGTGATGACAGTATTACTGGATCTGATGATGAGAATAATCAGGAGATATTTTTTGAACATGACAAACTTTCCACTTATGCTTCGAATAAAAGTTCTAATAGCGATGATATTACTCAGAATTACAGTAATAGTGATGATGATAACATTGAACTTGGAGAACAGTCAATGGTTTATGAAAATAGTAAACAAACAACAGATGAGGCGGTTCTATCAGTTCTACAATTATACATGAAACATAAATTGACTAAAAACGCTTTGAAAGATATATTAAAAACGGTTGGTAAAATGCTTCCGGTATCTAATAATATGCCTACAACTGTTTTTAAATTATTCAAATATATTACAAATTTAGCTCCTCCATGTGCTGTCATAAAATACTATTATTGTAAAAGTTGTCAGATATGTTATAATGATAAAGCTGAGCATTCCATCCAAACATGTCCAACGTATTCACTGAATAATGAAAATACTGGTGTTTTTTATGAACTGAATGTTGTGGATCAGATAAAATATTTGTTTGAACATAGGAATCTATATAAACTTATACAGCAACGTGAACCTCATGATTCTAGTGTAATTACTGACATCACTGATGGCTCAGAATATTTGAGAGTTAATTATTCAGAAGCGCACAAAAGAGGATTATATGATTTAACATTGATACTGAACACAGATGGTTTATGTCTGAAAAAAAGTTCCACTGGAAACTGTTGGCCATTAATGTTTACGATTGCTGAGATTCCAAAGAATTTGAGGAATAATTTTGTGATTATTATTGGAATGTGGTATGATAAGCATAAGCCTTTAATGAACTTGTTTCTTCAACCCTACTGCGAAAAATTGAAAATCTGTTTTGATGAAGGTGTCAATTGGATTCATCCAATAAATAAAACACAACATAATTCTAAAGTTGTTGTTCCATTAATAGTAGCTGATGCTCCAGCTAGAACACAAATACAAAACATTTTGAATTTTAATGGACGCTACGGTTGCAACCTTTGCGAAATAAAAACTCAAAAGTGTAAAATATTACCAAACAAGAAATGTAAGCGTATATATCCATTTATTAATGAACAACAGATCATGCTTAGAACCAGCAAGAGAATGAGAATTCAAGGAAAAAAAGTACAAACAAGAGCATTAGATAATATTAGAGGTGTAAAAGGAATTCCCATCATTTCGACTCTTCCTCTTATTGACATCAGCACGTGTATGGTACCAGAGTTTATGCATTCTGTACTTCTCGGATCAGTAAGGCAATTCACGAATCTTTGGTATGAATCAAATGGAAAATGGTGTGTAAAGAAGTCTTTGAACGATATTGACAAGTTTCTCTTAAAAATTCGGCCTCCTGATACCTTCCACCGAATGCCAAGATCATTATCTCTCTTGCACTTGTATAAAGCATCCGAGTGGTATGTTTGGCTTTTATTTTACTCTTTACCCACAATAACCGAATATTTATCAGATAAACATGTTCAACATTGGATTCTACTTTCAAAAGCTATTTATATTCTTCTTGGAGATAATATTTCAAGTAAGGATATCGAAGAAGCAGAAATCTTACTTAGACTATTTGTAAGCCGTGTAGAAAGGCTTTATAACGACAGACAATTAACTTATAATGTTCATATGCTATTACATCTTGGACTTTGCGTAAAGAGATGGGGTCCTTTATGGGCTTGGTCGGCCTTTCCTTTTGAAAACTTCAATGGACTTCTTTCACGTATCAGTCACGGTTCTAAGCACATCGGACAAGAATTGATCAATAATATAATAATTACTCAAGGCATTCAAGTACTGAAAAATAAAGTTACAAAACATGTATTATCACCAGAAAGTATTCAAGATTGTACTATTGGTAAACCTTTAAAAATCGTTCTTAACGAAACTGAAATTAAAAGTGAGTTTTTAACATCTGCAGGTACAGTGGATCAAATAATACAAATCGAAAAGAATGATGTTCTTATTTATGGTCGAGCAAGAATTTTTTCTGAAATTTATACATCCGAGAAACATACACTTTTAAAGACAAATAGTTACAACGTTGAATTTAAACTAAAAAATGCTGAATCAAAACAATATGGTTCGATTAGATTATTTTTTATAATGTTGGACAATGTATTTATCATGTTCCGTCCATTATCGGTAATTCATAAAAATATGTTTTATCATCGAGACACCAAGACAAAAGTAAATCATATCTTACCGATAAAAGAAGAAAATTATTTTTATAATGTTCAAGTAAAAGATATTGATTATATGTATAAATTAGTAAGAGTGGGAAATTACATATGTAAAACATTACATTCGATGAAAACAATTATATAAACCATAATGTATAATATTACAATGTTTTTCTTTTTTATTATTCTTTCGAATTGTTTTGATCCTAATCCCAATACATCTATAATAAATAATGCCAATAACGAAAAATTTCATCTAATTGTACTGATTTTTATGCCATACTTTAAAATGTTCAAAAATTATTTCTTTCAAAATTTTTATTTTATATTAAAAGCTGAATATATTTGAAGAGATTCAAATTTTTAACATAAAATTTGTTGGAGTTTAAGAAAACAAAAATTGTTATCCGCAATTTTACTTATACACATTAGAAATTAAACATTTTTCTCATTTTCATAACGGACATCTTACCAACTATTAATTTTGCATGGTACAGGTTTAATTGTCTGACCAGATTTGTTCAGATCTGGCAAGATCTGATGTGTAATGTCTGGTCAAATCTTAGCAGATCTAATGTGATCTGATATTATCAGATTAGATCTCACGAGATCTGATTTTATTAGCAACCCAAATATATTGCGGTAAAAATTATTAGATCTGATGAGATTAAAATATGTCTAGTTTGGTCTGATCAGACTTGGTAAGATCTGATGTGTAATATTTGCTTATATCTCATGATATCTGATGTGACCAAATAATGTCCGATTAAATTGGAAAAGATTTGACTGGATCTGCGATTCAATATCAGACAGCAACAATGATTAGATTTGGTAAAATCGGACAACAGTTTAATATTTCTGGTTGGACCTGAATAGATCTGCTTATGCAGATCTGATGTAATAAAATTGTATCTGATCAGATTTGACTTTATCTAAATTCCAGATCTTATGTTATCTAATTTTATCAAATCAGGCATAGTCAGATCTCCTTCATTTTTTCCCGGGTGTATAACCAGTTTTTTACAATAAAGCCTCGAATTTCGGAAAAAAACGGCGGAAGCAAAATTGTACACCTAATACATACTGTTATAATACTTTAAAATATTATTATATTCTCATCTTTTGTACATACTTACATTATTGTAATTACTATTATTGTAATTTTTAAAACCTCCTAATTCATTTAAACATTTCCCTACCAAATCCATTGTTCAAATCCATTATATATATTTGCCGTAAATCAAATTATCGCAGTTAATTATTAATCATTTTGTAAATGATAATATGTTTTTTAATATTTCGTAGTTATTTCGTAGTAAAAAATATATATGTAACATAAAAAAATTGGCGCAGCACATTTGTGGTGATAAACTGTGTCGTGTCGTGTTGCATATAACAATTCTCTGTTGTATGTTGCGTTTGCTTTACAAATGTGAATATACTAGAATGTAAGCGTTACTACTCGTGTTGCTTTATGCCACAATATACGACACGCGAAATTAAAATTGCAGGACGTATCGTCTTGCTGCGGAAGGCGTTTCCCTTTATTACTGATTCTATTTAAATCGACATATAACGTATATTTCTTTGCCAACGTATCGACACTAAGAGAATATGGAATCATGCGGTTGACAGGAACTTTTCACTTCGAGTTATTAAGAATTCCATTTCAACAAGCACAGGCCAGCCAATGGATGTCTTTGATACCCGGTATTTCCGAGTTAACAAGCTGCTGCTATCATTTCTCGGTCTGTGGCCAGTACAGTCATCGTCTAATAATAAAAACATCTTTTTCTATTGTACAATACTTGGTATACTGATTATACTCCTGCCGCAGGTATCTTGTAAATTATTGTACACGGTTTAGAAAAAAAAGAAGATTAACTAGAATTTTTATAAGTCTTCTGAAGTTGTCAGTGACTTTTGTGTCATTCAAATTATTTTATACAACAAAAGTCATATATCCCATATTAAATATTGTACAATATATTAATATATTAATTACAATTTAATAGATCGCATTCTTATTCAAACGTATGAGAAATTTTAACGATTTTTACGATGTTCTGCCAACTTTAATTGGTGCATGTATTTGTCTCTTAAAAACAATTAGTCTCCACTGGCAAACCGAAAAGGTAAGCGTGTAAAATGTGCCACATTAGTTATATTTTGTCTAAAAAAAATTGCCGAAACAGCTTAGGATGTTGATTGAACATGTGCGTCATGATTGGTACTTATTGGAGGAACACACATGATATTTGGATTTTGATGGAATATGCCGAGAAAAGTCGGATATTCACACTGGTTTATTTAAGTACACCTAACGATAAGTATACTCAACGTTCGCTCTCCTGAACAATTACGCAAAGATAAGTAATTTCTTTTTACCAGTTTTTATAAGCACCAGTGCAATCAGTTTCGTGACAGCGCCGCTCACCATACCATTACTCGACATCATACTGGCGTTAAACGTAACGAGATCGAAGCAAATGCCGCACCCGACCGAATTTTTCTTGGATTTGGAAAAGCATTATTATATTCTTCTAATAGTTACGTTTGTAGGATACGCTGTGTGCTGTACAACAGTGATCGCAATCGATACCATCTATTTCGTATTGCTACAACATACTTGTGGTACACTGGCTATATTGAGGTATCCTACTTTTGCTTTGACTCGTTTTAATAGAAAATATCTCTTTTATATACATAACTATGTTTATACTATACATAACTATATACTTGTAGTTATCGTTTGAAAAAATTGGCTGTACACGATAAATCGAAATATATCGATTGTAATGCCATATCTAAAAGGGATCTTGAGAACATGGTACAATGTATTCAATTACAAATCAGAATAGAGAGGTTTATATAAATTGAACGAATTATACTATAAGATCGGGAAAATATTATAGATATGATATATAGATTTTTTTATCTCTATTTATTAATAGACTAATCCGTTTGATTGAGTCGACGTTTGCAATATGTCTTTTTTCCGACATAGGCATAGGACTTCTACTTCAGTGTTCTACATGCGTAATGGTACATACATAATAAATTTTAAATCACAGTTAATATCTGTTTAATGTACTATCGTTACATATGACGACAGAACATATTCTCTTTTATTTTGATTCGATTTTGCAATTTGTGTGTCATTGTGCAGATCGCAATTCAAACAGAAATGGTGAGAAACGGACCGCTTTTGCTCCTTCAATCTACTCGAATTTTCTTTAACAGTTGGATAGGACAGAAAATAATAGATCACAGTTCTCAGATTTCTGTTGCAGCGTAAGTTATCAATTTAATTAATTAGTGACGTCGTGATTTGAAAGTTATAATATATTTTCAGGTATAATAGCATGTGGTATCAAATGTCTTTAAAAGCAAAAAAGATGTTGCTATTTCTAATAATGAAATGTCAAAAACCATGTCGCATAACTATGGCGAAATTATATGTAATTTGCTTAGAAAGTTATAGCACGGTATGATAAAGTTTAGTATATATGATTTAGTTACATAAATAAATCTAAATCTATTTTCAAATAATATTTAAAACATAGAAATATTTCATTTAATTTTATGTATTTAAAATTACGTGTAAAATTACATGTATATATTTAATATTTTATTTTTAAGCTCATGAGAACATCTGCTTCCTACGTTACAGTAATGGTATCATTCAGTTCGGATAACATGTAATTATTCGTTATATAAACATGAGTTACTTTGTGCATCATATTGTTAAAAGAGTATTATATTATAAATAAAAATATATTTTGTTTTATATAGATTATTGACAATTTTAGTATCTGCAACTATAATTTTTATTTTTTATTACAAGCTAATTTTTAATTCCTTTTTCGATTTTTATACACTTATGTTTTTTGTTATTTGTATTTTGCACTGACCTTTTTTTTAACGTAGGGAAATCCTCATGGATACCCCCGGAGAACGGATTATGCCGGATTCTTACCGACTGAAACCCTACGGTGGTCCTCCTCGTGCGGGAATGCAACAGGCATACTACCAGTGTCCCCCAACGCACAGTGTGAAGGGACAGGGAGGTCGGTGAGCGACAAGGAGGGACCCTCCTCCAAAGAAGGGGTGAAGGGAAAGGCTGGCGCTGGTGCGCCTCCCTCCTGTCACCCCCCTGACCCTGACTGGAGCGATGTTGCCGGACCACCTGGCAAGGTCGCTTTCCCACTTCGAGCCGCTTAATGGCCACCAAGCGCCCCCGCACTTGTTGCCTGTTGGCCGTGTCTCGTTGTGGGGAGGGGAAATCGCACCACGCTGGCGATTTCAGAGGAGGCGAGTGTATTGTCGCCTCCTCTGCTCCCCCTCTTTTGGCGTTGGGGTCCCGTTCTCGATCCCTTTCCACCGCCTCCTTCTGCAAGAGAACATCCTCGCAGAAGGAGGTCATCGCGCCCCATGACCTCTCGCTCTCGACCATTGCTTTCACAACGGTAACAAGAGGTCTGCCCCCCCCCTTGATGCTCCTGATGCTCCTCACTCAAAACATCAGTTAAGACACGGCGCTGACTTGCCTACGCTGAGCACTCAGCGTGTTCTGCGCCGTGTCTTCTTCCGTCCCACAGTGGTGGCACCTGGTGGTGCGCTCCGTTTTTATTCGGTGCAGGTACTCTCTGAAATACCCGTGACCTGAGAGCACCTGCACCAGTCTGTACGAGAGTCCGCCATGATTGCGATCCATCTAGTAAATCCATGTAAAATTGGATGAATCGCATTAACAGCATTGACACGCAATCCCCTGTTGTAGTTCTGCAACTCTCTCTGCCATTTTTCGATTGCGTGCTGGTCGCCCGCATCTGGTCGCCCGCGATCCTGACCGCTCGGGGTACTGGGCGCGTACCTTCCTCTCAAAGCCGCGCTTGCCACTTGTACAGCGAGGCGCGGACTCCGACCTGCAAATTCCAAGAAATTTGCCCGGCCAGTACCAACGCCGTCTCAACGTCGACGGTGTGGTACCCCCTGGCAATTCGGAAGGCCAGCACACGCTGAACCGCCAATAAGGCGGTCAGCGAAGGTTTGCAGAAGGCCTCCAATTCTTCGTGCCAAACGGGGGTACCGTAAAGCGCGATGGAACTAATCACCGCCGCATAGAGGCGGCGACAACCGTCTTTTAGGCCCCCTAAATTTGGAAAGAGGTGGTTAAAATTATTTACTTCCCTCCTGAGTCAGGGACCCAATTGGCCAAAATAATCGCGGAACGACCATCTACTGTCCAGGGTGAGATCCAAATACTTAATTTTGAACCCCATCCTTAGGCGAACCTCCTCTATTCGGATGTAGGAGTCGGGAGGCGGTCTTCTCCTTGGCCCGTAAAACCAAATGGCTTCAGTTTTCTCGACCGCCACCCGCAGTCCCAACATCCGAATTTTACACTGGCCTGCCATTATGTGCGTTATGTCAATCGGTTAATTTATTATAACTTATTACAATTATTTGACTTTATTCGACACTGATTTCGACATTGATTTTTTATGATGTTTTTTTAATGTTTAAACTTTTTGTCATTAAATAGATTATTTATTATTTTGTATTGTATAATATTACTTGTTCGTTTTGGTCTTATACTTTTTTGTTTATTATAATTACTTATTTACAACAATCTTATTTCTTTACAATAGTCTCTTATATCTCTCATTTATTTATTTGCTAATTAATGAAAAGCCTTTAAAGGAATCAAAAATTCAAGTAGGTCGTGTGTCGTTAATAATTATATAATTAAATTTTACAATAATATAAAATTTAAACTTAACAATTAAGTATTGAACATCAATAATTTGTATTCTTTCTTTACTCTGAATAAATAAATAATAATATTAATTACTATTGTAGTGTATATGAAGTTATCTAAGATCTAATATCTATGAATAACAGATATAATACTTGTACAATTATGTACAATACGACAGACTGTCCGTCTTTCGCTGTCATCAGCAACAGACGTCACTCACATCTGCTCAATTCCTAACTTATGTTCGTGTTGCAATCTACGGCATAACTTGTTTTTTATGTATTACTGGATATTCTAACATATATTCTTGAAAAGGACCTAAATCTAAGGTCGAAACGTCGACGACACAATAAACGTTTAAATAAGATATCATTATTAGCCAGTTTGGAGTCAGTTACTGCCTTTTCCTTTGAATTTATCATCACTGGCGAAGAAAAGATTTCTACATCTCTACATTATTAATTCATTGACTGAATTAAAATATCGAGGACAGTATACAGGATATATAAAAGAAATTGCAAAAGATAATTTTTACTGTTTTTACTGGTCTCCATTGCAAATGGATTTATATAAATCTTTAATTAAAAAAGTCAGAAAAATTGAAATTGATGCAACAGGAAAATTAATGAAAGCAATAGATAAATTAAATGGTGGAAAAAAACATATATTTTTGTATCAAATTATTATTAAAGGTGAAAATAGTATCCAACCACTATTTCAAATGATTACCGAAAAACACAACACGAATTTAATTACATATTGGTTAAGAGAAATCTTAAGATATGGAGCTCCAATACCTCCGGAAGTTAATTGCGATTATTCTATGGCTCTATTAAATGCTACAAGCTTGGCTTTCAATGAACGCAATTTAAAAAATTATATTTCTGACTGCTATCGGTGGATCTCTGGTGAGAACTTACAATATCCACTTCGATGTTACATTAGAGTTGATATTGCCCACTTAATTAAAGTCATTTGTAACAAAAATATATTCTATAAAAAACATCCTAAAGTAAAGAATTTTTTTGTAAGATGTGTAGGAATAATGTCAACATGTGATAACATCGAAGACTTCATTACATTATTGACTTCAGTATTCATTGTTGCGTACAGTGAATACGATGGCAAAGATATTGATGGCAATGATGTAATTTGTGCTGAAAAACGATTGTTTTTATTTGAAAGAATAAAATCATTTACATTTACTGATGACGATAATGACAAGCAATATGATTATTTGGACGATTTTGATGAGAATAAAAATTTAAATTCATTTATTAATAATATCAGAGAACAGGCTGAAAAATTTGCAAAAGAAATTGTAGAGACCGACACATACAACGTTTTTTATTGTCCAGAACTCGTGATCAATTTAGTTAAATTAGCAAAACACTTTCCTATCTGGACAAGCATTATGACAGGTTATTTTCCTTTATCGTCTAACGTAGCAACATCTTGCAGATGTGAAGCCTATTTTAAAGAATTAAAACACTCAGATTTAGGGTCAAATTATGAACCGATGCGCGTAGATAAATTTGTTATTCGCCACATCAAGTCAATTGAAAGTTTATGTAAACTAGAACATGCTGCGATAAAACGTACTAACGAAAAAGTTGCTACACTACAAAATGAAATAAACATAAAAAAAAGAAATGTTTATTCTAGCGAATTAAAGGAAATAGATGATTATTTTCACTTGAAGGAACAAGAAAATTGGAAAGGCTTAAATACTGAAGCACGTGAAAAGCCAAATGAATTAAAAGATATTCAAGTTTCAACTTATAATAAAGTGTCTTACGATTGTATAAGTTCAACTATCATATCACAAGATTTTAGTTTAACTAACGACAATAATACGAATGAAACAAAGGACAACACAAATAAAGAAAATATATACACAAACGCAGAAACACGGAAAAGTAAAGCAATAAATATAAAAAAGAAGCCCTTAAGTGAAAACAAATGTAACAAACAGAGAGGAAAATATTTAAAGTCACGTCCAGATATTAATCTTACATACGATAGACCGTTACGAAAAAAAAAAGATGAAATATTGAGAAATGGAAATAACTGTAATTTAGTTATTGTTAATGACAAAAAGTTATATGTGAAAAACACATGTGCTTTTGATTCTTTGGTTGAAATATTAACAACATCATATTGCAATTACTCCAAATTTAAAAATTGGATCGATAAAAATTCTGAAAATATATTTTTATCTTTTATAAAGAAATATGCTACCGAAGGTGTCAACAACTCTCTTTATCAAAAGCGAGGTGTGATCTTATGTACAATCTTCGACATGCATAACAATATTATCGATTGTACTACTACTCCTAATTGGTTATTAAGTAAACTTATCACAAATTTTTGTAGCGTCGAAGAAAATAAAATTTGCACTAACAATAAATGTGAGATAAAGAGAAAAACTGTTTATAATAGATTTTAGTACAGATGTAACTTTAGATTTTAAACAAGATTTTCTTACTTTCATCTCACAATTTTTTAAAGCACAAACAGTGCCATGTAAAACTTGCCAATCGACTGTAGAAATTAAAAGAAAGCCAAATTCATATCTATTCATAGATACTGAATTCTTTTTTCAACAAAATAAAACTAGATACTCAGGTATAACAATGTTAAGCAACATTCCTGAGAAAATTGAAATTAATAATGAGATATATGTCCTAAGTGGCATTGTACGAAATATACCTGGACATTTTACAGCTTTTTGTAGAAATACAGCAGGTGTATGGGCGGAACACGACGATATGAGCCGAAAATTGCGTACAATCAAAAACCCGCATGTAACAAAGGGATATATGATAATTATAATATTCATAAAAATATAAAACAGATACAAATATATAACATGTAAACATATAACATATAAATATATAACAAAGAAATATAATATAAAAAATATAATAAAAAAATATATAAAAAAAATATAAAAAAATAATAAAAATAATATAAATATAAAAAATAATAAAAATAATATATAAAAATATATAAAAATAATATAAAAATAGTTTTTAAAAACTAATTAAAACTTTTTATATTACTTTTTATATTACACTACTTTTTTAATTTTAACTATTTCTTTTCTTTGAAAATGGTAGTCATTTTATACTCCGTTTTATTTTATTGAAATGATAGAAAAAAAATTTTTTAAATACAAAAAAAATACAAAAAAAAACAAAAATCTTTCTCGATTTACATCTACCTTGACGCGGTGAGAAAGCTTTAATACTAAAAGATGTAAAAATATTAAAAGTATACATTTTTAAAATTAATCTAAAAGTGATATGCCCCCATGCTCAAATTATCGATTCTCAACTGCTGTACTGATCAAGTGGGCACAATGGATAGCTTGGAGTCGATTTACAATAATAAAAGTGTTATTATTTCTTGTCTATACGTGTCCTACGAGCGGAGATATTGCGATACAAAGTTCAAATTAGAACATTTTCATTTGAATTTTCATAAGAAACACCATCGTTAACAGCACGAAATATTCTTACATAATAAACACTGTGAATAATCAGGACGATAATCAGGACCGATATGTATCCAATAATGAAATTAGAGAAAGCCATTTTTTAATAAAATATTTTTTTGTATTAAAATCTTGTTTGATTAAAATTATCTCCCTTATTTCTTCCGATAAAATATTTTGTTTGATCTTTTTGGCTGTAGCATTTTAATATCAAAGAACATAATAACAAAGTAATAGATTTTTAATTTTGCATAAATATCCATTCGTACACTTGGTGCGATTTGTTGATATCACTACTTTTGCAGAGAAGACACTTTTCTAAAAAAGATAGGAATGTTGTTTGTATAACAAAATATTCCTATATTAATTAATTGTACAATCCCTTAATAGGCCCTCATACTTAGCATCTTTTTTTAATGTTTTTTGAAAAAATAATTTTTTCAGGTTATACCTGACGCTCAAATATATGCAAAAGGATCCAAAACACTCGAAACAAGTAAGCGGAGAACAAGATTATAAGATCCGTTGTTTTTCACACAAAAACAACGTGTGGGCAAACGATTGCAGTGCTCAACTTGCAGAAAGTGCTGTTAGAAATCAACCGAACCGTTATTGTTAATTATTTCGTTTTAATTGTTTATAACTGTTTCCGTGCGTGGACAAACGAAATTTTTTGTTGGACAAATGTGGACAAATCGTGGACAAACGAATGCTATCAGAATTTTATAGAAATTCGCAATTGGGGGTGCTACTAATAAAATTTTTTCAAACTTTTTTTGTTGCAACTATTTTTGAGAAGGTGGACAAATGAAATTTTTTAGTGGACAAATGTGGACTAATCCTGGACAATCGTTTGGTGCTTTGAAATTAAAGAAATCTTTTCATGGGGGTGCTAGTGATAAAATTTTTTCGAAAAAGTTTTTTCTGTCATTACTTTGTTTTGGGAGGTGGACAAACGAAATTTTTTGTTGGACAAATGTGGACAAATCGTGGACAAACGAATGCTATCAGAATTTTATAAAAATTCGCAATGGGGGCTAACTTCACAGAGTTGGCCCTTTTCAAGTATATCTACAAATATATAAAATGTAGGACAATACAGGCTAACAACGCAATATTACATAATAATGTTAACTTATGACTTACATAGGCGTCCGCTTAGAGCAACACATACTTTAAGTTTATGAGCACAAATAAATTAATAAGTTGCTGTGGAACTAACGAATACGTGAAATAGCGTCTGATGTTTATGACGGTAAAAGATTTACTGAGACTGAAGGTGTCTTTTCTAATGAATAGTCGAAAAAAGGGGGCAAGATATCTAAACTTCTTCTCCAATCATCCTTTAAAATATAAAAAGAACACAATAACGAACCTTGTGAATAGAGCCATCTTACTCTCTGACGAAAGGTTTCACAATAATAACATTGACATCATAAAGGAACTGTTGCGTAACAACCTTTATCCGAAACAGATCACTAATCGTCTCATCAGTAAAAGACACAATGAACTAAAAATAGAAGAAAAAATAATATTAACATGCAGGAAACCAAGGTGGTTGACCCTAGAAATTATATCGTGGTGCCGTGGTTTACTAAAGAAATTGCAAAAAACATAGAACGCATTCTTAACAAAACGAATGTTAAAGTTGTATTTTCCGTATGTAACAAATTGAATTGTATAATAAAAAAGGGAAAGGATACACTCAATATTTTTAAGCAAACCGATTTAGTCTACGAAATTACATGCTCGAATTGTAGTGCTCGGTATATAGGACAGACAAAACGCCATCTAATAACTCGGTTAAACGAACACCGCAACGATATTAAAAAACCTACATCTAATCATTCGGTAGTAAGCAAGCATAGATTATCTCTTGGACACGACTTTGACTGGGATAACCCGAAAATTTTACACAAGGAAACTCATAGAAAGAAAAGGGAGATTGCGGAAATGATGTTTATTAAAAAATGTGACTTCACAATTAATTCACAGAAAAACATAGAAAACTTGACTGCCATATATGACGCATTATTAAATAGTTTATAAAATTCTTGACTTTTGTTTAGTTGCTCCGCCTGTTTTCTAACTGATATTTTAATTATTTGACTTATCATCTGACATATAAACATCGCTCCTGTGTCTCTATTTCTTACATATTTATTAACTTATTTGTGTTTGCTCCCTTTTTCGACTATTCATTAGAAAAGACACCTTCAGTCTCAGTAAATCTTTTACCGTCATAAACATCAGACGCTATTTCACGTATTCGTTAGTTCCACAGCAACTTATTAATTTATTTGTGCTCATAAACTTAAAGTATGTGTTGCTCTAAGCGGACGCCTATGTAAGTCATAAATTAACATTATTATGTAATATTGCGTTGTTAGCCTGTATTGTCCTACATTTTATATATTTGTAGATATACTTGAAAAGGACCTAATCCATGGGTCGAAACGTTGTATAAATAAACGATTATCAAGATATCACCAATGCCAGTTTGTTGTCGGTTATTGTGTTTGCACGTTATTTTCTAATCACTGGCGAAGAAAAGATTTTTCATATTTTTGAAAATTTTAATTGTTATTTTGGTTGTACGAAATCTAAAGCTCAGAACTTTTTTGTACACCTAATATTTTGCTACTATTTATCTTATAGTTTTAGAAAATATTTTTGCTTAATTTATAAAGCGATATGTACAGTCTCAGTTATTATAGACTTTTCTAATCACGAAAAGCCCATTAAGAGAAACGTAAGTTATTCTTCATAAATATATGATTGTGCGGTACTCGTATATCATCATCATCAAAACCAAATTCCTTTCAGGAATATAGGTTTCCAATAAAAGATTTTTATTTATCTCTGTTTCTCGCTAAGAATCTAACTCATTAAAAGATTTACCGGTTTTGCACCAGACTGTCCGTCTCCAAGTTGTTCTGGGATGACCTCTTCTCCGTGAACCAACGGATTGCCACTGCGTGCGGTATCTCAATGTAATTCTTTCTTAGTGTGTGTCCACTCCAGCTGTATTTACGTCTTTGGATCTCTCTGTAAATGTCGGTTTGTCCCGTTATTTGCCACAACTTGTCATTCGAGATTGTCCTGGGCTACCAGATTCTAAGGAATCTGCACAGGCATTTGTTGACAAATATTTGGAGCTTTCTTTTAATTAAATCAGTAACTGCCCAAGTCTCCGACTCCTAAAGCAGCACCGACTTCATACAACACTCACAATTTGACTCATAGGAACAACGATCTTCAGACGCTCCCTAGGGACGCATACGCCCATCCTGCCTTTTGGATGTGGTGCATGACATCCTCCCGTGCACCGCCAGTCGCGGTGACAACACTGTCCAGATAGATGAAGCTGTTGACTTCTTGTTGGGTTATCTTGAGAGAAACAAGGTATTGATGTAAAAGAACTTTTATTATATATTTCATTTGTCTAATTTCAACACCATCTTATCTTCTCGATCTTCAACTGACTTTTCAGTCCCGTCAAACTGGGTTCAATATACATGAAAATAACACAGCTCCACAAAAAAAAATGAAAAAATTCTTCCATAAACCAAAACCACCCTACCCTATGTTTTTGGGGTTGCTGAATTCGAATCCATGGTCAGTTTAATTCCATCACGTCAGGATTTCCCATAACCTCAAAAATAAAGCTCCAAAACCCCATAACACGCAAACTATTTAATCCTTAACCATCTTGACCAACGCAACCGCATTACTCTATCACCCTCTAACCCCAAAAACCCCTAAACCCCATAACCTGATAACCCCATAAACTCAAAACCTAATCAACAATAGAGATTTGGTTCCTTAATGCTGGGAGACCTCAGTCAATGCGCTGTTTCTTGACGAGTATCAGTCATATCAAATTTTAACCCCTCAGCCTCCTACTCTCATTATCTTGTAACCTCATAAACCTTAAATTGCGAGAACCCTGAAAATTCCAAGCTCGATTAACAACAGAAATTCGAGTCTTCAATGCCGGGAGGTCTAAGTAAATGTGCTATTTCTCTTGCGAATAGCGCACCCTATCACCTCATATCCAGCGATAAGGATATGTGTTTTGTTATGTGTTTGATGTCGAATTACTTCTCGATATCATACCTACATTCAGCCAAACCCAGGAACAACGACGTGGACGTAGTAGGATTTCGTTCCCTTTGGGGTGCTTTTTTATCGTGAGTTCCCCTTGCCTCTCACATTCGGGGTGCTTTATTCATGTGAGTTCCCCTTGCCTCTCACATTCGGGGTGCTTTATTCCTGTGAGTTTCCCTTGCCTCTCACATTCGGGGTGCTTTATTCCTGTGAGTTCCCCTTGCCTCTCACAAATAGAAAACAAAAAGAAATTAATACGAATAAAAATAAAAATATAAGCTAAGGAAAAGTAAATGATTTCTATTCATTCTTGCTTCTCTTATGGTATCTTACTTGCTTACTCTCAAAGGAACGGCGAAGGGAACGTCGCTTACGAGTTTTACTGTTTACTTTAGCATCTCGTTTCAAATTCCAGCAGTAATCCGCCATCATGTTTACTCCTTGGTATCTCTTTTCCATATCTTTCATGTCTTGGTGGAATCTTTTTCCGTGCTCTTCGCTAAAGTCACCCAATGGAGGTATTTATTTGGTTTTGTAAAAAATCATAAAATTAATTTTCAAGTTGATGGGGTGATCGGGTTGTTGAGTTTTGGGGTATCTGGGGTTGGAGGATGATAGTTATGAGACTTAGGGGTTACAAGGATGGGACTGCTACTTGTCAAGAAACAGCACATTGACTGAGGTCTCTCACAAGGGGAGTGCACGACGTGCCCCTCACCGATTCAAACGAGGATTTTTTTATGTATAGTACCTAATTAGAAACAAGTTCTGTTAAAGCGAGAGAACGCGCTTCTCAAGCATTCGTCTGAAAAAAAATGTTGAAGATTTGCCAGCACTTCTTAAGACGTTGCAAAGAAGCATTATCGAAGCGCCCCGGTGGCTTGGTTGGTAGCGTTCTTCTTTTGTAACTGCGAGATCGCTGGATCGAATCTCGCCGTGTGTAACTATTTTTTTTCTTTTATTTTTGTATAATTTATTTTTTTTGTTTTTAGGAACATTTTATAACATTAATAAATATTTTTTTAATAATTGACATTTAATTTTTAACATTTTGTTCCATATATTAAAAGAAACGTACGAGAAATATATCACTACTAATAAAATAAATTAGTAAACAATTATCAATAATAATGCGGATATTTTGGTAATATTTTTAATTATTTTATTGTACAATTATTAAAAATATTTTAAATTTTCTAGCTCTAGAAATAAAAATATTTCTTAAAAGTTTTATACGTTAGAGCTATATTTTTATTATTATGCTCGGTCTCGGATCACTTTTTGTATATCTGACCTGGAGCAACAATAGCTACGAGTTTCGACCATAAGGGATCAGTCGCTTTGTTGAAGTAAGAGAGGGGAGAATCGTACAGGAGAAGACAGACAAAGCGTCGGTTTTTGAAATAGTCGACCGTTAGTACGACCGTTACGACAGTACAAGGAAGACGTTATAGACAGTGCCGTGAAAATTTCGAAGATGGAATCAACATCTGATTCTTCGATAAAAAGCGATGTTGAACAAAAAGAATCGCTTGCAGGAAGTAGTAAAGATGAAGAAGTTTTGTTAAACGAGGAATTTGCGAAATTCCAGCTGAAAGGTGCCGTCGTTTACATGGATAAGCTTCTTGAAGAAAATAATTTGATTACACCAGAACCACCTTCAACGATTTCTTATGAATCAATGCTTATCGGAGAAGAAATGTATCACAACGCCGTGCAAATGATTGCCGAAAAAAAATTAATCACCGATGAAGAATTAATAGCTATACATGAAGCTGACGAAAATAATTTTTTCCGGGAATTAGAATATAATGACTCCGATTGTGAAGATTCTGATATCAACCAGATGAAAAAAAAGCGAAACAAGTAGAATACATTCCGCTTGATTACAAAGTAAAAGTGGTAAATATTGCGAAACAACATCCTAATTGGAACTTGAAGAACCTTCAGAAAAAAGGATGTAGCCGTTTAAAAAACATGAAGGATTTAAAGAGGTGGGAAGAGCACATTAAAAAGGGCGGAACAATTATCGATAAGTATACTACTATCGACTCTTGGACATATGATCGATTTACAGAGGCTCGAGAAAATTTACAACAAGTTACAACAAGAAACTTGCAACAGTGGGCTTTGGCTGCTGCAAGTCAATTTGAAAACTTTAATTTCAAAGGTTCTCTTTCCTGGGTAAACAAATTCAAACGAAATCACAGAATTCGACAACGAAAAATTACAAGATATGTGAGTGAAAGAGAGACTTTCACGATGCCTGAAATTTTGGCTTCTGCAGAAGAATTTCGAATTCAAGTACGGCACATAATTCCAAACTTTCAAAAAGAATTCGTCATCAATACTGATCAAACAGGTAACTTTTAAAAATTAAATTTTACAAATTGTAAATATTTGAAAATAGTTTATATGCAATATTATATTTTTCTTCATTTACTTTATATATTAATTTTTTACAATACATTTTTTAATTATATTACAGGTTGCCAGTACCAGTCTACGTTTGACAGAAGTCTTGCCGAACAAGGATCAAAAACTGTCTTCGTGAAGAAACAACATTTACATAGAACAACGCATTCATACACGGCCCAATATGCAGTCACATTGTCCGGAGAATTGATTCCTCAAGTATTTGTGTGCTTACAAGAATCTACAGGTAATTTTGGGCCCAGAGTTCAAAAATCTGTCGACGAACTTGTAACAAAATATAAAAATACCGTCGTTACAAGTTCAAAGTCCGGAAAGTTAACGACCCAACTATACAAAACATTTTTAACAAATATTATGTTACCATACGTTAAAGAAAACAAATTTCTACTGTTGATTGACTCTTGGGGAGGACAAACAAATCCGGGTATGTACGATGAAATTTTTAAAGACGATAGGAATATAGGAACTTGCACTATTAAAGTTATTCCCCCAAAATGTACGCCTATATGCCAACCATGTGACGTCTATTTCTATCGACAAGTTAAAAATTTAATCAAGCGTCTTCAAAACTGTTCGTACTTGATTGAACAGAATCGCGAAATATCATCTAGAGACGATTGTATTAAAATTCACTCTATTGTTCATCACCAATTGTCGTCGCCAATATTTATTGATATGTTACGACATGGTTTGCTTCGAAACTTTGTGATGAAAGGGAAATTTTTTTAAATGTTAATCAAGTTTGCTTTCCCATAGACGTTTTGAAAACGCCCTGTACATGCAAAAATGCTGCATTTATTAGATGTGCAAGATGTGCCATTAATTTATGTTTTTATTGTTTTTATGATCAATACCATCCGGCATCTTGCAAAGGCACTACTGATTCCGCTAATTAATATAACAATTTTGTAATATATAACGTTTGTTGTAAGAATAAAAAATGTATGCTATACAAATTTGTTTGATTTATTTTCGTTCTTCATATATATTTCGTCCTTTATATATTATTTACAATTAATGCTAATATGCTAGCGAAAAAAAATAATTATTGTAAATTTACTTATTTATTTTATAGTAGTGATATATTTCTCGTATAATATTAAACATTTCCTAATATTATATTTTTGACAGAAAGCAATCGAATTTTCTTTTAATATATGGAACAAAATGTTAAAAATTAAATGTCAATTATTAAAAAAATATTTATTAATGTTATAAAATGTTCCTAAAAACAAAAAAAATAAATTATACAAAAATAAAAGAAAAAAAATAGTTACACACGGCGAGATTCGATCCAGCGATCTCGCAGTTACAAAAGAAGAACGCTACCAACCAAGCCACCGGGGCGCTTCGATAATGCTTCTTTGCAACGTCTTAAGAAGTGCTGGCAAATCTTCAACATTTTTTTTCAGACGAATGCTTGAGAAGCGCGTTCTCTCGCTTTAACAGAACTTGTTTCTAATTAGGTACTATACATAAAAAAATCCTCGTTTGAATCGGTGAGGGGCACGTCGTGCACTCCCCTTGTCAGCATTAAGGAACCAAATCTCTATTGCTGATTAGGTTTTGAGTTTATGGGGTTATCAGGTTATGGGGTTTTGGGGTTTAGGGGTTTTTGGGGTTAGAGGATGATAGAGTAATGCGGTTGCGTTGGTCAAGATGGTTAAAGATTAAATAGTTTGCGTGTTATGGGGTTTTGGAGCTTTATTTTTGAGGTTATGGGAAATCCTGACGTGATGGAATTAAACTGACCATGGATTCGAATTCAGCAACCCCAAAAACATAGGGTAGGGTGGTTTTGGTTTATGGAAGAATTTTTTCATTTTTTTTGTGGAGTTGTGTAATAGAACAATCTTACTGTTGATTATGTGACGTTTGTCTCACTTATTCTTTCTGTTAATTAGTTTGTGTATAGCGCTCGTCGTATATGCAATATTGTTTTTTTTTGTTTTATCAGGCAGATGGCGTGCGCTACCGCGAGTGTCATACGGTTACTTCTCTATGTATTTCCAATTATTCTTCGTCCAGTCTACATTACGCCGTTGTAACAATCACATGTATTTTCTCTGCTATAAAGAAATCCCAATACTTACCAACCTTAATAGATGCACAGTGCGTACATAAAAGCCAAGAAACTTGTTTACATGAACTTAACAAAAACATATTGAATAATTACCATAAAATAAGTAGAACAAAAATAATAAGATAAAAGTAAAATAAGTAAAGAGAGAAAACGAATACGCAAATCTCCACATTTCCCCACCTGCATAGAGTTTTATAAATCTGTACGAACTACTATGTAAAACATAACTTATATTTCGCCAAATGCTTAGTACAAATTTAATTCTTCACAATAATTTAATTCTTCCATAGAAGCTTTCTTTTAGTCACGGCTTTGGTAAGAAAATCCGCTTTCATTAAATCAGTATTAATATAGATTATACGGACACATTATACGTTCCTCAGCAATCTCATCCTTGATAAATTGGATTTTTAATAAAATGTCGTAATGTCGTAATTTACGTGAAGACTTCGCATCTTTAAGTACATCAATTACTGATTGACTATCACTTGCGATATATATAGGTAACTTATACAGAGTTTTGAAGCCAAGTTCGGATAATAAACCAATTAGCTATTTTACACTTTTAGTTATATCATTGACCGTAAATAGTTCTGCTTTGCTTGCACGTAGAATTAGCTACACACTTCTGTTTACGACAATTCCACATTATAAATGATTTACCTAACTGAATTACCCCACCTGAGAAAGATTTCATTTTGACTCCATTTTTCCAGCTTGCATCACTACTTCCATTAAGTTTACCTTTTTCTCGATCATAACGCTTATAATTTAAAGTACCTGATAGGTAACATAAGACCCTTTTTGCCATTATGTAGTGATGCTTCTCTGGATTGATATTAAATTGTGAAAGGTAACTCATTGCGAAAGTAATATTTGATCTAGTATGGTTACTTAAGTAAAGTAATTCCCTTATTAGTTCTTGGTACCCTTTTGACTCAATGACATCATCAGACGAATCAGGCTCTCTGTCTTGTCCTGGAACTATAGGTAGCCACTGGTTTGTAATCTAACATTCCACATTTTTCCAGAGAAGTTTTAATGTATTCTTCTTGAAAAAATTGTTATTTCCTTTTCAGATTGTTTGATTTCCATACCTAGAAATGTACTCTTATTCGTAGTTTTATTAAGTTCGAATACTTTGTGTAATTTTTCAACAAATTCGTTACCGGCTTTGAAGTTATTATCAATAACAGAAAGATCATCTACATAATTACTTACACAAATAAAAATATTGTTTTTGATGTAGATACAGTTATCGCTGGCTAACTATGTAAGACCCAAGTTTAATAATTCTTTACGAAGTTGTTTATACCAATTACGTCCAGATTGGGGCAATCCGTAAATACTTTTCTGTAATCTACATATTTTATTAAGACCATTTTTTCAAACCCCTATGTGCTTCCATGTAGACGGTTTCATCAATAGATCCATAGAGATAAGCTGTCTTTATGTCAAAAAAACGTACACGCATGTTTTGTTTAGCTGCAATACTCAATAACGTTCTCCATGCTTCGATGCTGACTACGGGAGAATATGATTCTTCAAAATCTCTATACTTAACTTGGTTAAACTCTGCGGCAACTAATCGCGCTTTAAATTTTTTTGTTTTTGGGATCCCTTTTGATAGTATAAATCCATTTACTTTTTACAGTTTTTATATTTGTTGGCTTGTCAACAATTTCCCATACTTTATGAGAATGTAATGATTCGAGTTCATCCTTCATAGCTTTATGCCAATTTAACCAAACTTTACTTTTGCTTCTTTAAAATTATTGGGGATTACCTCATAATTAGTTTCGTTGGTTTCAGAGTCATTTACATTACGTACGGGAACACTATCAATATTCATACCAGCAATTCGCCTTGACCTACGAACACCTTGTTCCAATAATTTAGCTTCGCGGTCTCTCTGCTCTTCCTGTAAACGAATTTGCATTATTTTGTTGTTCCTTTCGGTCTATCCTTTCGATTTTCATCTACATTAATGTTTTGAAATCTATTATTTTCATCATTATTTATATATTCTGATTCGCTATCGGATTCCCTATCTACATCAACTTCGGGTATTTCATTTTCGTTTTCTAGTGATGTATCGACTCATCATTTGCTTTTTCAAATAATGATTCAAAATAAAAAATTTTAAGCTTCTCCTTAGGCAATTCCTTAGAAATAAGAGCAGAACCCATAGTGTTCTCATGGAATTTGACTGTGCGTTCTTCTATTACTCTTTGATTTTTGATATCGTAAATGCGGTATCCGTTACGACTCCTAGCATAGCCTACCATTATCCCGATTTCGCCTCTAGGTTCTAATTCATCCCGTTGTTGCTTAGGTATATAGAAAAATGTAATACAACCAAATACTCTTAAATGTTCTAATGACGGCTTATAGTCAAAAAATAATTCGAATGGATTCGTTTTCTCCTTTCTAGGTGTTAAGTTTGAGACATGACATGCAGCTGTCTCTTCCGCCCAAAATTCGGAAGGTAATTTACTGTCATTAAGCATGGTACGAGCTCTGTCTAATAATACGCGAATAATTCGCCCTTTCTACTTTTCCATTACTTTATGGATTAAATAGCACGGTTTTTTGATGGCTAATACCTGATTCATTTAAATACTTACGAAAATTTTCGTTAACAAACTCTCGATCATTATCAGTTCTAATGCTTTTAATCTTAGTTTCCAACCTATTTTCTGAAATTTTTTCTGAAATTTAATAAAGTAATCTAACAATTCGCTTTTACGTTTGAGGAAATAAACAAAGTACATGCCTGTGTAATCATCCACTATCACCATCATATATCTGGAACCTTTAATCGAATCAGTTGGCATAGGTCCGCACAAATCAACATATGAGGTCTGTCCCAAAAGTATCCGACCTTCCTTCATATTTCCCCGCTGGTGTTATTCTGCGTCATCGGGCTGGTGGTATCCTTCGAAGTAGTCCCCATTCGATTGAAGAATACGCTGCCAACGGCCTTTCCACTTTTGGAAGCAGTCCTGGAACTCGTTTTTTGGTATAGCCTTTAGAGCGTTAGTCGTATTAGTTTCGACTGTTTCTTTGTCGTCGAATCGGTGTCCTTTGAGCAGCATTTTTAATCTTGGGAACAGCCAAAAGTCGCAGGGAGCTACATCAGGACTGTACGGAGGCTGACGGAGCTGTACGACTTTGTGCTTTGTCAAATATTGCTGCACGAGATTCGATGCATGCGCTGGCGCGTTATCGTGATGAAGAAGCCAGTCACCGCTTGACCAAAGCTGAGGCCGTTTTCTTCTAATTGCGTCACGCAATCTTTTCATAACTTCAAGATAATATTCTTTGTTGATCGTCTGACCTCTAGGAACATATTCGTGGTGTACAACACCCTCATAATAAAAAAAAAAACAATCAGCAACGACTTGACATTGCTCCGACTTTGGCGTGCTTTTTTCGGTCGTGGCTCCGACGACAGATTCCACTGCGAAGACTGTCGTTTTGTTTCGGGATCATAACCATAAACCCACGATTTATCACCAGTTATAATCACCAGTTATAATCTTTTTAAGCAGATTTTCATCATTATTGACCATTTCCAAATTGTCCCGAGCGATTTCAAGGCGAAGGTTTTTCTCCACCGTTAGCAATTTCGGAATGAATTTCGCACACACGCGAACAACTTGCAAATTTTAAGTTAAAATCTTCCAAACACACTAGTTTTCGGTATAAGATCACATTCTAGTCCTCGCACAGTCAATCGACGATCTTCGTTGATCGCAAGTCGCACACGTTCGATATTATCCGGTGTCGTCGAAGGTCGCCCAGAGCGTGGGTTACTATCAACAGATGTGCGACCATCTTTGAACCCGCTTATACCACTCTTTTATTTGTGTTTTGCTCATACACTCGTCCCCAAATGCCGTCTTCATCATTTCGATGGTCTCCGCACAACTCTTTTCGAATTTTAAGCAAAATTTGATGCAAATTCGTTGCTCCGATCTTTCCGTCATTTTTTACAATAGCAAAATGCGACGAACGTAAAAAACACTTTGTAAACAAACGCACGCTGCACGTGAACTAAGGCGTCCCGACGAAAACTGCGGCATCGAGGGAGTTCGTGAAGCTTTGCAGTTGATACCCGGCATAGGGCGCTAAAATTGTCAGGCGCGAAGATATGAAGGAAGATCGGATACTTTTGGGACAGACCTCGTATACCAGTTCTAATAGCTTAGTAACTTCATATTCTATTATCTTATGAGATTTTTGCGTTAACTTTGATACACTACAAGATTCGCATTCAATTTCTCCTTTGCAAATTTAGCATTTTCAACAAGAGATTCTTTAAGTAACTTGTTAATATATTTAGGATTCAAATGAGCCAAGCGTTTGTGCCATAACATCGCATTACTTATGTTTTTCTTATTTTCTATGCTCGCGAAACAAGTATCAACTGCAATCTTGCTCTCTATAATATATTTAGGACCATTTTTAATTCCTTTACCTACAAGTATTTTATTATTATCGTAGATTAATGCTAAATCGTTACCAAATATTACTTTATAACCCATTTCATCTAATTTTCGTATGGAAAGCAAATTACTTCTTAATTCAGGTACAAATAGAGTATCTTTGACATATACATTATCATCGTATTTATTGTCAATCTCAAATTTGCTAGTTGAGTCGATTCCTTCTGATTTTGTCACGCTTCCCCGCCAGGAAAACATCACCGCTTATATGATTAAAATCGTTAATTACATATTTCTCTTTGATCATGTGACTACTGCAACCACTATCGAGTACCCAACTTACTCTAATACTATCGCTTATACAATCTTCATCGTATGCTTCGAGTGCATAGTCATCAATGGCTTTGTTGGCTTTTTCGCGCTGATCGTTGCGTCCATCCCAATGATTTTGTGTACAACCTTGCTGTTGTGCGTCGCTACGCTGGTTTCCGCATCCCCGGTCTTGTTGTCGGTCCTTCTTCTTGCCATCGTTGTCATTGGATTTTCGGTGCCAGTACGTTTTTGCTAGATGCCCATGCTTTTTGCACACGTAACATTTCTTCCCGATGTTGTGTTTTTCATCTCTCGCTGTATAGACTGCATCGTTATGCTTCTTTTGGTTACACAGCTTTCTTTGTTCTTCTCTTAAGTCTTTTAGTACGTTGTCGAGTTTCTTGTCTCGTTGTGTTTTAAGAGTATTCCTTATGCAGTTAAATTTATCGTTCAAACCTCTCACAATGTAATATACAAGCTCACGATCAGAGATATTAACGCCCAGACTTTTGCATTTTGATGCCAGACCTCGTGCACGTGCGATGTAATCCGCTGCTGTTTCCTTATCGCCCATTGATATGCTACGTATTTCGACTGTAGCGTCGATTTTAACATCTTCAAGACGGCCAACATAGGTTTCTTTGATTTTCGCTCACAGATCCTTGGCATTGGTTTCGTCCGCAAATTGCATGGCTTGATCGTCAGATAGGGTTAGTTTTATAATGGATACGTCATCATTATCATCATTATCCCATTTTTCATGTTCTTTGCCGTTTATAGGTTGGTTCGTTGTAAGAACGTATTTTGTCTTTTTCAGACCTAATACTGCTTCTAATTTCATAGCCTAAACGTAAAAGTTCGTAAGTTGTGGAACAGAACCTACTGGTATCTTGTCCATTTTCTCGTGGCGTTTCTTCTTATCCTTTCCCTTGTCTCTCCGACGTGACTACTTCCTACCTTTATTGCTGAAAATTTTCTACCAGCTTTCGCTCTTTTATTCTCGGCAGCTTCTTTCTATAGTTGCGGTAACCACGCTCTGCTACCAGGATTGTTGGATTATCTTGAAAGAAATCAAGGTATTGATGTAAAAGAACTTTTATTATATATTTCACTCGTCTAATTTCAATGCCATCTTCTCGATCTTCAACTGTTTTTTCAGTCCCGCCAAACTAGGTTCAATATACATGAAAATAATAGAACAATCTTACCAACCTTAATAGATGCGCAGTGCGTACATAAAACCCAAGAAACTTGTTTACATGAACTAAACAAAAACATATTGAATAATTACTATAAAATAAGTAGAGCAAAAATAATAAGTAAAGAGAGAAAACAAATACGAAAATCTCCACACTCTTTCCACCACCTGACTGTTCACCGTAAAGGCAGTATCCTCCCTATAATTAATGCCCATGAACTTGGTCTTGCCCACATTAATTTTCAGTCCTCGCTTTTTAGCTTTTAAACTTAGCTTGTTTATTTTTTCCTGCATATGTGCACAGCTATTCGAGAACAGTGCTATGTCGTCAGCGTAGTCCAAGTCCACCAGGTGCTGATTTACTCTTCAAGAAATGCCACGCCTTTTCGCGCAAGTAGCATAGTGTGATCCAGGATCAGTATAAACAAAAGAGACGACAATAGGCAGCCCTGCCTAACACCAGTTACTGTTTCGAAATGTTCATTGATAAGTCCCTTATGCAATATTCTGGATGTAGATAAGGAGTATTAATTAATGGGTTTTAATCAGATTATCATTTTCGTCGAGACTCCGTGCGACTCCAGGGACTGCTATATCGTCGCATCTCTGTACACCGAGTCTTTCTCGAAGTCGATAAGTACCAAGTATAGACTGGACTGAAATTTTCGCGATTCTTTAATAATTAGTCTTTGGCTGTTAATGAGATCCACACACGATTTGTTTCTCCGGAAGCCAGCCTGTTCCCTTAGGACACCTTCAAGAGGGTCCAGCAAGCGTTTTAGGAGAATTTTATTGAACATCTTGGCTATAGTGAAGAGAAGCGCTATTCCTCTCTAATTATTACAATCACTTAAGTCGCCTTTCTTTAGTAGCTTGATGATAAAGGGCTCCTTTTCCGCTCCAGTCCACTGGTACCTCCTCGGTAGTCCAGATCTCAGTGAACGGATACAAAATATCCACAAACAGTATGGGACTCGTCTTTAGGCACTCCAAGGTAATGCCATCCACCTCAGGCGCTGTCATTTTTTAGCTTTGAAATGACGTCGGTGATCTCACTCCTGGACGGCGGGTCGGTTTCAATGGCCCTAATAAGCATAGTTCTTCTGTCACTTTCCAGCACCCTGAGTGTACGCATCGTCAACCAAATAGTCGAAGTTAGGAGTCTCCCTGAAATGCTCGCGTTATCTCTCCAGCTGTTCCTTATTGGTGCAAAGTAACTTGCTACGTTTATCCTTGGGCTTGTGTTGCGCATCATATCTACCGCTCAGCTGTTTAACCCTTATGTCAATAACTGGATTTAACAACGTTATAGAGTTGTTGTATCCTACGGAGAAAAGGCTTTGTAAGAGGGGAAACTTGGTTCTTTCAGATTACATTCGACATCTGTAGTGCAAAAGAAAAGCCGAGGGATCGTTAACAGGTATACTACGCTATAAACCTTTACGCTATGGACCTTTCCAGGTATACCTTAAACGAAGGCTACGGGCGTGGTGCGCAGGTATCACACAACAAGTTACCGCTCTCTCCTTTTTTTGAGCTAAATGAACGCAGATTATTTTTACATTAATTGAGTGTAGAATTGTGCATGCCATTAATTGAAGACAGGTGTCTAAACACTTGTCTTTAATTGCAAATTTTAACAAAAAAATTGCCATTGAAAGTATTCTCGGCAGGCTAGTGAGTGCAACAGGCGTGGTCGCATCAGTTTTATCTAGGTCTCAAGGGCCAGTCGTCAGATCTTGTCATCTATGTTACAAAGCAGTAATAAAAAAACGTAGAAAGACGAGAAAATTGTGTATAAGCTACGAAAAATCTGTCTGCGATAAATACTCCTTTTCAAAATGCAATAAATGCATATAATTTTTTATGATTATCTTTATTCTTAATAAAAATTATTAATTTTTATTTGATAAAAAGATTGTTTTTTATCAATTTTATAATATAGAATTCCATTACACCTAATTATTATTGTTTTTGTACCGAATTCTCATTCTAAAACATTATTTCTCTATGATGGGTATACAGCTGTACCCTGGTTATTGAAATCCGATATGTGAATTTCCACGTACTTTTTAATTTTTAATAATGTCTGGTTACAAAATTTCATTCCTAAGCGCATAAATCGATAATAAATGATGTCAATAACGACGATTTGGTCGTTCAAAAAATTTTTTTTACTCTAACATAAAAATTTTTTAGCAAATAGGAGCAGGTGGGTACAGCTATACCCAGTTATTGACATAATTAATGCATTTAAATACCGTGTCAATGTCTCCCTTTTGAGAGGCTTCTTGTGTAGCAAGAGCTTCAAGGTAGTCAGACTTTTCTGGCTTGCTTTTTGATGCGAAAAGTGATTTGTTTCTCCTTTTCAATCAGCGCGTGCTTGGTGATGGGGTTTGTAGCGTTTGCATGTTCGTTTTACTTCGCTTACTAAATTCCAAAAATCAGCCCACAGCCACTCCCTGCTTCAGCTTACAAGCAATACTGATAGTCTCCTTTGCCGCTTTTTTAATGCTGTTCTTTAGAGATTGCCGTTTGCTATTGGTGTTTGCCAATCTGTTAGCTTGAGAGCAGCTTTTTCTTTTACCACCCACAGGAACTTTTGCCTAATCTCATCAAGCTTTAGTTTGACAGAGTCGTACCCTTGTTCTGGATAGCTGCTTAGTCTTCTACACTTTCCTCAATAGTAGATCTTCATTTCGACTATCATTAAATAATCACTTTCAATTATCGCGCTCCTCTTGTTTCTCACGTCCAACAATATATGTCTCCAACAGCTGTTCAAACATATGTGATCTATTTGTGAGGGTTGTGCGTTCGCTACGCCACGACCTTTCCAAGTAGTTTTATGAATTTCTTTATGAGGAAAGATGGTCCCTCCTACAACCAGGTTGTGAAACAGGCAGAGGCTCCAGCAGGCGCTTTCCATTATCATTACGGGAGGTCAGACCGTGTTTGCCAGCTACAGTTTGATAATCCGTATTGTCTCCTTCTACGCGGCATTCAAATGCCTATTAATACGACAAGATCAGATCTATTTATATTATACAAAAGGGTCTCCAACATTTCATAGAAACTGTCTTTGTCTTCGGAATCTTCCGTAGGTGCCCAAGCATACTAAAATCACGTTTTGCCATAGCTTTAAGGCAAGCTTTGCTTCAATTTTGACAACAATTATCTGGAAATCATTTGTTTTGTTTTGCCTTGTCAAAAAGTTTCAAACAAATGGCAAAATTTGTTGTCACACGATGCTGCAAATAACAGAGAAAAACTTGTCCGTAAATTTTGTGCACAAGAGGAGTACTAAATAATGTTATTCATCATGTAAGAAATTTCATGTCAATATGGTAACAAATTGTGTAATAATAATTTCGATTGCTTATCGATCCGACAAAAGTCCTTTGTCGATGTTACCTATTGCTATGATGTCACAAGTTTCTTTTGAATACATGCATCTTGTATGTTTGAGAGTTATGAAAAAACTTTTATCCGCATGGGTATGCGGTAAATATACTCGTTTCTCAAAGTTACCAGCAAAATCCATTGCTATTGTATCTGAAAGATTAGAGAGTCTTAATAAATATTGTCCATCACAGAATTTGCAAGACTAGAATAATTCATTTATTTACTAAATACAAAGCTACTGAATTGTGTCAATTTCTATTGTATACAGGTCCAGTCGTAAATTTCAATTTGTTAAATCGACAGATATTTACTCATTTTTTGTTTTTCCATACTGCTATACGAATGTTAATTTCCACTTCGCCATCGAAAGTATGTTAAAATGTTTAAACTCGCTTTAAAAAAATTTGTCGCTCAATGTAGGAACCTTTACGGCCCATTCTTCATGTCATATAATGTGCACGGTCTTCTTCAGCTTACAAATGATGTTCGGTTCAGTTAGGTTCTCTTGATTTATTTTCTGCTTTTTCTTACGAAAATAATATAGTTTTCAGAAAATATTGCCGAAAACCTTCGTTTCGTCTTCAACAGTTTGCTAATCAAATGACAGAGATGGAAGTTCAAGAAAGTTCAAGAAAGAAATTTACACCAAACTCATTTTTCTAATAAAGTCACTAATTTTTCAATTCAAGTATTTGCAGTATACAGGGTGGGCCATTTTAATCCATCCAGTCGAATATTTTGAAAACCAAGCTCGGGAGAAAAAAATTTTTCAGACAAAAGTTGTTTGGTTTCGAGGGGACCATAAGATGGTACTATTGGTTTGACCTTGAAGAATTATTTGAAAGTCACATGAAAGTCACCTCAATTTTTTTAAATGGCATCCCCTATTTTTTATTGCATATTCTTGTAGCTTATCTCGAGACCTTTCCAAAACACTATAAATAAATGTTTTTTCGTTAAATATTTTCCGAGTTATAAGGCTTGAAATAATTTCTTAATTTTACATAAACTATAAAATATCTCGTAAAATATTCACTTTTCGATGACCTTACCTCAATACTTTTATGCACAGAATAATGAGAGGAATCAATTGGTGAAAAAACATATGTAATTGTTAATTACAAATTGCACATTTTTTCTTAAAAACAACTATGTGTTTTCTTTACACCAATTGATTTCTCTCATTATTCTGTGCATAAAAGTATTGAGGTAAGATCATCGAAAAGTGAATATTTTACGAGATATTTTATAGTTTATGTAAAATTAAGAAATTATTTCAAGCCTTATAACTCGGAAAATATTTAACGAAAAAACATTTATTTATAGTGTTTTGGAAAGGTCTCGAGATAAGCTACAAGAATATGCAATAAAAAATAGGGGATGCCATTTAAAAAAATTGAGGTGACTTTCATGTGACTTTCAAATAATTCTTCAAGGTCAAACCAATGGTACCATCTTATGGTCCCCTCAAAACCAAACAACTTTTGTCTGAAAAATTTTTCTCTCCCGGGCTTGGTTTTCGAAATATTCAACTGGATGGATTAAAATGGCCCACCCTGTATAATGGGGGTCCTGTACCGTCTAATGTCAAGCCCAACAGTTGCCAGTATCGTAAATTAATATTCAATAAAATCTCATTAAGTTTAGATATTCGAAATAATTGTTGTATGTTGCATGATGGATTGGTTTGTTTCATTATTAATATTTTAGTAGACAAAACAACATATTATATTATCTGGTTGTGAAGAAGTTTGACAAAGTAGATTCATTCTACGATGTTGGTATTTTATCCTCGGAAACTTTAATATTTAAATTTAAATTAATTTAATGTTCCGCATTGAGTAGTGAGGTTTGTTGTATCGTAATTAATCAATTACGTGCCAAATGTTATAAAATGTTTTGAAGTAGTTCATCGATTGATGATAATAGTAGTGACGAAGATGAGCCAGAAGTTGGAGAATATGTAGTTGCTGCTATTATATTATACATAATACAGATAATCTGTAAAATAATAAAATGCATTTAGCAGTTGCTGTAGAAAATTTACAGGAAAGGAAACAGAATGATGACTAATAAAATACTGGTATTGTTCGATACGGAATGGAACCGTGGGACAGAGAGAGACGGAAAGTCACAAACACGCACACACAGAAATAATTCACACGCAAGTTTTGCACAATTATTAACAGAGTATATTTACAGTAAAAGTCACAATCAATAAAACGCGAAATATATACAGAGTTATGTACAGTTCTTCACTCACTCGAACACTTACAGGTCGCGGCGCACAGCGCGGACAATGCGAGTCCGCGAGGAACGCGAGACCCGACGGAAAGCACTCGAGGCGTGTGCAAGTCTAGTCCGCGAACGCGTGGAGCAGGCGACTCCAAAGACGCGCGCGTAGTAAACGCGCAGCAAAGTAAGCGACTTTGCTGTCGCGAATACTGACGAGATCGGATAACGTGCAATTATCCGAAAAGGCGTGCGAATTATACTGTGAAATTTATGAATATCGAAATGCGGGTCGTACCTGAATAGCTCAAAGTAGACTGGCGATCGTCCCCACCTCGCATCCGCTTTTATACCGTGCTTTTCTGGAACGTTCTTCCCTGTCGTCATTTCCTCTGAAGGGAAATGACGCCACAAAAAGAACATCCCAGAAAAGTCCGGAAAATTCGGAAAAATCTCAATCTCTTAGATTCAGCTAATATAAAATAGCAATGACAAATGCATTGTTTAAATATTTTTGATATTATTTGTTTTATTAAATATTTTAAATATTTTTTTGTTTTCTACATATTTGTTTATTAAAGCAGGTATCATTATTGTGAAAAAATATAAAAACATGTGTGAGCATTCAATATTATACAATTTTCGTTTTCTCTTTTTTAGTTTGCTTTTTTCATAGAATAATTCATAAAATAATTTCAGCACGAACCAAATTTTATCTTCTAAAAACTTTTTGCTCGTTTTATGATTTTTTTGCATACCATATACTCCGATGACTGCCACGGTTTTTCTTTTCAATATTATAATTTTATAATATAATTATGTTTTTATTTCTCTATGTATTGATTATTATATAAATTTACAGGAAAAGATATGGAGAAAGGCCGATATAAACGTAATATCGTTAAACCCCGACGATATCAAACAACTTCTTCAGACGAAAACGATTTATGTTGTTAATTACTTTTTGACTCAATCTTTTTCATCCAAAACAAATTGTTTTCACATTTCTTTAACAAAAATAATTTTACTTTCTGTAAGATATAATTGTGGCAATGTGTTTTTATTTTATCACAGTGAATATAAGCTAATAAAAGCTAAGAACTTCTGAAAAACTTCTAAAACAAAACAACTACAGTGTTAACGTATATTGTTTTTTTATATTTTTAGTTTATTTTCTGTGATTTACGATATATATTAATTATTTTGCTAAATAATAATTATGTTACTCAAGATATAATTTATTCCTGAAATACGATTCATGAATAGATACCTTAGTTTTGTGTGTTTAAAAAAATATTTTTTACATATTTGTAAACCAAATTCGATTTTGTAAGAGCTGCCAAGAAATTAGTTTTAAGAACAAAATATAAAAACTCGTTAAATTCAAAATATTATAGATAAGTCGAATAGGCAAAAAAACAAGTAAATACGTTAGTACAAATAAAACAAAATATAAATAAATTCAATAGTTTTTCTGATTGGTTCTATTATACCTCAACACGTTGTGCAATTCCTGGTTTAATCTAAGACAGGTATTACGACTAATTATCATTTTTTAGTATTTTGTAGGCTATTGAAAAAAGTTTTATAATGTTAATGGGTGTTTGTAACACTGAGCTACCGTTCCATTTTTCATAGGATTGTCTTATGACCATATACTTTTTATCTCTTAGAATGCGATCTCCCACATATCACTGACAAAAGAAAGAAATCTCAAACGTTGACGCTGTTTAAGAAGGAGGTGACAACATGTCTTTCAACTGACCAACATATTCTCGCCGAAAAACGACGAATAAGTTCGTACCAAATTAGGTTTTATATTTTAGACTATAACGCGTTTGACCTTCTATTTTATCATGTCTACCTTATTTTTACCATCGTGACCGGTGTCGAGATGTTTGCCGTTTCTAATCATGTTTATTTTCTTCTTTATTTTTATGTTATTTATTTATATAAACTCATGTAACGTATGTATTTTTTAAACAAAGACGTTTAGTTTAACGCGTCTATTATACATTGTTTTAAATGCTGATGAAGACTCAGTGTAGTCGAAACGTTCAATATTTTTACTTTTAATAAAGTCTAGTTAAACTTCGATGAATTTTTAAACGACATCTTTGTATTTGCTCGATCGTGAAACCTATACGGCCTTCTTATTTCCTTTTAATTAATTTTTGATTTACATCGAGCGGTATTATTATTCTAAATTCAATAGAATAGATACATTTAAACGTTTCAAGCTTACAAAGCCTTCATCAGTAAACAATGACTAAACTGAAAGAAAAAAATGTATTTTACATCATGTATAATATAGATATAGACACAAAGTGCAAACTGACATGCATAAACTGAAAGAATAAAGTATATACATATAATGTAGATATAGATACATAGCGCAGATGATTATAATGTGGTTCAAATATCATATCACATAGCTGCCCAACGAATGTAAACCCAATTCCTCGTTACTTCTCGAGAAAGTTCAAAGAGACTAATCTTTTTTTATAGAGATACACAAATTAATACAACACAGCATGTGGAAAATAAAAAAGATGAAACAACTGCTATGGAAAATGAAAAGGATGAAGTGGTGCAACATAAGCAGCAGGACATAATTATTGAGGCAAACACTGAAGAAGAGAAAAGAAATAGGTAAGCTTTATATATTTCTATAAAATTTTATGTTTTTTTTATTTTTTTCTATAAAATATAATCATAAGTTTTATTATATTCTTTCTAATAAAAGTAATACATAATAGTCCTTTAATATAGAAAATATATTGTAAAATAAGTGACATTATATAGACAAATATATTTACAAATGCAAAGACAATTCAATCTTTATCAGTATAAGAAATAAATGAGTGCAGGTAATAAGATTATTAAAGGACTATTATGTACCACTTCTAATAGGAAGAATATAAAATATTTATTATTGTTTTTTTATTTTTTAGAACAAAATATATTTTATTATTATCTGTTATCGTTTCTTGATAGAGATTAAATAATCTTTACATCCGTATATATGTTTCCCTAAAACATTTTATATATGTTTCGTAATTTGCACAAATAATTCGTGCACGTGCTCGCGGAGATTTACGTCGCAAGCGGTATGGTCGAGAAATAACTGCTTCTTTCTCTTATTTAACTTAATTTATTCTTCGGCCTTGGTACAACTTTCTTGCACGCGGAACGAACGCTGTCTCTCTAACGAATGAGCGCGCATTACACACTGCCCCCTTCGAGGTGAGGCGCCACGTAAGCACGCGGGAACATTTAAACGTAAAGTAGACGCGCAGAATAATAACAGAATACCAAACAATTATATTATAATATTTTGATTGCATTACATATTTAAAGATACAATATATATAATAGCTTTATTTAATGTTATTTTATTATTATATATATTATTATATATTATTACTTTTTATTATATTGTCCCTAATTTGAAATTACATAACTGATAATTATTTATTTCACTCATTATTTGTTTAATTATTACATTTTATTATAACTTTTTTTAAAAATTAATACAAAAATTTAATGCATTTTTTGCTATTTTCATATATTGTTTTCTTTAATTTTATATAATGATTAGTTGATTTTTCTTTCTCTTTCCTTTTATTCTTTTTAATATCTAATGTATTTGGGAATATTGCAGGAAACCTGTGAGTTCATCGACAGACAACAGTCCTCGGAAAAGAAAATTGCGCATGCAGATTATCAAATTGAAAGCACAAAATAAAGCACTGCGGGAAAAAATTAGAAGACTGAGACTAAAAGATAAAAAGAAGCAGACATCAAGGAATATCGAAAAAGAGGCCGAACATGAAACTCTGCGAAAATTAGGCTAAGTAGTAAGTTACTACCAACAAATTTTGCGACATTGTTATCCGCACAAATTGATAAACAAACCAAAAGCAAACGTGGTAGAAGATACAACTCCGAATTCAAAAAATTTGCACTATCTTTATATTTTTCCAGTCCAAGAAATTATAGAGAATTAAAAAAATCAATTGCCTTACCTTCCGTACGTTCTCTGCAATTATTTACAAATACATTGGATATTGTACCCGGTATAAATAATAAAGTTTTAGACGCTTTTGCTATAAAATTAAATTCATTACCGTTAATAGAGCGTCATATTGCGTGCAGATGAAATGAGTTTAAAAGCTCATTTATTTTATAATATATCACGGGATGAAATAGGTTTCGAAGATACTTATTACGGGTTACGATAAATCATCCGTCCCTGTAAAAAGTGCTTTAGTTACAATGGCACGTAGCATTGCAGGTAACTGGAAAATACCCGTTTGCTATTGTTTTGTGGAAACTGCATGTTGTAGTAAAATTTTGAAAAATTCAATTTTTAAATTAATAATTAAATTAAAAAATTGTGGTGCTATAGTGCATGCATTAGTGACAGATATGGGATCGAATTTCATGCTACTGTCTCGCGAGTTAGGCATTTCTACTACAAATTCTACATTTTTGGTTGAGGATGAGAAAATAGTTTATATTTTTGATACTCCACATTTAATTAAAACAACACGAAATAATTTGTTAAATCATAATTTTCAATTTAATAATAAAATAACTTCGTTGGCTCATATTGTGGAATTTTATCAGAGAGACAGCACACAATGGAAAAACTGCTCCTAAATTATCGAATTCTCATATCCAATCTAATAATTTCTTAAGAATGAAAGTAAAATATGCTGTACAAGTATTTAGTAATCATGCTGCGGGTATGTACACACAAATGTCTTCCGGTTTTCTTCCATCTGAAGCAATTGGCACTATAGATTTGATCGATCATTTTGATAAATTATTTGATATGTTGAATTCTTCATCTATAGTTACGCCTAAAGAATATGGAAAAGTTTTCACTGGAAACAAAAAACAAATAAAATTTTTAGAAGAAATGTCACATTTTTTTTAATTTATAAAACTTATTAAAGGTAATGGTTCAAATGTTAATGTTAAATGCTTTAAATGCTGGCAGATTACAATTAAAAGTATAATAGAACTTTGGGAAATATTAAAAACTTATAATTTTTCTTATCTCCAAACGCATCGATTAAACCAAGATTGTATTAAAAATTTTTTTGGCTCTGTTCGACAACAAAATGGAAATTGTGTTAATCCGACGCCAATACAATTTGCTCGCACTTTTAAAAAACTTTTTAGTTTAAGATTTTTGCAACATTCAGACACACAAAATTTTGCACCAGATAAAGATGAAATGCTCAATATGTTTAAAACATCATCATGTAATGATAATAATGCACAACACATATCCGAATTTGTTCCATCGCCAACACAAAAAATTTTAGATTCCGACTCATGATTATCAGTCAATGGATCTGCCAGAAGAAAATGCATTTAAATATGTATGTGGATATTTAGTCAAAAAATGTACAGAAATACATTCGTGCGTGTGTATAAATTATGTAAATTATGAAAATAAGGCTGTTTTGAATGATCCAACTTTATTATATTGTTTTTTTCGAGCCTATGAAAATGAAACAAATCTTTTTGGTAAATTAAACATACCTAGTAATAATTTTTGTTTTTATATTTATAAATTAGAGGAAATATTTATAAAAAATTTTGAAAATAATTGTTTTCAAAAAGGTATCGGTGGTTATTTAAACTTGCACAAAATGTAACTTTTGAATCAGCGTGTCCAAATTTTCCAACTATTTTTCTTATAAAACTGTTTTTATGCATGCGTATTTACCACACTTTATCACAGCATAATAAAGCATATAAAAGAATTTCAAACAAAAATAGAAAATTTTTAAATATTTTACATTTATAAAAATCATATAAAAATCATACATTTATAAAAATCTATACTTGTGTGCATGCTTTCTTTCATGCTTATTTACAGTCTTCTTTTTATAACACACATTTAATAATTTTTTACTATTGGAATTAGTTTTATATCTGCGCTGTTTAACTTTATCTTTTTTTTTATGCAATGAGTTAAAATGTATTAATGTTTTCTGTTAACCAAATGTGAATATCTTTACTTCTTTCTGGTATGTTTTATTCTTTTATTTGCATTGTACAATGAAATGTTTTGCATGGTTCTATATGGCAATGTATACATGATATTTTCTAATTTCTCTTCTTGTGCATCTTATTCTTATACACATATACGAGTATATGTGTGTTCTATGCATGAATTTAACAGAATTGTATTACGAATATTAATAGAATTGTATTACGTGTGTTTTACAAATTGTTTCTGTTATATTCATATATGTGTATATATGTATATATAACAGGAACAATGTAAAACACATTATATATACAGGGTGTCCCATGTAACCTGACAAATTGAAATAACTAAAAAAATACGCATTGGACGACATAATATCCAAAATAAAAGTTGTTCCTGTCGAAGAGCGTCGTCGAATGATACCAAAATTGACCCTGCCCCCGCTCCCCTGGGGGTAGGGTGGGGGGCAACTTTTAAATCTCAAACGGGAACCCCCATTTTTTATTGCAGATTCGGATTCTCCATAAAAAAATAAGTAAGTTTTATTCGAAACATTTTTTTTGATTCGTGACAGATGGCGCTGTAAACGATGAAATAGAAAGATAGTGGGGGTAACGAAAGATTGAGACTGGGCATTGGATAACAATTTTTAAGAAAATTTTAGTAATTTTTATAACAATTTTTGAGGAAAGTACCTAACGAATCAAACTCCTCTCGCCTCTCACCTTCGGGGTGCTTGTTTTCGGTGAGTCCCCTCGCCTCTCACCTTCGGGGTGCTTGTTTTCGGTGAGTCCTCTCGCCTCTCACCTTCGGGGTACTTGTTTTCGGTGAGTCCCCTTGCACCCCGAAGGTGAGAGGCAAGGGGACTCACCGAAAACAAGCACCCCAAAAGTGAGAGGCGAGGGGAGTTTGATTCGTTAGGTACTTTCCTCAAAAATTGTTATAAAAATTACTAAAATTTTCTTAAAAATTGTTATCCAATGCCCAGTCTCAATCTTTCGTTACCCCCACTATCTTTCTATTTCATCGTTTACAGCGCCATCTGTCACGAATAAAAAAAAATGTTTCGAATAAAACTTACTTATTTTTTTATGGAGAATCCGAATCTGCAATAAAAAATGGGGGTTCCCGTTTGAGATTTAAAAGTTGCCCCCCACCCTACCCCCAGGGGAGCGGGGGCAGGGTCAATTTTGGTATCATTCGACGACGCTCTTCGACAGGAACAACTTTTATTTTGGATATTATGTCGTCCAATGCGTATTTTTTTAATTATTTCGATTTGTCAGGTTACATGGGACACCCTGTATATATACAGGGTGTCCCATTATAAAACATCCAGTCGAATATTTCGAAAACCAAGTCCGGGAGAGAAAAATTTTTCAGACAAAAGTTATTTGGTTTCGAGGGGCCCATAAGATGATACCATTGGTTTGACCTTGAAGAATTATTTGAAAGTTACATGAAAGTCACCTCAATTTTTTTAAATGGCATCCCCTATTTTTTATTACATATTCTTGTAGCTGACTTCAAGAGCTTTCCAAAACACTATAATAAAGTATTTTTTTATTAAGTATTTTCCGAGTTATAAAGCTTGAAATAATTTCTTAATTTTACATAAACTGTAAAATATCTCGTAAAATATTTACTTTTCGATGACCTTATCTCAATACTTTTATGCACAGAATAATGAGAGGAATCAATTGGTGTAAAGAAAACACATAGTTGTTTTTAAGAAAAAATATGTAATTGTTAGTTACAAATTGCATATTTTTTCTTAAAAACAACTATGTGTTTTCTTGATACCAATTGGTTCCTCTCATTATTCTGTGCATAAAAGTATTGAGGTAAGGTCATCGAAAAGTAAATATTTTACGAGATATTTTACAGTTTATGTAAAATTATGAAATTATTTCAAGCTTTATAACTCGGAAAATACTTAATAAAAAAATACTTTATTATAGTGTTTTGGAAAGCTCTTGAAGTCAGCTACAAGAATATGTAATAAAAAATAGGGAATGCCATTTAAAAAAATTGAGGTGACTTTCATGTAACTTTCAAATAATTCTTCAAGGTCAAACCAATGGTATCATCTTATGGGCCCCTCGAAACCAAATAACTTTTGTCTGAAAAATTTTTCTCTCCCGGGCTTGGTTTTCGAAATATTCGACTGGATGTTTTATAATGGGACACCCTGTATATATATATATATATATATATTATTATTATGTATTTATATACAGTATGTCATATTTTTATTATATATATATATATATATACAGGGTGACCCATTTTAATCTATGGACCCCAATTCCTCCGAATGTATGCATGGTACGAGAAAATGGTTCAGATAAAAGTTGTTCAGGACCAAGGGGGCCATACAACCGTGAAATTGTTTTTGACCTTGAAATTTAATTTCAAGGTCATTTCAAAGTCAAAGTGATTTTTTAAATGGGAAGCCCTATTTTTGTTTCCGGATCTGAAAAGAGCGGGAAATTTCACGTTGAAAATGGTAATGTCATTTTTTTTACGTGACCTTGCAAAGGTCATTTTAAGGTGAGAAACTAAAAAGACTGTAATAAGTAGTTGTTTGATCTGTGCGTGGTACGGGAAAATGGATCAGATAAAAGTTGTTCAGGACCAAGGGGGCCATACGTCCGTACAATTGGTTTTGACCTTGAAATTTAATTTCAAGGTCATTTCAAGGTCAAAGTGATTTTTTTTAAATGGGAAGCCTTATTTTTGTTTCCGGATATGAAAAGAGCGGGAAATTTCACGTTGAAAATGATAATGTCGTTTTCTTCATGACCTTGCAATGGTCATTTTAAGGTGAAAAACTAAAAGAACTGTAATAAGTAGTTGTTTGAATTTTTTGACGGAATAATTATGGAAAAGATACATTTATGATAATTACCAAAATGAAATGGGATAAAAACGCGGGAAAGGTGGACTTTGAAGTCATTTTTCAAGATCATATGACGGTCATAGTAATTTTTTTTAATGGAAAACTTTATTTTTTTACCCCTATCCAAAAAGTGGGAGAATTTTTATGTCTCAATTGATTGCAATCAATTTTCAAGATTAAAAAAAGTGCCTTGTTTTTTGAATTGAAGAAGATACAAGAAATACTAGAAGCGCGTTGACCTTACTTTTAGCGTTACCCAGAAACAACGACGTGGACGTAGTAAATTCTGTTTCCTTTGGGGTGCTTGTTTACCGTGAGTCCCCTTGCCTCTCACGTTTTCTGCAATTATTTCCATTAGCCACGGAGTAATTGCTCAAAGTTCCCTCCGTTCGGTTGAAGACATAAGCGCACACGCCTTTCAAAACCATCCACAGTCCTAAGCAACATTTCACGTGGTATAGCTGCGCAAGCTGTTCGAATTCTTTCTATCATGTCTTCTCTTGTCGTGGTCCTTTGAGAAAAAACAATATTTTTTAAGTACCCCCACAAAAAGAAATCAGGTGACGTGAGATCCGGTGAGCAAGGAGGCCATTCAAGTGGACCCCCCGTCCAATCCACCTGTCATTGTAATTATTGTTTAAAAACTGTTGTACGGCGAGTGCAAAATGCGGTGGAGCACCATCTTGTTGAAACCACATTCTTACTCGTGTTGCTAAGTCAACATTTTCTAATAGTACTCCAGGTAAGTGATCTCGTAGCAACTCTAAATAGGAATGTCTATCAACGTTTCCGTCGAAAAAGTAAGGTCCAATCATATACCCATTAACTATTCCGCACCATACAATGAGGCTCCATCGATTCTGATGATCTAACGCTCTATACCAGTAAGGATTTACGTCCGACCAATAGTGACAGTTATGTCTATTGAGCTGTCCA
>CABEGB010000950.1:0-159155 GCA_901521435.1 Crematogaster levior | reverse complement strand
CGCGACAAATAAGCTTTGTATTTTTAATTTGACTCACTCGTGACTACTTGAGAGGAAACATTTGTTTTGCAAATATTTTTTAAATAAAAAATAATTATTTAATATTCAATTTAATTCTAGTAATATTACAATAATTGTATTTAATAAGTTTTAAAAAAATTAAGCGATCACATTTATATTCAAGACATACTTTTATACTTATACTTTTGTCATATTGTGTTTAGAAAATATTGGAAATCTCTCTAAACAAAAACGATTCTTGTGCAATTTTCAATTTTAATTTCACGACTTGTAAATATCTTATGATTTTCATAGAGTAATATATAGTATTGTTTTACATGTGTAAATATTAGCTAAAGTGAATTATACATAATATATATATTATTAATATTTATAATATTATATGAATACAATATAATATTTTATATTATATTATATAAATTTATATTAAATATTAAATATTAAAATATAATATTAAAATATAAATATTTTATTTGGTAATCTCTTTATAACCATAATTGAATTTTTTTTTGTATCAAAAATATTCTCAACAACTTTATTTAAAATAAACGAATGTGCAAAATTTAATAATTTAATAAGCGAGTCAATAGAGCATGACAATATTGTATAAAAAACCGTTTCGTTCTTTTAAAGTTAAGAATTTTCACGTAATATTAATTTCTAAAAACTTACCTTTTGAATAGTTGTTCAAACATTGACGTCTCTTAGCCATATTATTGTCCAATTTTTGTTGCTAGACGATAAAGTCGATCAAGTTGTTAGTTATAAGTTGTTTCTCCAGTAATCACTGTGTAAAGAAACAAAAAATTTAATTACATTATTCTTGTATTTCTTACATGTATTATATATTTTTATTCTTATTTCAAACACTCAGTTATTTTTAATACTAATAATTGTATTCACCATTGTTATCGATAAATTGTTATTGCCTATGCACATGATTAATATTATACTTATACATAAACTTATAATTAAAGATAAAAATGTAAACAATTTACAATAAACTATACTTTATAAACTATACTTTATATACTTTATAAACTTATATATAAACTTATTTTTTTAAAGCACAAGACTTCTTAACATTTTACGTAATTTCAACTTAAACATAAATTTTATAGAACCATCGGTTGCAAATCTTTATAAATATTTAAGTAATAACTATAAAATAGAAAAAAAAAAAATCTTTTACAAATCAGAAGTTCACGATATTATTAATAAATGATTTCTTACTCAATTGTATTTTAATTTGTATACCGACTAAACATTAGTCTAATATTCTAACATTATGTACAATCAGCTTTCATATGTGAAAAAGACAGATAAAATTTATTACTAAATATTAAATATTTATCTCAACTAGAAAATTTGAGAAAGCTCTAGCAGCATGCACAAAACACTCATTAATAAGAGAATAATGTAATAACACAGTAAATAATGATGTATATATATATATATTTTTTTTTTTATTTGTTAAAATTGTTCAGTCATTTAAGTCAGTTATTTCTCTGCTATTAAATTTCCATTAAAATAGCAGATAGAAAAAAATCTAAAATTAGAAATTCAAGTTAATTAGTTCTGGAATTCGGAAAATATAAATATAGAATTATTTAATTTATTTCAAAGGTCTACTTAATTAGGTCACCTTGCTCTTCATTATTGCAACTAAATATTTTACTAAAAATTCAGTAAAAACACTTTCTTCTGTAATATATAAATTGTTTAATAAATATTCAAAACAAATAATTGCACAGTATATGTATCAGATATATGTTATCACAATTGTATAAATTTAAATAATACAAACAATTAATTTTGCACACCAGCCAGAGTATCGTAGTTTGTTCCATCCATTGCATATTTTGTCTTAATTCCACATCAATTAAAGAAAAAAATTAATACACCGAACACTCATCAACGTACTTAATTAATAATGCACTACCAAATAAACTTTAATATTAGCCGCACACACTTCCGAAAAAATAAAAAATTGCGAATTCGCGGTACGCAAAATATAGAACATGAGATAGGACTTTGTTGCCAACCATAACGCGTTCGTGCATATAATTGTATGCGATTATTATTATCTACGCTCAATGGTGGACTCTTTCCATTATATATGCAGCAAACCTTCAATATTCCATAGGCTTCTAATCAAGTTGTGTCTAGAAGCTTTAAAAATATCAAAATTAACTACACATTGTATACATAATATTATGTAATTATTATGTAATTATTTGTTATTTTTCTTAATATTACTTATGCTACACATTTGTTTTTCTATAATATTTATTTGTAACTTAATTAATATTTATTATTCAAATATTCGGATGTAGGCTAAATGATTCTCATAACTGCAACGACCATAGCATTAATAGTAGAGCGATTCACATATCTCATCTATAAAATAACTATGAAGCAATGGATCACGGTTAAGGCAAAAAATAATTTAATTATTACATCATAATAATCCTATATCAATATTTGCAATATCATTACATTATAAATATTATCAATCATTATATAAATAAATATTCTATTACTATACGTAAAAATGCTAAATATTTAAATTTGTTTATACACATAATCTATTAATATAACAGTTGTAACATCAATTATTACAATGATACCGCATTTTCTAATTTACAAAAACAATTACAAAGCAATGATCGCAGTTAAAATAGGAAATTATATCACAATCACTGTCAATTACTACACTGGAAAAATAATGTTAAATTAATGAAATATTTTTGATTCAATATAACTATACAACAATATAATTATAACTATACAACAGTCATGGGCTTGTCAAGCAAATATTTGTTCAATTCAATAAAATGTGTTTCGGTGAAACAAAAAATTAACATATGTTTAATTTAAAAAATATTTATTTGAATTAAAGAAATATCGCCAACTAAATGTATTTAGTCAATAACTTTTTTATCAATTTTTTTTTCAGTGTACATAAATAAATATTACCCATTATTGCATATAACTACCTTATTGACTCATGCATGCAATATTATAAAAATATCAAAGTAATGTGATTTCTTGCTTCTAACAAATTAATTACAAAATAATGATCACTGTTAATTACACTTACCCCACTTACATAATATTCTTAATATATGTATACTGTGCAATTGCTATATAAATAAATACAATTAATTATTACATATAATTATAAACACTTCAATTAAATCACATACAAATATTTTATATTCAGTATCACATATAAATATTACATACTTCAAGTTTATGTGCAAATTCATTATATAATATAAAGTAATACTATGATCACACAGGATTTATTGATGGAGAATTGCCATTCAATACTCCTTTGTACATGATATTACTCTCAAAATGATATCCTATAATCAGTAATTAATGCTACGATCACATGTAGTTCACTTGATGGGACTGACATTCACACTCTAATAACACGATATACAATACTTCAGTGATGAATTTTGTATTAAACACAATAAATGCGTAATATCATTAGAATGATCGAATTTCGTGTAATAAAAAGTCAATCACTTCAAATTTTTCAAAATAAAAATTATATATAAGGGCCATTTTTGCGTACCTAACCGAAAATCTATATTTACTAGTACTGTTTCGAATGGTGGAGCAGTGCCGATTACGAAAAATAAATCGACAATGATCGCGATAAGCGATACATTCCGATGCTCGCTCGTCACTATAGTTGGTATTCTTGGTGCCAAAAGTTCTTGCTGCATAATCTCAACGGATAAAAAATTAGCGCTTATAATTACGGAGTGATCGCAGTCTCTCGTTCAGAACTGACTTGCCACTGAAATTGTCATAGCGCTCTGGCTAACGTGCATGATGTTCAGACTTTTTTGATTTTGAAGTATAATATAAATATAAAATATAAAAATTAGAATTTGTAATAAAAATTTGATGCTTTTTTACACTCTTTAAACTAATTATCGATCTATTCTTAACTGTTTTCTACACCCATCCAAAATGATTGGAATCAACATCAATCTAACATCGATATGTCGTTCAAATGATCGATGTCTGTTTGATCTCACTTTAGTATCCCTATACGCAGTCTTCTATGATTTTGAGTTGGTATACTGTATGGTGAAGAAGCCGAATTTACATTAAACAAAAGTATCAAATAAGCACGTGCACGAATCCTTTAATCTTCACCTTCCGAATACACGATGTCTACGATCGAAACAATGTCAAATACTGATATTTTATTTGACATCGAATATAAATACTTGATATTTTTCATCATTTTGTTATAATTGTTTTTACATAATATACATAATTAATTTTTAAAAAATTACGAATATTTTTATGATTTCGGATGATTGCTTTTCGACTAATTGTATAATATATCGAGTGTCAGAAAACACTTATACAATATTGTATATACACACACACATTTACTGTATTTGGTGTTGAATTAATCGAAAGACATAAAAATCTCATTTGAAGTATTAATTACTTAATTGGCATAAAAACTTATAAGAGATCAAAGATGACAAAGATATCCATCGACATCGAGCATTCATCGATGCATCGAATTGACGTCGATTCAACTAATCATTTCTAATCATTCATTAATATAAGAATTTCTATAGATACGCAAGTATTTGTATTTCAAATAAGAAACGATTTTACTCCACATTTCGAATTGGCGCATACTTTTTATTTTAGCTGGTGTATGTGACGTAATAACACAAGTATCAACTTGAAATTATTTTAATACGTTTGCTTCGAATTCTTCTTGCAAACGACAATCATATTTATCTCCATTTTGCAATTTATTATTATATTTTATTATTTTTATATTTTGTTGATCTAGAAATTTACAAATTCTTCTCGCCTTGTTCTTTGCCTTAAAAAATTGTACCAATTGGATCTTAGTCTCAAGAGAGTTCTAATTATCTAATCTAATTATTAGTACAAAAATTAGTTATAAAAACCAATTATAAAGAGCAATTTTTCGACTCGTTTCAAGAATTGTATACATATATACAAATATAATTAATATTAATATACATATATACAAATATAATTAATATAAATAAGTAATACAATAAAATGTAAAATGTACATATGTACATGTATATGTAAATGTACATGTACATATATGTATATGTAAAATAAAATGTAAAATTTTTAATAGATGCTTCTTTCAGGTTTAAATACATAAACAATAAATTCAAGATATAATCCAAATTATGCCATTCCTAAATGTATCATCGAAAGTAAGTGTTGTATTTTATAAATTAAAGATTCCGCTTGGAACAAATATGCGACGATCTACACGACAAAGAAATACAAATTATTTTTCTTTAATCATTCTCCTTTTTTGTTTTGACATTTAACTGTAATTACATTTGCTACAATATACTGCATACTTCAGTGTAACGAATTCTACATTAAACAGTAGGAACGCATTTAACTTGTGTTGCGTTTAACAGAAAGCATACCAAACGCAATTCTCAATTTTCTCAAGAAAACGTGTATCATTTTTGCGTATCTCGGAATTTATATACTCACCAACACAATTAACTGTCGATTACGATTACAAAAGCAGCGACTGCAAAAGTTCGCGATAACCGATATGTTTCGGCGACCGTTCGTAAGTTTAATCGACATTTCCAGCAGAAATTCAGGCTCGCTGTGCGTTCTTAATGGCTAAAATTCGTTAATTGCGGAGCAATTGCATGTCCTCGTATTCCGAGCGGCGACGCGCCACTCGGCCCGAATTCATAGTCGTTTCTCAAATCTTGAGACGTAAGAATTTCTCAAATCTCAAGTCGTTTCTTCACATTGTGAGAGCTAATCTCGGCTACTTTATAATCTATGGCTTAAGAGAGAAGAGGAAGAGCACCTAAGGTCCAAATTTATAGTCGTTTCTCAAATTTTGAGACGTAAGAATTTTTCAAATCTCAAGTCGTTTCTTTACATTGTGAGAGCTGATCTTGTCTACTTTATAATCTATGGTTCAAGAGAGAAAAGCAAGAGTACATAAGATTTTGGGTTTGTTCGTGTCGCAATACCCCAATATGCTTCCATTACCCAATACGCTGCCCATAGTATACGTAACGTAATACTTATTATACGTAATACTATTATATATATAGTTTGGCGCTGAGCGAGTAGGGAGCATGTTGGGGCAAGGACGCAAACAAACCTTTTACTATAGGTCGGTATTCATAGTCGGACCTTTATAGTCGTCTTAAGTTTATCTTTAGATGTTGTACGAATCAGTTCATTGGTTACGGAGTATCTGAAAATGAACTTAAGACGGTCTTAATTATAAGACCCGACCATGAATACCGGCCATAGGCTTAAAAGACTTTTAAGTCTATGGATTTTATGTGCCCTTCCTTCATTGACGTACTGGACGGAGCGTACAGACCATAGACTTATACTATTAGACTGCGTCTTCCGTGAGAGGAATTGAATACTACACGAAAGTGAGAGGGCAATAGCAAGAGTGAGTGTGTCTTTGTCTAACAGGCGTGTTAGTGGGGGAAATAAGGGAAATGAGGGGAAGAGTTTCCTCTTCTACAGGCGAACGGATGAGGGGAATGTGTTCTCCCCACTCTTAGCGAAGAGTAACAGAGAGAGCCTCACTCTCGCTATATCTCTGTCCTTCGGTGTTGTATTCACTGCGCCCTATCTGGACGCGCAGTCTATTAGTATAAGTCTATGGTACAGACGCGGGGAGTGAAGATTTTAGGGGCGGAGGGGGCCGCCATATTGTCTGGCGACATTAGTAATGCCATCTAGGTGCAGGGAGCAAGAATATAAAAGAAAACATTGTGACATTGTCAAGATTTAGAAGTATTATTTTTCTAATTTTTGTACTAAAAAATAATGAAAAATGCCACTTTGTGTTGCAACCGACTGCTGCAATAAAAGTTATCGAAAGACTAAAAGTCAAATAAGTGTAGAACAAAATGTTAAAATCACATATCACCGGCAAGTATATATTGCATTCATAACTTACAAAATATGTACTGTTTTTTTATATCAATAAAGTAAGATTTTTAATTAAAAGTTTATTACTTAAACATATTTGTTCCAAACACTAGTTAGTTTTTATGGCATTTTGGTAAAAGAACCTCTTTTATTTGTTATTAGATGAAATGAAATTGATTTTTATATAAAAATTAAGTTGTTTAGAATTCTGTTGATTTCCGCTGACAAGAAAAGTAAACTTGGGTAAAAATTATGTGGGTCTTTGCAAGGAAAGTTTACCCAAGCCTGCATTTATAAGTTCATTACATTTTTCTGAAGAACGATTGATTCAAAATTCTCTGACGAAGAAACATCGATTAAAAGTAAAGATGCTAGTTCAAATTGTAAGTATAATTTTATAATTTGATTACTGTAGTTTGTAATTTTCTATAACTTTTAAAATGTGAGCACCATCTTGAATTATATTCGATTTCATGGATTTTTTCTATAGAATATTGTCTCATTTATCGTAGGCTATTGATATTTATTATTATAAATTGTATTACTCAGTGAAATAGATTTTATTTTAACTTCTGCATTTCTTGGTTTATACTTATTATTAATTGTCAGATATATCACCATTAGATTACCATTATAGGAATTTATGAATTAAAAAATATTAAAAATCCATTTTACAAGCAAAAGCCAAACATTTCAGAAGATAAAAAGAAGCTGAAATTCCATCTAGTTAATTCAGAATCAGTGGACAATAAATGATTTGACTGTAAGTACTTCTCTTGAGCATGAGATTAATTACAAATTAACTAACATTGCATATTTAAATCAACAATACAATATTATATTTCACAGATGAGTTTGAGATAAGCATTTTACAGATAGAGTATTTCAGAAAGTAATGATGAAAGTGAGACGATTGAAACTCCCTGTAAGGTATGAAATAATTTTCATCTTGGATATTTATGTTAAAAATTTGATGGAATATTTTGTACTTTGTGCATTATGAATAAACAATGAATAAAAGACTTTTTAATCCATACAATTATAGTTGGTGTCAAAAAACAGAAATATAAAACACTCAAAACATCATATAGAAACAAGATATTAATGATAGTGATGCTGAAATTATATTTTTAAAAAAAAAAGGACGTTGTCTAACCTACTGACACTGATCAAAGATTGAGGAATCACGAAGAGTAAACTTACCAGTGCCACCAAAGTGCCCAAAACAAAACGGCCACACAAAATTTTACTTTAATTTCTACCTGACTGCATAAACAAAGGAACAAATGCCCTTAAAAAATATGCTTCTCACAACCACCAAATGGCCTGCTCAAAAATTTGCCTGAGTGCTTGCATGCTTGTTTCTGACACCAACTATAATTGTAAAATTAAAAATTTTATTCATTGTTTATTCATAATGCACAAGAAATGAAAATATTCCATCAAATTTTAACATAAATATCAAAGATGAAAATTATTTCATACCTTACAGGAAGTTTCAATCGTCTCACTTTCATCATTACTTTCTGAAATACTCATCTGTAAATGCTCATCTGAAATGCTCATCTGTGAATATAATATTGTTATGTTGATTTAAATATGCAATTAGTTAATTGTAATTAATCTCATGCTCAAGAGAAGTACTTACAGTCAAATCATTATTGTCCACTGATTCTGAATTAACTAAAGATGGAATTTCAACTTCTTTTGTATCTTCTGAGATATTTGGCTTTATGTATAAAATAGATTTTAATAATATATTTATTAATTCATAATTGCTATATAATAATAATCTAATAATTGATATATCTGACAATTAATATTAAAGTATAAAACCAAGAAATATGAAAGTCAAATAAAATCTAACTACTGAGTAATATAATTTATAATAATAAATATCAATATTACAAATAAATAAGACAATATTCTGTAGAAGAATCCATAATCAGAATATAATTCAAGATGGTATATGCATTTAAAGCTATGAAAATTACAAACACAATGAAAATCAAATTATAAAATTATATTTACAAACTGGAATAGCATCTTCTTTAATCGTGTCGTTTGCGTCAGAGAGGTAATGATCAAAATCGTTCTTCGAAAAATGTAAATGAACATAAAAATGTGGAGACTTGGGTAAACTTTCCTTACAAAGACCACTTTTTACCCAAGTTAATTTTTTTCTTCATCTTGTGGAAATCTAATGAGATAAAACAACTTAATTTTTATATAAAATCAATTTCATTTCATCAATAACAAATAAAGTTCTTTATAAAATGCTACATAAAAGCTAACTAGTGTTTGGAACAAATATGTTTAAGTAATAAACTTTTAATTAAAAATCTTACTTTATTGATATAAAAAACAGTATATATTTTGTAAGTTATGAATGCAATATATACTTGCCCATGATATGTGATTTAACATTTTGTTCTACTTATTTGACTTTTTAGTCTTTCGATAACTTTTATTGCGGCGGTCGTTTGCAAACACAAAGTGGCATTTTTTCATTATTTTTTATACAAAAAATTAGAAAAATAATACTTCAAATCTTGACAATGTCACAATGTTTTTCTTTTATATTCTTGCCCTGCCCTGGATGGCATTACTAATGTCGCCAGACAATATGGCGGCCCCCCCTCCGCCCCTTAAAATCTTCAAATGGACTGCGCGTCCAGATAGGGCGCAGTGAATGATGTCTGGCACCGAAGGACAGAGATATAGCGAGAGGAGGTTTCCTCTGTTACTTTCGCTAAGAGGGGAGACCATTCCCCTCATCCGTTCGCCTGTAGAAGAGGAAAACTCTTCCCTCATTTCCATCATTTCCCCCACTAACACGCCTGTTAGACAAAAGACACACTCCTCTTGCTGATGTCTCTCGCAAATTCGTGTAGTATTCCACTTCCCTCTCACGGAAGACGCAGTCTAATGGTATAAGTCTATGTCTGTACGCCGTCCAGTACGTCAATGAAGGAAGGGCACATAAAATCCATAGACTTAAAAGTCTTTTAAGCCTATGGCCCGGTATTCATGGTCGGGTCTTTATAATTAAGACCGTCTTAAGTTCATTTTTCAGATGCTCCGTAACTTATGAACTGATTCGTACAGCATCTAAAGATAAACTTAAGACGACCTTAAATATAAGGTCCGACTATGAATACCGACCTATGATAAAGGTTTGTTCGCGTCAACGCTAACATGCTCCTACTCGCTCCAATACGCTCCAAACTATATATATAATAGTATTACGTATAATAGTATTACGTTACGTATACTATAGATTGGAGCGTATTGAATGAAACAAGAGCATAATTAGGTATTGCGACACGAACAAACCCAAAATCTTATGTACTCTTGCTTTTCTCTCTTGAACCATAGATTATAAAGTAGACAAGATCAGCTCTCACAATGTAAAGAAACGACTTGAGATTTGAAAAATTCTTACGTCTCAAAATTTGAGAAACGACTATAAATTTGGACCTTAGGTGCTCTTCCTCTTCTCTCTTAAGCCATAGATTATAAAGTAGCCGAGATTAGCTCTCACAATGTGAAGAAACGACTTGAGATTTGAGAAATTCTTACGTCTCAAGATTTGAGAAACGACTATGAATTCGGGCCGAGTGGCGCGTCGCCGCTCGGAATACGAGGACATGCAATTGCTCCGCAATTAACGAATTTTAGCCATTAAGAACGCACAGCGAGCCTGAATTTCTGCTGGAAATGTCGATTAAACTTACGAACGGTCGCCGAAACATATCGGTTATCGCGAACTTTTGCAGTCGCTGCTTTTGTAATCGTAATCGACAGTTAATTGTGTTGGTGAGTATATAAATTCCGAGATACGCAAAAATGATACACGTTTTCTTGAGAAAATTGAGAATTGCGTTTGGTATGCTTTCTGTTAAACGCAACACAAGTTAAATGCGTTCCTACTGTTTAATGTAGAATTCGTTACACTGAAGTATGCAGTATATTGTAGCAAATGTAATTACAGTTAAATGTCAAAACAAAAAAGGAGAATGATTAAAGAAAAATAATTTGTATTTCTTTGTCGTGTAGATCGTCGCATATTTGTTCCAAGCGGAATCTTTAATTTATAAAATACAACACTTACTTTCGATGATACATTTAGGAATGGCATAATTTGGATTATATCTTGAATTTATTGTTTATGTATTTAAACCTGAAAGAAGCATCTATTAAAAATTTTACATTTTATTTTACATATACATATATGTACATGTACATTTACATATACATGTACATATGTACATTTACATTTTATTGTATTACTTATTTATATTAATTATATTTGTATATATGTATATTAATATTAATTATATTTGTATATATGTATACAATTCTTGAAACGAGTCGAAAAATTGCTCTTTATAATTGGTTTTTTATAACTAATTTTTGTACTAATAATTAGATTAGATAATTAGAACTCTCTTGAGACTAAGATCCAATTGGTACAATTTTTTAAGGCAAAGAACAAGGCGAGAAGAATTTGTAAATTTCTAGATCAACAAAATATAAAAATAATAAAATATAATAATAAATTGCAAAATGGAGATAAATATGATTGTCGTTTGCAAGAAGAATTCGAAGCAAACGTATTAAAATAATTTCAAGTTGATACTTGTGTTATTACGTCACATACACCAGCTAAAATAAAAAGTATGCGCCAATTCGAAATGTGGAGTAAAATCGTTTCTTATTTGAAATACAAATACTTGCGTATCTATAGAAATTCTTATATTAATGAATGATTAGAAATGATTAGTTGAATCGACGTCAATTCGATGCATCGATGAATGCTCGATGTCGATGGATATCTTTGTCATCTTTGATCTCTTATAAGTTTTTATGCCAATTAAGTAATTAATACTTCAAATGAGATTTTTATGTCTTTCGATTAATTCAACACCAAATACAGTAAATGTGTGTGTGTATATACAATATTGTATAAGTGTTTTCTGACACTCGATATATTATACAATTAGTCGAAAAGCAATCATCCGAAATCATAAAAATATTCGTAATTTTTTAAAAATTAATTATGTATATTATGTAAAAACAATTATAACAAAATGATGAAAAATATCAAGTATTTATATTCGAGATGTCAAATAAAATATCAGTATTTGACATTGTTTCGATCGTAGACATCGTGTATTCGGAAGGTGAAGATTAAAGGATTCGTGCACGTGCTTATTTGATACTTTTGTTTAATGTAAATTCGGCTTCTTCACCATACAGTATACCAACTCAAAATCATAGAAGACTGCGTATAGGGATACTAAAGTGAGATCAAACAGACATCGATCATTTGAACGACATATCGATGTTAGATTGATGTTGATTCCAATCATTTTGGATGGGTGTAGAAAACAGTTAAGAATAGATCGATAATTAGTTTAAAGAGTGTAAAAAAGCATCAAATTTTTATTACAAATTCTAATTTTTTATATTTTATATTACACTTCAAAATCAAAAAAGTCTGAACATCATGCACGTTAGCCAGAGCGCTATGACAATTTCAGTGGCAAGTCAGTTCTGAACGAGAGACTGCGATCACTTCATAATTATAAGCGCTAATTTTTTATCCGTTGAAATTATGCAGCAAGAACTTTTGGCACTAAGAATACCAACTAGTGACGAGCGAGCACCGGAATGTATCGCTTATCGCGATCATTGTTGATTTATTTTTCGTAATCGGCACTGCTCCACCATTCGAAACAGTACTAGTAAATATAGATTTTCGGTTAGGTACGCAAAAATGGCCCTTATATATAATTTTTTTTTGAAAAATTTGAAGTGATTGACTTTTTATTACACGAAATTCGATCATTCTAATGATATTATTTATTGTGTTGCATTTATTGTGTTTAATACAAAATTCATCACTGAAGTATTGTATATCGTGTTATTAGAGTGTGAATGTCAGTCCCATCAAGTGAACTACATGTGATCGTAGCATTAATTACTGGTTATAGGATATCATTTTGAGAGTAATATCATGTATAAAGGAGTATTGAATGGCAATTCTCCATCAATAAATCCTGTGTGATCATAGTATTACTTTATATTATATAATGAATTTGCACATAAACTTGAAGTATGTAATATTTTATCTCGTGACTACTAGACACTCACTTTTTTTAAAGTTTATCAGAGATTAATTATGGGATAAAGCTCATGATACACTTGATGCGGGATAAAATTTACAAAAATTGATTGAAGAGTCAGTCTACGCTAAGTTGGACAGCTGTCTGAATAGATGCGCCGAAAGAAAAGGAAAGCCAAAGTACAATGCGATAAAGTGCAAGACAGATGTTCGCATTTGCGATCATAATCGTAAACGTTTCACAGCGTGCGCAAATATCAGTAAGGTAACGCTAAGTTGCTTAAAAGAGATTAGAAGAAGGTGAGATACGACACTGGGAGGGAAGGAGGGAGGGAGGGAGATATGCAAATCCGCGCGGAAGAGCTGCCCCGTGGCAGGCTAAAGTGTGGCCGAAACGACCTGTTGCACCTCGCGCAGAGGGTGAGGGGCGAGGGGGTGAAAATTTGCACCACGTCCGACGATGTCGATAAGATCGCCGATAGTTAACTTACTGTCGGTTTTGCGCGCCTAATACGAGAATTCCGTAGAAAACGCGACGGCGAAAACACGTGGTATCCATGTCGATAAATATCACACGAAACTATAATATTATACCCGCTCGACGTCCCGCACCGTGGGATACTCGTTTACGTTAAAAAAAATCTTTTCTTCACCTAGGAGTCTCCTTTCTACAATTCTTTCTGCAATTTCGACATTTTTTTTTTTTTACTCTATCGAGTTCGACAAAGTGATTGAGCTCAGAGCAAGGAAAAATCGAGAGAGATTTTCTCTTAAGAAAAATGTTCTCGGTTATTTTAAACGCGATAGCTTCATCGCGTCGCAACGAAATATGTACTAAGGGGGAAAAAATCATACATTTTTCCATCTTTGAGTTTAAACGAGCCCATCTAACGCAAAACGAAGATAAAGTTGTAACAAAATCACTTTTCCGATGGCTAACGATTGATCTAGATTAATAATGCTAATAGTGTTTTTATAGAAATTATAACAGAACTTCTTGTATTGCGACTAACATCCAACTGTATACTGAATTTCAATTTCTCTTGATATATTATTTATGTTTACGTTAACAGAATAACACTGTACATATATGTACTAAAATTTAAACAAATTTAACTTGAATTTTTTGTCAAGCTGTTATGTTCCAAAAAATGCTTTTTAATAAGTACATAACATAACGTAGATTAATATGTATATTGTTTATTATTTAAATACAATAATAATCAAATTTTTCTCAGTAGTGTGTCAGAAGTTTTCAATCATGCTTTCCGTTTTCCTTTTTTGCTTTAAGCTTTTAAACTGAAATGCGAATTTACGTCAGTAATCACCTTACAGTTATCAAAACATGTGAACATCCTCATTGTAAGTTCTACTTCCTTACTCTAGATTTGTTCACCAAGTGCGATTAAATGATTAGATGTATCAGATACGAGTAACCGAGTGATTTGCAGTTTAGATGGAAGATAAAAATATTATTTCTTATCGTTCCGCCTTACATCCGTTCCTATTGAATACATTGAGTGAAGACATAATAAGATTACGTAAACTTGAGCGGCAATAACGTTACACATGCAGCATTGTGTAACGTTAAACAATGTAAAACATCGGTAATTTAAAACTACTTACATGCCTTTCATAGCTGCGTTAGCAGTACAGCAGTATCTCGTTTCGCTTAATGCGTCTGCTCTCGCTACACATTTTTTTTTCTCTCTCGTCGCGACCGCAGTAAAAACTTTACTACATAAAGCATTACGACAGGTCCGGCATAAACACGTAGGATCAATGGCGCGGTCTATTAAAATAACGATGATTGCGACCGCACGAACTGTAATTTATGTCACATAAAATAGAACAACGGCGTATACGTAAAGTGCAGTCCAAATTATACATATATGTAGCAGCGGACACTCGAAATCTACATTTATATACTATTGTTGGGAACAATTACGGCGCACTTACCTCTTTCACGTGTTAAATGTCCAAACGCATTACGAAAACATAAATAATAATTATAAATATGTAATGTACGTGTAAAGTATCGCGATTTAAGTAGTATGTGATTTATTTATAAACATTAAGAAATGAAGACCTGAATAATAATAAAGGTTCTGAACAATAATCATGTAAACAACAAACCGATTCCGGTTAGGCTGGATCTTAGTGCCAAATAATTTTTGTTCGTGTGAGTTTCTATGCATATTCCACTCTTCTTGCGGATTAACGTACCGTTACAAATGAAAATCTTTGCAAAGCTAGAAATACACCACCGAACAAATATTAAATCTAATATTCACGATATATATATGTGTATATACAGGGTGTCCCTAAATTCGCGCCCACGGAGTACAAGGCGTGATACTTTAGGCTAAAAGAAATAACTTTTTCCTTTAGCAAAATTGCGTGCGATAAGTAGTTTTTGAAGGAGAGCAGGTTGAAGTAAACCAATAGGCGTTCTGGTGTAAGTGGCGCTCAGGGCCGGCGCGCGCGCTTCGCTCACTTGTATCAAATTCTTGACTAGTATTTACAAGTAATGTTAAAACATTAATGCTAAACATAACATAACATAACATAACATAACATTTAATGCATTACTATTTACGTTTGTCTCTATTTTCAGATAGATCTACGAAATCAAACATTCTTTTATCTTTTATTACGTAAGAAATAAAAGCAATATTTATTTTGTTAATTATTCACTTTTTAAAGAATACAATATGGAAAAAGATCACGGTTCAGTATTCAAGTTGATTCTTATTATTTGAGTCTTAAGTATAATCTAACTAATTATATGTATAATTAAAATAAAATCATAACTAAGATAAAAATAAATTCATAGTAAACTAATTATAACAAAGCATTAATGTTTTAACATTACTTGTAAATACTAGTCAAGAATTTGATACAAGTGAGCGAAGCGCGCGCGCCGGCCCTGAGCGCCACTTACACTAGAACGCCTATTGGTTTACTTCAACCTGCTCTCCTTCAAAAACTATTTATCGCACGCAATTTTGCTAAAGGAAAAAGTTATTTCTTTTAGCCTAAAGTATCACGCCTTGTACTCCGTGGGCGCGAATTTAGGGACACCCTGTATATATATGTGTGTGTGTGTGTGTGTGTGTGTATAGTGATTTATATTATTTCTATTCATATATATATATATATATAGAATAGAAATAATATAAATCATTATCGTGTTGGGGATGGAAAGGGAATTTTTAATAAGATACTTATAGTGTTTATGTATAAACATACGATAATGATTTATATATATTATGTGATAATAAAATAAGAATCATAGGACATATTTTTTATTCCAGCAGACGAACACGACAAGAGCAGATTTATTTACAATCGTAAAGCTATAAAGCTATAAACGAGACAAGAATTATGTCTCTCAAAGAAACTTTGTTACTCTCGAAATTTCGCTGTTTCATGTCGTATGCTTTATTTCGCCCCAATAAATATATGTGTAATCGTAAAAAAGGTACAATTAAGTTAATTTTACGTTGTTACAAATGAGTTTTCATAAATTGCCGGCAAAACGGAAAGAAGTAACAATCCGTACGACTGTAGGCAATAAACATCGTATACTTTCACATATACCGATAGGACGATTAAATTTTATGAGAACCATGGTATTTTCAATCGTGTTGTCGCGCAACCTAAGTGTAACACATTAAAGCAAAAAAAAAAGAGAATATTCCAAATACGACTTCTGCGGCGATCTAGATAGTTGCCCAGGGCTACGCGTGTGCAAAGGATCCTTGCGCGCGGCCATTACGTACGAAATTAGAAGGCTGTCAGTCATACACGACGGTCTTGCTAAGATCTCATTATTTCTCGCATCCGAAATTGGGCCGGCACTTAGAACACCATTAGAATGGCTATTAATATGTGAGAATTTCCACAAATATGTGTATGTGCAGAGGCCACTGCTAATTCACGTGTTGGCGGGCTCTCATGCAGCAAAGAATTCGCGTGCGGAATCCTTTGCTTCTTCCCGAGCCTGAATTAAGCGACAACCTGAAACTCTCGCTTGTTCACAGGCGAATCTTTAGGCTAAAGGTGCATCGTAATTCATTAATTTTCAATTAGCTTAGATTCTTCTTCTCTCCGTAGCGGAAAACAGAAATACTTCCTATACGCGAAGATAAGTGCACACATCTATAAATTAAACTTCAAGCGTCGTAATCGAAAACAAATTTAGCTAAAAAGATTCTGTTCTTATTTTTTAAAAATATAATTTCTAATTTACCCTGGGGAATGTGTTAAGTTTTAATTTCAAAATGGTTTAATTGAGCTATTAATATACCATTGCGACAGTTGCGACGAGCACGACGTGTGCGCTCATCTCCACGTATAAAAAGCATTTCTGTTTTTCGGAAAAGAAAGAAAAAAGCAAGATTGCAAAATAGAATAATTCGTTAACAGGTGGCTTTGTCCGTTTGTAGGTCCGCGTTTCCGATCTCGTGGGTGATACACGCGGCGGTGTTCTGCGGGTGACTTTGCTTGGTTTATCGATAATCGTGCCCAGCGGGTCTACTTCCAGCTTGTATGAGAGATCCTACTTACACACATACATACGTACTACCTAATTACCTTCCATCACACTAAAAGAGAAGTTGCAAGGAATGCGCTGCAGAGGGCTCGAAAAAGGGAAGGGCGGCGCGCGCGTTCAAGAGAATGCACGTTTCATTAACTGTAATTAGTTAATTTTGCTCTGCCTCGAGCATCGAGGACATCCGAAGATTCATCCCAACGAAATTACTTATAATTTCTTAATGAGTTTTTGGCCTCCGTATTTAGCGTTTATTTTGTCTATTATGAAAAATGATCATACTACACAGAGAGCTCATCAATATATAGGTATATATATATATACTCAACCAAGGATTTTGCATCAAACTTGAAATCGATCCAATATTTTATAGCGAATATCTTATGAAAAGATCATATTACAAGTTTTGGAGTTTCAATATTAAATTAAATTGATTGATGTTAAGAAGTCAATCAAGAAGTTCATAGTCAAGTTAGAGAGAGGAACTCTCAAGTTAGATTCCTATTAAGACTGATAAATTTCTAAAGAGCAAAAGTGTTAAGTAAAGAACAGCGTTGCTCATCAAGATATATTTTATAGATTGTCGATAATTATCACGTCTGTAAATCTGAGGATTTATCATCGAACGACGAAGTTCCCTGAATCCTTTTGAGTCTCGCGAATTTGACAAGACGCCCATCATGAATTCGAGTTGAACTATCCGTAATACGATGAACAGCGTTTCGCAAGTCAAATAAAACTCCGCGATCGTTTTCATCGACCGTTATGCATACTCGTGCGTAGCGAGTTTACATAGTGGCATCACGCGCATATTACACGTGAATATTTCATTCTTTTCAGGAGAAGCTATTCACCTTGCCAGAGACTTCGGTTACGTTTGCGAAACCGAATTCCCCGCGAAGCAAGTCGCTGAGTACCTCAGTCGGCAGCATTGCGAACCACAAGACTCCTACAGGAGAAAAGAACTTCTTCATGCCACCAAGTAAGCATAAATACTAGAGTTTCTCAAGTAAGAGCGTGGACCGTCCATCATTTTTAAATTAACTACGCTGCGCTCTTAACAAAAAAAAACATTAAATTACTATAATAACTGAATCTGTAAAATAAATAATAATAATAAAATGTAAATTCTTTTGTAACTAGCCTAAAATATCTGGTGGATTAATAAAAAAATTGTCCAATCCAAAAAGATAAAATCCATCAATATAAAATCGTCGATATTCAAAACTCTTATCTGAGACATTCTATATAAGTACGTCATCCAATGCTACTCTGGTATCGATAATAATCGCAAAATAATTAATAATTCATATAAGTATTAACCCTAATTATCCCTCCAACGTTTTTTCCGCAACTTAATCTCTCCAACCAGGATATTTCATGTTCAGTGCGTTTTTCATTATGTTAATAGCTTCGAAAAATTTCACAAAAATGTTTATAATCTCTTTGTTACCTTCGACTAAAAATAAATGTAAAGAAAATTTGGAAATTATTTAAATATTTTTTTATAATAATTATTTGTTGAAAACGCATATTACGACTGTTAGAAATGGAGGGGGGCATGAACGAGCCTGGTTGGAGGGATTAGGGTTAATATTTATTAAATATTGATACCTATTTCGACAAAAAACACTCCCTGACATTGTCATGGTAATAGCCACGTAATCGATTTTTGCGACTTCGCTGTTTCCAGACAAATCACCAAAGAGCTGATGGATCTTCTGAACCAGGACAGATCGCCGCTCTGCAATACGCGGCCACAACATATCCTCGATCCCAGTATACAGAGACATCTCACCCATTTCTCTCTTATATCACACGGATTTGGAAGTCCTGCGATCGTGGCCGCTTTAACGGCTATACAGGTAATGAGATAACGAGAAATTATATATATATATATATATTCTTTCTTCTATATCACCGTTTTTTCTCTTCTTACGATTTTAAGCGTCTACATGAGAAGATATTCAGGTAATTATGCAGAATCGCTCATTTTCCGAATTTTTTTTTTGGAGTTTTTTCTTTTCAAACTTCTTTTCATGTATGGTATATTACCAACATTGATCATTTATAGGGGGAGCGCGAAAAATACATATTTCCATCCCCAAAAAATCAGACACATAGGTTGAACCTCGTTTTGCGTGGAAAGTTGCAAACCCATGTGGAACCTTACTTCGCATTAAAAAGTGTAGGTGTGGAGGAAGCGTGTTTCGCCTCCCCCCCCCCCCCCTACAGGTGGACTCCACTACCAAGAAATTAGACACATAGGTTTGGGTTGAACCTCGCTTTGCGTGGAAAGTTGTAAACCCATGTGAGACCTAGCTTCGTGAGGCAGTCGGTATGGCGAGAGACGACAGTGATGCACGGGCAGTATTACTCATATTTACGTTTGCTCGCAGTTACTCAATTTATGTTTTTAGGAAGGCAAAAGTATTACATTTTTCTGGCTCCCCCGATTTAATATTAATGTAGTAACATACCAAACATGTTTGTAAAGGAAAACCATTGAAAAATTCAAAATTCGGAAAAGGAGCAATTCTACATAATTACCGAAATTCAAGTCTCTTCTCTTAAGATTCTCATCGAAAGACACGGCTAAAAATTCTCATTAAACAAATACAAATTCCATCAAAAGCTCTTATGGTTTTCGTTGCAGAAGTTCCTAAGCGAGTCTTTGAATCATCTGGAGAAGATGTATCCCGGGAACGGCAGCGGCGTGACGAGCAGTCAACAGTCGAATCTCGACTCCAATAAGAGCAAGGACGGCGCGCTGATGAACGACATGAAGAAGTGACGCACGGAAGACCCGCCTACCTCGAACGTGGTCACGTCTATCAGGCACTCCTGGCCGTACAATTGAACTTCCGTACGTCCATCGCTCTTGCGGAAGACTCGCAGTGGACCACTAGGAAACGTGCATACACGTGCTCGCGGCTGCGTCGCACTCGCTGCTGGCACTCGTGTGCGATGTGCCGCGTGCGCACAGTACGTCGAGGTTGGCTGGTCGTAAGCTTCCGTAGGCAATTCGACACGCAGGCTGCGTGATACGTGCGAAAAATGTGCAATCAGGGATAGTCGGTGAATAAAAGGGAGGAGAAATTCTCATTTCGTAATTGAGCCCCGGGAAGCCAAATGCTGAGCTCAGCTCTTTGTCGCTCTGGTCGCCTTTGGTATACAGATTCCACTTCTTGTTTTGTATGTTACTTTGAAAATGTCTAAGAACGTATCAGAGAGTTCTTCCTGCTTCCGAAAATCTTCAGGACCTTCCTTCGTCAACCTGTAGCTGCGCGATTAAATTATAATATTATCGACCTTACAAAAAATTGAAGATATTTTTTGTGAACATATTTGTTTTAAATATGGACAACACGCCGTAAAAAACAAAAGAAGTCAAATTTACATATCTTATGGACGTCCAATAGATATTCTTGAACATTCTCAAGAAAATAATATACACATTTTTTAAAGTGCATTTAATATATTTTATAATTGATGATTTTCAATTTTCTTTCTTAGGAATATTATAGAAGTTTTAATATATAATTTGCGTTTATGAGAAATCTCTTTACAGTAGAGCTACATTAAAACCGTTAATAAATATTAAAAAAAACACAAACAAATATTGCGGGAAAATAGATATCCGAGAATATCCATTGGATTTACTGGATGTGGAAATATATTAAGACCGTATGCTTTTGCATTTAGATTCTTAAAAAAATATATTCCAAAAACTTTATCTAGTTTACAGTGTATCATAATCGTATAGGACAAACATTACAAATGCGAATAATTTATCATCTTTTTAGAAAAGCATCCCGGTCAGAATGATTAAAGATATGCAGTTATGTTTTTGTATAATACAATCCTTTATCCCACCGCAAATATGACAGATCGAGTTTCTTGAAGAGCTGCGATTCGATGATGCATAATCACATCCGTCACGTCAAGTCATCGTCTTGCGCATTTTTGAACATGCAGTCGATGAAGATTTCTATACTGAAAAGAAAGACTAATTAAGTTCGTTAAAGGATAACAAACGATAACAAAAGCGTTTGCCTTTTACTTTAGCTCTTCATCTTCATCGCATGTATTTAATCACTCTGAAATTTTATTAAATATCAGGATAATGTAAATAGAATTCTTAATTTTACTTATTCAATTAGTAAATTCGAAACCCAGTACATGACAAGTAACGGGTGTGATAAAAAAAGTGCGACAGATATAAAAATATAAGATCTTATTCGATTCCTTCGCGCCGTTATTCTTCGCTTTTATTGAAAATTTCACGCAAGGAAATTGTGATTTGTGGAGATTGGATAATTTCGCTCAATATTTATGATAGGAAAATGCAAGAAACTTAGTGCAATCATTAATATTAATTCAACAAATTATTAGTATTACTATCTCCAGCAACTTGCAATCCAATCATCTACAGTTTGTAATTATTAAAAAGCAATTCGCAAGAAAGATAAAATTCTTAGATTTTTAATTTTGTTTTAAATTAAAAAATACTCATTAATTAAGAAAATGAAAAAAAAAACAATGGAGATTTACTTCTCTTTTAATGTAAATTTTGGATTTTATGATTTATGGAATAATTAGAGATAATTTTTTTCTTATTAATAAAATTGTGCTTCCATCAATGAGACTTACCAGGACCAGCAATTCTTTGTGTGTGATCAGAAGCGGTGTATGAGTATCAAAGTGCAACTTTAGACCTCGGTAACCAATGTATCAGTTAGTCACTTCTACTGACATTAATCATAATGGGACGCCGTGCGATTAGCCACAAGCAAGGATATTCTGCCTTTCATAGATGCACACTTGCGTGATAGTCAGGAACGACATCAAGTCCAGGGAATCGCCAAAAAATTGAAGTCCTTCTGACGAGATTATTCTTCTCTCTAAACGTTTTATCGAAAAATGAGTAATATATTATTATTTACAAATTATTATTTATATATTATTTGCAAATTTTTCTACATTTTTGCTATTTTTGGACTCCCAAAAAGATTCATTACTAATCGACAGAAAAAAAGGATTCAGTATTATCGTTAAAAAATAAGAATCATCCGTATCATGCTTATTGTCAGCGATTGAGTTCTCCTCCGAAGAGACTGCAGTCAAGGCTATTCCCCAGGGCCATTATCGTGCCAATGCGAAACTTGCCATTAAAAAGATGTGCCAATATTGATATCGAGTTATTAACGTAAGCGGCTTATTAAGAAAACCGGACGCAAAGGAAAAGCGATAACAGCGCAACGAAAAAGCGCTTCCTCGAGTACGCGAATGACACGTGCGTGACGAAACGGAAGTCTCCTCGGGAGCGACGCAAACACGCTCGTCGGCCGCATTTCGCCGTCGTGATTCGCCAGTCACGAGAAATTGTATGAAGTACAATACCAGGTGAACCTGAGACATATCTAACTTTGTAATTAAATCTTAGGCGTATATATATATATATATATATAAATATATATAAATGTAAGATTAAAAATAAAGCGGGAAAGACGAGGAAGAAGAAAAGGAGGAAGAGGAGGACGAGGCGACTTTGAACACCAGGCACCTCGCGGATTATGTACAGAATATTTGAATCTTTCTTGTGATATAATCGTACACATTACTAAGGTGTAAACCGATAAAAAAATACATTATACATTCCATGTTTTTTCATAGAAGTGAAATATTAGCGGAGCGATTATGCAGCATGAAAGACCGGCTCGTTGCCGTAGGATCAAACCATACCACGAAGGCACGTGTCTTCTCTTGGTGTTTAGAGGCGGCTCTAGAATCGGAAGCAAAGCTTTTAGCTAAAGCAAAAAAAAAAAAAACTCATACTGTTATGCTGCCGAGATCTAATGTGACATCCTTCACATTAAGGGTGAGTTCTATCGAAAGGATCTCACATCTCTTATATTTACATTCTTACATCTACACGAGTTCTTGGATACTACCTTATAAAGATTTCTCGTATAAGCCGAATTCCTCGAATACTCCATATGGGACTTGTGTAGCTTCTCGCGTAGCTTGCCCTCACATCGGAGCCGCCTCTGCACTACGCAAAGCGTAAGACAATTTTGTAAATGTTAAAACGCATTAAAATCTTTAAATCTGGCGTCTCCGTATTCCATAATTCTGTACTTGTCACATAATTTCACATTTATACGCCATATTTTGCAAATAATGCAATTCTTCAAATAGTATAGCACGTTATTAATTCAGAAGACATCTGTTGTGAGTGATCAGCAGCGTGACCTTTATCACGCGCGCTTTTTTTTTTACCTTAGCAATGTAATTGCACGGCAGTAAGAAACTTTGCGTTTGGTGAGTATACATCAAAGCTCGCTCTGCTGATCATCGCCTGATGCCGAAACATCAATGCACGTTAGAAACACAATTTGGCATTGTGGCATCGTTCTAAATAAAATGACGCATATCGTCATACGAGATAAGTAACATAATAATGGTGTAATTATTGTGCAAAGAGTGCGGTGAAAATCAGCAGCATGCGTTTCAACAGATACAAGATGCGTGAACGCTTCAACGCAACCCTTGGTTGCACCTTAAGCGAAACGAATATAACGAACGAAGCATCTTTTACGGCTCCCGGTTCATATGCAAAGGGATTAGTTAGGAAAAAGTTAGGGAAAAGAAAAACTCGGCACCTTATTTTCACTCACAACTACTTAGATGCGACTTGTTAGAAGCTAAGGATTCTCATAAATTAATACTTATTTATAATCCTTAGGACGGCCGTAGAAATACGTTTTTCTACCAGAATTTTTGTGCCAACTGCAAAGAATGTTGTAGATGATTTTGTTTCAAGTTGAAGCATCATTCTAATCTTGTAAGATACTCAGATATATCTTTATTAAATATATTTGAATTTCGTAGTATATTATATTCTGATATTGATTATACAGTTCATTTTTGTATATTGGTGTGTGATAAATAAATAAGAATATTGTTTCTAAGCAATCCCTCGTGATAAAATGACTACCTTATATTATACGACAGTAATTACAAGAATTACTGTCGATTTTTTAATTTGCTTTACTATAATACAATTGATATGTTAAAGAGCGAGTTTTATGACAGATTAAAGGACAAGTAAGAGAAGAAAACATGTGGAATAATAATATCTTTTTAAGAAAAATTTTTTGATTTTATTTATTTTTCTTTCTAAAATAACCGGCAACTATAATATATCACAGCTATAAAATATAAGAGAATTATTAATATTTTTTCTAATATTAATCCTTTTAACATTTTCGTCATATCTATACAAATTAATCATTTATCATAAAAGATTGGATTTTAATAATTTTCTAATTTATTAGAAGTGTTAATTACTAACTTCATCTTACGTAAAACATATGACAAATAATTGAATACATTAAATAACAATGCACGTAATAATAAATAATAATGCATAGAAGATAAAATGCAGTAGATATAAATAATAATTGATATTTTATTGATATTTATATTTATTCATTAAAAATTGTACTTTTACTATCTTTGCATAAATGCATAGAAAAATTCAGATAAATACTTCTTTCAATATTAATAATAATGCAATATAACAATATTTCATAAAAACAAATGCACGTTATTATGCTATTTTTTCTAATAAATTGAACATTGTTTACTTTTAATTAAATTCTCATCTTATAACTGTTATTCTTGGACTTTTATTCTAGAACATTATATCACTCAACCTTATAGACAAAAATAAAAAAAGAGATCATAAAATCACTGATTTTACATCTGATTTTTATATATTTGTAGCAAATAATTATAAATAAAGTATAATTATACTCACGTCATGTTTAAGTATACTAAACACATGGCACTTCAATGTCCATCATGATTAATGTGATTCCCATACAATCTTCATGATCAAAGACCTCATCATCTTTTATCCACCTATGTAAAATATATGAATAACAATATTAGAATAAAATAAATTGGAAATGACATTTTCATGACATTTCTATGAAATTTTTTAAATCAAAACTCCCTTATGTATTTCTATGAAATTTTTTAAATCAAACTCTTATGTCATATATTTATTACTTTATTTCATGTACTATATATATTCATAAAAAATTATTCAATTTCGGTAAAGAATATCTTTCGTATATTTTATTAATTTAATTTATATGTTCAATCAAAATTATATTTCACCTTTTATGAAATTTTTTCAACATAATATGTTATTATATTAAAAATATTTAAATCGCGGACATTTATGAAAGTATTTGATAACAAAATGATGTTTTTATGTTAACAATGATTAAACTACCGGTAAGTTTTTTTTTCATACATAATATATTAAAAAATTCTACATTATTGGGAGTAAAACAACATGTACAAAGATATTTTTATTTAGAATTATTAGAATCTTAGCTTTATCGTTGGTTGGGAAATTTATTTTGACATTTTTCGAAATAAATGTTTGATATTATTACTTCATGTTTATTTCAATTTTTGAAGGTTACACGTTACATATTATTGACATATTAATGATTTATGAATTATAATGATAGCTTTATGAATTACAGTCTACATATTTTTAAATATTCATAAGATTGGAAATTATTTGTATATAACACTATAGTTTATCATAATCGTCCATTATTCTACGTAAAAAATAATACGAGTTGTCAATATTTTTTGTAAGTCTAAATATTATGCATTTTAATTTTAATGAATAGAGGCTGTGCTTATTAAGTAAGTAACATAGTGTCATTTATTATAACAATAAATTCATATGTATAGCAAGTTATAATTTTAATTTGCATTGTAATTTGTTTAATTTGTTCTATTTACAATGCAATATTTTGATATTTCAAATATTTTAATATGTACGTTCGGCTATATATCTTGTTCGAGTGAATGGAATACTAATATTAATAACATTTAATCAAAAATCGAAAGATTAAACATTTAGATTATTTTATAAAAATATCATATACTTTAACTTGTTTTCAAATAAAATAAAAGACATTAAGTACAAAAAAAAGAAGATAATTTGGATCTTTTAGCCTCTAATTCACACTTAACTTGTATATTGTATGTAATATTGAATACAGAATTATGAACCTCATAAGTTTTTTTTCACTTTATGTAATATTAATCACTTATTCAAATTCAAGTTTATAACTTTGAATTTTTTACTTTAAATTATCCATTTATCCTCTTGGTCCTTTAATTCTTGTCAATAATTAAATCCCTCTGTCGTCGAAAATTTTAGTAATAGGACTGAGGAAATGGAATTAATATTTTATAGAAAATTGGATGCAGTGAATTAAGTTATATGCAATTGAGTAGAATTTTCAGTAATTAAATGAAATAAAATAAAATGTAAATAAATTTATATATATAATAAATATAATATTATAATATTTATATATAATACATTATCATGTATTATAAAAATATTAATATATTTTTATAGATACATTATCATGTATTATAAAAATATTAATATATTTTTATATATAATATAATGTTATTATATTATTATATAAAATATATATATATTATAATATTATATTTATGGTCAAAAATATTAAATTTAATATGATAAATATTGTGAAATATTATGAATTTTGACTGATGTGTAAATTCTAAATTAAATGTATTTTAATTATGGATTAGTTTATATGTTCCTGTTTATCCAGCGGCCACAAAAAATAATCTGAAAATTATTGAAAATTATAAAAAAATTAATATAAAATAAAATTCAAATAAAGAGTATTTATAGCTAAGAGATACGAATGGAGCGAGATAGATAATATAAGCTTTTTATTTCGTTAAGCCCAGCTTTTTACAAAAAAAGAAATTAAATATTCCGAAAAATAAATCTTCCTGAGAATATAAAATTTGTATTTTATTACCTCACTGTTTTAATAATCGTCAAAATAAAATAATTTTTTTGCACCATTACCATGTTAGCCTTCATGTCGCTGATTGATTAAGGACGATTTCTTTCGTTTATCGGTTTCTGCATAGTGGGCATCATAGGCCGCCGTACATTAAAAAGATTAGCCGCTATCGGATTAGCAACAACACTATGAAATAAATGTCAGAAAATAAGAATATTTAGAGGAGTATGGATAATTAAGATAAAAGAAAATTTAGCGGATGATCTTTTTATAGGTGTTTACTTGGAAGGTCGCGTATATGGGGTGGTGCGGTAACGCGAGGCTGCGCCTGACGTCGTTGTGGTCTTGTAAGATTTCCAAGCGCGGTTCGACGACTCCTCTGCGAATTATATGGATTGATGCACTTTAATTATTTAACGATGGCAATTCCTTAGTATAGTGATTCAAATTCTCAAAGATTCAATGTCATCATGCGATATCAATGTCATGCATATTTGTTATAGTTTACGGCAGGGTTTAAATTTCTTTATTATAGCAGATTTAAGTTACTCCTATGATGCTTCAATTGGAATTGCACGATTCATAAATTTGGGAAATATAATTTAAATTATTATATATTATCTGCTTCCAATGTACATTATTATATATTATCTACATAACTCTTTCTTATGCGCGCGTAAACTAAATTGATGTAAACAAAACTACATTTATGTTAAATTGTCACATTAAAAGTTAAATTTTCCATAAAAAATTTTATTTAAAATTTCTTAGATATTATTAATCTTTATAGAATCATATAAAGGTATTATTTGATTCTGAGATTTATTTATCTGATAACTATTAGAGGCTTAAAAAATAATTTAGTAAAAAGTTGATGTTTATAATTATTAATCTAAAGTTTTTTAAAAAACAGAAAATTAGCTTAGAAAATTAAATTTATAAATATATAATTAAAAATTATTATATATAATTAACAATTTTAGTATTTAATACATTCCCATGGAAGCTTTTCAAGTTTTAAAAGTATTATAGAACATTATGTACTTTATTAATGTTTCCATAATTGTAATAATTCCAGTTTTATCAATAATTATAAATTATATTAATAACCATAAATATAAATAATTTCTCGAGTGTTTATTTATATATATATATATATATATATATAAGTATTTATATTACAAAATTTATAATAAAATTAATATGATAATAAACCCTGCGTAAGCATAATAAAGGATTTACATCATTAGTATAAAAAAATTAACAAGCACTCATAAATATACAATCTACAATATAAAAAATTTCTATTAAAACAAGATCATAAAAAATTTATCTTTATGTAAAAAATATTTTTTATTTAATATAATCAAGCAAATACATAAATATAATCGTTTACCTGGATAGTCCGAAGATTCGTAATAATCGCGTGAAGAATGTGGCGCAGAGTCATCATCGTATTCATAAGTTGTATATCTTAAAAAAGGATACATTACGTTTCTATTAAATAAACACAAACTCTATCATAAAATAAATAATTAATCAGGAAAACATGATATGCAAAATAAAAATTACATTTTTATGAAAAAAAAATTTCTATGTTATTTTCTAATTAATTATTCTCACTTATGATTGTTTTTTAATTATATTACATTTTATTATATTACACTTTCATATAGTGCTTTATAGTGTTAAAATTTTAATGCACATATATTGTGTATATCGACGCGCGCGACGAAGACTATCACAAGTCAGACGTCCCACGAAAACTATTCTACACACATTACTATGACGAAGAAAAACACAACGCTTAGTTGCAACGAAGAAAAACACAGCCCACCACGTTTCGACGAAGAAAAACACAGCTCGTCGTGTTTCGACGAAGAAAAACACAGTGCACTGCGTTGCAACGAAGAAAAACACAGCTCGTCGTGTTTCGACGAAGAAAAACACAGTGCACTGCGTTGCAACGAAGAAAAACACAGCGTACTGCATTGCCACAAAAAAACAGCACTATTGGCTGTAAGTCAAAAGCATAATATCGACGCGCGCGACGAAGACTATCACAAGTCAGACGTCCCACGAAAACTATTCTACACACATTACTATGACGAAGAAAAACACAACGCGCTTAGTTGCAACGAAGAAAAACACAGCCCACCACGTTTCGCAACGAATTGCGCTGTTTTTCTTCGTTGCAACGAGGACGTGTGATAGTCTTCGTGAAAGTGCTTGGCGCTGTGATAGTCTTCGTCGCGCGCGTCGATATATCCAGGGTGTCCTTGACAATAAATAAAATTAATTAATAACTAAAACTATCCCTACAAACCTCAAACGAGCTATCACCACATAACCCAGAGTGTTTAAAATAATATATATTATTTTAATTAACAACTTTACTTCAAAATTTAAATTTCATTTAAATTTTAGTCTGGGGTTCAAGAGCTTGTGTTTTTGAGAAATTGTGTTTAATTGTATACCCCAAAAAAAAATCTGGGTTGTAATAATCGATCTTAAGGTATGTCTGATTACACATATAAACATATGAATATTTTTTAAAAATGATGTATTTCGAATTTTTATACTTTGAAATATTTCTAAAGTGTTTTTATTTTTTGAATTTTAAGCTTCCTCTTTGTGGAAACAAATTTTTTTTTTAATATTACACGCAAACATTTAGAAATGTTAAACTCTAACTATTAACTATCTTCGTTTTCGGTCATGCAGTTGTGAGTTAATAAAAAAAATTGTAATAAATCTATGTGGTGAATTAGTTTTTATAATAGAGAACTATTTTATTATAATAATATGCAGAGTGCTGTGCCTTTTTTCGTCGCACCCAATAATGATGTGTTATTCTTCGCCGCAACACGGCGAGCTGTGTTCTTCTTCGTTGCAACGCGGTGTACTGTGTTTTTTTTCGTGGCAATGCAGTGCGCTGTGTTCTTCTTCGTCGCAACACGGCGAGCTGTGTTCTTCTTCGTTGCAACGCGGTGTACTGTGTTTTTTTTCGTGGCAATGCAGTGCACTGTGTTCTTCTTCGTCGTAACGCATTGCGCTGTGTTTTTCTTCGTTGCAACGCAGTACGCTGTGTTTTTGTTCGTCGCAACGAATTGCGCTGTGTTTTTCTTCGTTGCAACGAGGACGTGTGATAGTCTTCGTGAAAGTGCTTGGCGCTGTGATAGTCTTCGTCGCGCGCGTCGATATATACACACACGCACGCACGCACGCACAATATATTAAATCAAAGAAATTTAAATCTCAAACTTTATATTATTCTCAATCTTTTATTCTCATTGTATAAATAATACATACCCAGAATTTGAAGTATAATGACGATCGCCATATCGAACATTACTACCTGATGATCCGTGATAATCATGATGTGATCCAGTCCGATTCGTTGGCGGAACAGTCTGAGAATCATAGCTATAACAACAAAGAGATTCAAATATTCAATAAGTATTTAATTTATATCTTAATGGAGTTTGTTACATTTTGTATGTAACGTAAACTTACTTATAACTTTGATCCATAGCAGCTCTTGCACGATCCAAAATTGAGAACACCTTCGATTTAGACGGTGCAGATCGATTAGGTGGTCCACGATTCACAGGTGGCGGAGGAAGAATAGCTAAAAAAATAAGCAATATAATATAGGTAAGATATTTAAATCTATTATATATACATATTTTAATATCTTATACATACACGAGAGATTTATCACGAGAAACATCTATCACGCTTGTTTAACAAGAGCTTAGTAATAATAAACAAATAAATATCAATAGCATTTCTTAGTCTTTTGCACACTTTTATATATAAATTTTTATAATAGACATGTAACCAACCTCCTCTAGATGTTCTAGGTAATCCCCCTTGTCTTGCAGCGGTCCTTGGTACATTACCAACGCCAAGATTCGAAGGTCCTCTCATCGAGGGTCTCCGATCATTTGACATAGTGTCGTCAGACATGGTCATCTCCATTTCCCGCATCTGCTCTTGACGTATATTATCATTGTTATCAGGGATCAAGTATTTTCGTACTTCAGCAAGCGCAAAAGCAATACGAGCATAAGCTTCTGCCGGTGGAGCAATAGCTGTAATCTCCACATGTAAATCGTCGGAAAGATGTGCGTATTTCAAATTCAAAGAAGCACGAAGTTCTTCTTCCTAAAATTAAAAAATACATTAAAAAATATAAGTATTAAAATCTTTTCCAAGAGCAAACAAAGAAGATAAGATTCCTCCTTTATCACCTACTTTCTGTTTATCTTTCATCGATCCTCTGCCTAACACTGCCATCTTGCACATTGTTTCTTCTTGCAGCCGTTTCATGGAATTGCCTTTTGGACCCAGCAATTTTCCAACGAAATTAAACTAAGACAGACAAAACATAACTCAAATTTACCTCAAATCTGTTTGTAACTCAGCTTGTTATAGGTAGCGATACTTACCTTAGGATGTTCACGGACAGGTATCAAAACTTTGACAGAAACACGAACATGTTTTTCACGATAAATATCCACGTATTTTGATTCTCGCATTGGTCTTCGCATAGTTTCCGTTTTTTGGATCTCTATAAGACATGCCAGTATAAAAAAATAGTTACAATTAATGTATTTTTCTATACTAAATTTTTTTTCTCAAATTGATCAGTAGACATACACAGAACATTTTAGCAAGTAAGAAATATTCCTGCCTTTTGTCACAAAAAAAAACAGTTATTCTTTTTTCTCTCTTTTTGTACTCACATCAATATAAAGCAAAATTAAATTAGATTAGAATACAAAGTCTTTACAATTTCACTTGTGTATTCCTTTCAAACTACCAATATCATAAGTCAAATGATAAAAATAACACTTTAACAATCACCTATATAAAACTAAGCTAAAGACCGAAGAATTTTGAATTCATACAATTAATCTAATCTTATCTTACAAAATTCAAAGTACCATATTAAACTGAAATTTCGTTTCATCATAAGATTTCCACCGATCCCATATTGTGCACTTTAATCCTTAGCTGGCAGGAATACACACTGGGTCGTTTGAGACCCCAGGCATAAAAATGCTTGCTGTGGGAAAGCTACTTTTTCTAACAATTGAATAGAAATACATAGGCCAATAGGTCACACTGTCGAGCCAAACTAATAGATGTCTTTTAAATATTCAACAAATATAACATAGATTTATCCCAAAAGATACATATGTACGTTTCGACTGAGTCTTCATCAGCATTTAACAAATATTATTAGAATAAATTAACAATAAATTAACATAAACTTGTTGTTCAATAAAAATAAATATAAAAATAAAAATAAAAATAAAGGTAAAAACAAAGGTAAAAAAACGCAATCATCTCGCAAGTAAGTCATAACAATAAAACCGGTACGCAATAGGTTGAGAGTTAATGGTTCGCGACGACGATCTCCTAATAATGTTAAGGTCTAAATTATAAAACGTGCAATACGAACTTATTACTCGTTTAACGGCGAGAATATATTGGTCAAATATTAGAAACATGCTGTCACTTTGCTCTTTACCTTGCAACCGTCAAGTGTTTAAGTCCAAAAGATACATATGTATCTTTTGGAATAAATCTATGTTGTATTGAATACTTAAAAGACATCTATTAGTTTAGCTCGACAGTGTGACCTATTGGCCTACGTATTTCTATTCAATTGTTATTGTTGATATCCAGTGAAATTATTTCCTTAAATAATGATTTTTTCTACTTGAAAAAATTCTCAGATATTCTTTGATACTTGTTTTAATCCTTTGCACTCCGAATTAAATTTCATTATATTTCATCTATTGGTTTGGACTTGAAAAAATGTCAAGTGAGACTCGACAAAGGAGTTCCTGAGATAAAAACTGATGTGGAGTCACACTCGACATAGGAGTGCAAAGGGTTAACATGTGCCGTAGGTTATTTTGATCAAATTTAATAATGACTGTGAAAAAAACTTTTTTGAAAATAAAAACAAAAAAAATGACTATTTTCACTTAAAAATTAAAAACTTCCATTTTTTAATATTAAAAGCTAAAAAATTAACTGGACACTCTTAAGATATAACACTTTTAGAAAAAAAACTGGTCTGATAATGGCTGTTGAAAAAAATATATTTATTTAGAAAAATAAAGTGAATTTTAGACAAGAACTGAACTTGCCTGGGGGTTTTGGTACCCCACAGTGCCAGCTAAGGATTAATCCAATTATCATTGCGAGTGAAGGTCCACGGATGTCCCAGCAGTTTTTCATCACAAACGCGATGGACTCGTCTAAGATCTATCAGAAGAAATACATATATATCTTAGAGGTTATTTCTCTCACCTTGATCCAGCAAACGGACGGCGTTGGGCCATTTCTGACCGTCCAGGTCAATCTTCTCTTGCAAGAGCTCGTGCATGTACTCGCCGGCCTTGTCGACCTGGTGGTCCTTCTCTTCAGAATCGTCCAGCGATCTGGCTTTGTCGTCGGCATCATCCTCTCTCTGATACTTGTACTCTCCGTTGCTCGATCTGTCCATGTCCATGTTCGATCCGGTTCAAGATCCGGTTCCTCGTTCGATCTGTCACGACCTTAGCCTCGCACTACGGACAACTTATCGAAAGATCGCACTCTCGGGTCCTAACGACGCGTCTCTGAGAGCGAATCCGTAATGGCCGACGATCATGCACGCGCGCGTCGCGCATCCAGCTCATTATCCCGCCGAGGACCACGCGACCGTGAATGCAGACCGCAGTCTGCCATCACGCCGGTTTCGCCGATTCTGTACGGAACCTAATATTATTATAATTCCCAAAGAATATAATCTATGGCTACGTTTACATCGTGGACTTGATACGCGTATCAAATAGTAAATAACTAGTACATTGATTCAGTTATTGGCTGATCAGCTCAAATATACTACTTGATACGCGTATCAAGTGCACGATGTAAACTAGGCCTATGACAGTTCAAAGACGCTAAGGTCTGTTCTACAATGAGTCGTTAGTCAAGTCATAAGCGAATAGACCAATTATATCTAATTATTCTTTTCTTTTAAATTCAACTATAATTGGTTTATTTACTTACGACTTGCGACTAACGACTCATTGTAGAACAGGCCATAGGTCGTAAGTTGTAGGCGAATAGACCAATCATATTCGATTATTCTTTTCTAATTTCAACTATGATTGGTTTATTCGCTTACGACTTGCGACTAACGACTCATTGTAGAACAGGTTTTAGGGTGCGATTTCACTATCAATCTGACGCTAGTCACGTGATCTTATTTTCGACGTTAGCGTCGAGAAAAAGAAGCTAGATTTATCCAACTTCAAGCGTCAAAAGTTTGTTGTCGTGGATCCTAACCTACCCAGTGAGAAATGACTCGTTGATATGTCACAGTCTTTCAGGAGCAGATATTGGTTCACGAAAGGAAGTTATCTGTCTATTTAAAGAAGGTCCTACTATTTGTAGCAAATCTTCTAACTGTGTCATTGGGTTTGTTCGCGTCGCAATACTCCAATATGCTCCTACTCACTCCAATACGCTCCAATCTATAGTATACGTAACGTAATACTATAGTTTGGAGCGTATTGGAGCAAGTAGGAGCATGTTGGGGCAAGTGACGCGAACAAACCTATTCTAAAATAATTTCTAAACGTGTCTTCTAAAGCCGACGGCACACGGTACGAGTTTTCGTAGTAGATCGCATACGAGTTAGCCACTAAGCACGAGAGTGAGAGAGAGCGAAAGACGCTCGCTTTCTCTCGCTCTCATGCGTAGTGGCTAACTCGAATGCGATCTACTACGAAAAATCATACCGTGTGCCGTCGGCTTAACATAGTATTGGGAAATATCGCATGATAAAAACCATGCAATTTTCTATTTTCAAGTACCGGTGCAATCCAATAACGTTTCTTAGTATATTGTCTTTACTGCATTTTTTCCAACTCGTTAATCACGACACATTAGAAGTTTTTTATTCTTCTTCCTTTTTAAATTTATTATTTTTAAACATTTTGTTTGCCATTCGTAATCTTAGATTATACGACATTTGTTTAAACCAAATTAAGATCAGTTAATCTAAATCTAAACTCGCTATTATTGTGCAATTGCACCGCAATGGTCAAACTTAGGTGCTACGACGTTAGGCCTAGACCATTTTGATGTTAGCAGACGCTAGCGTCTGTTGACGCTGAAAACTCCAGCGTCAAGCGTCAAGTGAAAATGCACCCTAAGAAGCTCATTAATTTTGAATCCACGGTCGGTAAAGTCTGACAAAACACGTAAGGTAAAGGAGTACTCTTTTTAATCGTCGACCGGTAAAATATGATATCGACTGAAGGTACAGAAAGAAAATCCCGATTTCGTTGCCCACGTGCTGCATAAAATACAAAAATTGCCTAAGGGATCGTGTGAAAAGTCTAAAATTTGATTTTTAGTAATTTGATTATGCACGAAAGTGAAGTAACCTTGGTCGTTTTGTAATTATGTTGATATAAACAGTTATTTACCGTCTTTGTGAATTATTCAGCCGTTGGAATCCACCATTGGATCGGCGATCGAGAAGGAGACGCAACGCAATAAAAACAAATTCTTTCGAGACGACATGTTGGTTTATGAGGCGCTTTAATATGATAATGATAATTAAAATGCTCGTCTTCTCGAAGCGCCGTGCGACGCACTTGACGTCACTCACGACGAGATCCAATTGATCGGAAAACAAAGTCAACTCCGAAGTTGACTACGCACACTCGCGCGATAAGCGTTACTAACGTCAGTCTTATCGCTCTCCCACTCCGTAAATACATATCCCCTTTTTTGTCGACTCACGCTTATCATAGTTCTCTGTCATATGTACATAGACAGAACCAGTATTCGAGTTCGTGCGTATACGATCGTCCAATCGTTCGATCACGGACGTGTGCGCGCGCGCGCACTCTCGCTCGCATTTCAACCTTGACTAAAGACTGCTTCGAAATTCCACAGAGTCAAGAGAGAACCTGCGTGGAATATCGGTATTGTGTGCGAACTAGAAATAAGACCTATTCGCGACCTCTTAGCTATTAATTGTTTAACGCTGAGAAACGGAAGATAGTGGGAGAGAGAGAGAGAGATGCTCGGCAAGAGCGTAAGACTGTGGCACGCTGGAAAGAGGCTGCTTTTGAGTCGTAGCGAGATTTCCGCCAGTCACAAGAGCCATGTCAGAGGAGCGCACTTTACGTACTTTCCGTGTAAGAAACCGCCCGTTGCCGGTAAGTGGATGTCACTCAGACGTGTTAATTATTTTCCAGAAGGATCTTCTAAAAAAAGTCTAGAATTCACGGAAATCTTTTTTCATACACACATGTATGTCAGCTCAGCAAACACTAACAGTAACATTAATATTAAAATTTTATTCAATAATATAAATGCGTGTGACACAACAGCTGCACATTTTTACAACATTTACATCGCTAAGGAAGTAGAAAATTCTAAAATTAACGTATTGTGTTAGTTTTTACTGAGAACTGATAAAAAACTTAATGTATCGGTCAATACAATTTTTTATTTTTATTTGTCAGCCAATTGATTCAAGGACGCAAGTTTCTATGTACATAAGCAAGCGCGATAAATTTAAAATATTTAGAATATAGTTTTACATATATTTAACATGTATTTAAATTAACGTGTACATAATAGAAAAGTAGTATGAAAGAAAGAGTGTTATCTACAATAAAGAAATAAAGAAAGAAAAAAAATAAAGAGATTATTTAGGCCTAGCCAAGTAGACCAGAAAATCAAAATAAGATCAATTTGACGTTATATTGATCAATTTACATCATTTGGTCACCATTTGGTCAATATGACGTCAAATTGACATTATTTTGACTTTCTGTTCTTGGATATCGGAACTCTCGAGAATAAATAATCGAGTAAATAACTAACTAATCTATTCTTATCGAGACTCTCTTTCTCTTTTCCTTCCTGTTGCTGCTTTAGCCTCTCATCTTTCTTTCTCGGAAAAAAATTACATGCATATTTTTTTCCATGAAAGTAAAAAACAAAAATTAAAATCCTGGATATATTCGAAAGAGGATTCAAATATACAAATTAAAATATTCATATCTGTGATTGCCTTTTTTTTTCTTTCGTATTTATAAGAATGTATATGTATATCAATGTCAATGTACACCAAGAATGAATTAAAAACAGATGGAATAAAATGCGGCGATAAATTGAATTAATGGATTTTTTTATTGTTGCGCTTGTAATTGTAGTTGGAAATCATTGTCGTTTTTAAACTTTCCATTCTGCTTAAAAGAAATAACATTATATTATATGCATTCGAGATTGTCATAACAAAAATAATTTGAGTTTTTATTATATTATGGATTTTATTAGGTATGATTTTATGATTTTATTTTATTAGAAAATTTGTGATCTTTTTAAAAAATTTTTTCTTTCCTATAAAATCCATAAAAAATTGTTATTTAATTTAATTGTACCAGCATTTTTTAAGATTTACTCATATCGGAATTTTATTTTATGTTTACTCATGAATTATTCACGTGATTATTTGAAAAAATATGCTTTCAGGTGAGACTCAAAAGCTGAATATGTATCAAGCCATAAATCATGGACTTAATATCGCATTAGAAAACGATCCACGTTCAGGTAAGGATTTTGTTACTTATGTCCCTTTAATTGAAACATGTAGAACTATATGTAGAACTATATGTAGAACTATATGTAGAACATGTAGAACTATATATTAAATAAATAGATCTAATGTTATAATCTAATATTAAATAAATATATTAAAGAATTTTCTCTATCTGAATTTAATTTTAATTTAATTTTTGTTTAATTTAACAATTTTTCAACTCTCTATCAATTTTTCTTACTCTCGAAAAATTAAGGATCAATCATATCAATAAGTTCTCGAGAAAATCATTTAAATTAAAATAAACTAATCTAAAAGATCAACAGAATTATATAAAAACTTGAATTTTTTATTGAAAATTTTAATACTTTAACTTAATTTTTAACAATATTTTTTTTTTTAAGTGTTGATAACAGTTCTTTTTTTATTTTAGTGGTGTTCGGGGAGGACGTAGCATTCGGAGGTGTCTTTCGTTGTACAACGGATTTGAAGGAGCGTTTCGGTGTTGATCGTGTCTTCAACACGCCTCTCTCCGAGCAAGGAATTGCTGGCTTCGGCATCGGTTTAGCTAATGCGGGAATATCGGCGATTGCCGAAATACAGTTTGCGGATTATATATTTCCCGCTTTTGATCAGGTGCCCCGTTATTCATCCAGTACACATGAATATAATAGGAAGATCGATTGATAATTATTATTTCATATCGAGATAATCAAGACTTTTTCAAAAGATTTAATTATATTTCGAAGAATAAGAACAAGAAAGTACAAAACATTGTACAACTACATTGAATTTGTTTTAAAAATGTAGGGAGTGCAAAAACTTTTTTTCCTATAGCTTGAAAAGACTTTTTGCGAACGTATAAAATAACACGGAATATGTATTCTGTTCGTTACAAATTATTAAAGTAAACATTAATTATCAGCTCAATAACGAGATTGTGTGTACATTTCGCTTATAGCTGGTAAACGAAGCGGCTAAGATGAGGTATCGAAGCGGCAATATGTTTGACTGTGGCAAACTTACAATTCGTGCACCTTGCGGAGCCGTCGGCCACGGTGGTCTTTATCACTCTCAAAGCCCGGAAGCCTACTTTGCACACACTCCCGGTCTGAAGGTTGGTAGAAATTTTTATTTCAATTTTCTTTTTCATTGATTTGTCGAATCAAATAAAACATACAGATCGTTTCGCTTCCTCTTGAGTCTGTCTTAAAGCTAAGGTACCTGTCTGTTCATAGCTAAGCGAGTTCCTTATTGAGATAGATTTCGTAATAAGGTCGTAAAAGGCCGCGTCTCAGTATTTATAGAAAATGTCTGGCTATTGCAATAATGTTGAACAGCGAGGTCTACTGCTCCACGACTGCTCAAAACTGCGTAAATGCGTAAATCCTACGTAACAATTGAAATCTCATTTCCAAAAATTAATTCAAGTTTACCTGACCAAATGAATCGGTAAGGAATTGGTGGCGACACGAAGCTTCACCGAATTTTTATCATCAAGAAACATTCTTCGGGTATAGCTGTCGTTACATCCCGCGCCAGCCGTAGAGTCCACAACTTTCTTCAACAAATTCCATGAATATTGTACGGCGTACACGCTCTACGTATGCATGAAGAAAGTTTTGCCCGCACACTAATGCGCGCGACTGTCGTTATTGTACATCGTGATTACGAGAGGAGCAACGCTGCGTAATATCACCGGTGACGTTACCTCGAGCCGATCAATTTCACGCTTGTTTTGAAGCTGTCAAGGAGCCGTTTCGATTATTACGAGAGGGATCATGGGGGACACGATTTGTGTTTTTGAACGAGCTCATATTTCTTGTCTTTTTTAGATCGTCGTGCCTCGTGGAGCGATGCACGCGAAGGGTCTCCTGCTGAGCTGCATCGACGAACCGGATCCCTGTATCATGTTAGAGCCTAAAGTTCTCTATCGTACAGCAATCGACGAGGTGCCTGTGGCACATTACAAAATCGAAATCGGCAAGGCCGAGATTGTAAGAAGTGGTAAGTTTCAAAATGATCGGATATTTGACTCTCCGTTAGTTTTTTATCTATCGCAATGTATCTTACAGATATATTAATTTTCCGATTGCTCTGCTTCTCGAAACAATTTTTCTTTTATTAGCACTTGGCTATTAGATCAGGCCTTAAAACTATGTAAAAAACATAAAGAATAAATTAACAAGTATTAGGATGGATAAAAAACTGAATGTCATTAAAATAAATGTAGCCTGAATGTGAATCTATTGGACATTGCAACTAACGGAGGGTTAAGTATTTGGATTATAGTATCATTGTGTACTGATAATCTGTATGATACTTTTGTATATAATACTTTTTGAATACGTAATTTATATTGTCATTTATATTGAGTTGATCTATAAATTCGTGCAAATTTTTAAATAAAATCAAAATATATTAATAATATATTATAATATATGTTATTAATAATTATTAATTATTAACAATAATTAATAATACTGAATTTAATTAATTAATTCTTAATAAATGCATTCTATAACTAAACTAAACAAAAATCCGCATAAACTTGGATCAACTCAATATGCAATTTATATAAAAAAGTATAAATAGATATTAAATTTGAACATTATTGCTTTATATAACTTAACGAATAAAAAAATTGTTGCTTCATTTTTTCTCAGCTTTGGAAACTAATAACAATAATTGACAGTATTTTATCAATCCGATTTTAATGACATTGATTAACGTTTCCATCTGCGAGTTCTTGTCTTTAACATGTTTATATTAGTACTATTAAAAGTTCTCGGATCGTCAGGCTACGCGGAAATCATTATGCATCATGAATAAATATTTGCGGTTGTAAACTCATTCTTCGGAGAAATGTTTAGAAGCGACAGGCTCCTCGCTCTTGAAATTATTCACCGCGAAACGTACACCGTCGAAAATAACATCTCATAAGGCGTTATTTGAAGCCGTAGAAAGTAACTAATCGCACTCTCGAGCGCGAGAGGCAAATATAATTTAACCGAGAGTGCGATCCTTTCATTAATATCGCCGGAGTAATCTCGCTTGATGTGACACAGGTCCTGAAACAAGATATGCGAGAAGAAACTCTTATCGGCGCGATTAACACATGATGTGTGTACACGAATGCATCAGTGATTCTTTGTCACGTAGGTGACGCCGTGACACTCGTAGGCTGGGGTACTCAGGTGCACGTACTGCTGGAAGTGGCCGAACTAGTCCAGAAGAAACTTGGCGCGTCCTGCGAGGTGATAGACCTCGTCTCCATTCTACCTTGGGACGCGGAACTCGTATGCAAGGTGAGCAATTATTACGTTTTTTTCGATAGAGAGAGAGAGAGAGAGGGGGAAAGCGATTTGACGATTTCGGTGAGAGGGCGAGAAGCTCGGTGTATCCTTACTCGCGTTGCTCTCGTTTATTAATTCGAATTTCAAGGACCGAGCGGAATCTACTTCCTGCCCCGTTCCCTCGATTTAACTCGAAGTTCCGAGACATTCGGTTACGAATGCTCGTGACCTTGAACGTCAAAACGCGCATTTCGACGTAGAGAATCACCGAGCACGCCTACGCGAGGTACGATAAGTGCGCAATTGAAGTCCCTTTCGCACAATTTGTATGCATCGTTGAAACGTTAGAATAGCGCGGAAAGGAGACCCTCGCCTCCCTTACCGGCCAGGATTCGCTGTGTAGTCCTCCGTGGTCGTGCGAGGACTCGGTATTCACGATTCGATCTTGTGTGACGAGCGTGACGTGGCGTGTCCTGCGTCCTGTGTTGTCGACGAGAAGCAGATGCGCCGCTACAGCGAAACGAGAAGCGGGCTCGAGCGAAACGTGCCCTGTCAGATTACGATAGTACACGTATTTCCATAGATGCTAATATCTCGCTGATTTATGCTAATCGATCACTGGTCGCTTAATGATATGCTCGATCCGTGGTATCTGACTCGCGACTTGCAACTCCGTCGCTATATTATATACACACATACGCGCGCACACGCATACACGTGACGAGGTGATCGTAATTGAAAACCCGTTTCGCCGCAATTTCGATATAGTCGCGGATTCGCTGTCTTGTCTACTCTCCAACGTGCCTGCCTGCGCGATTTCGCAACGAGATGAACTGCTCTCGCAAAATAAAATTCTGATGCGCCGCTTCGGCGAGAAACCCCCCGTCTAGCTTGCATAAAACTATAAAAGAATAGCGTCGATTAAATTCGATTAAAAGTAGACTCGTGAACGTGAAAAATATGAAACACTGGATTATATTACCGCGATTAATTCAAATTGCTCCTATTAGAATTATGTCTTAAACAGCAGTTACTGTTTCTTACTAAGATCCAAGGAAAAGAGTTCCTTTAAATTATTTAAGCTACATAGTATTACATAAATTGCTGCACGTATTACGTTTAAACGAAATACATACATAAAATAAAAATATCCTTCTTTTAATATTTGTTACAAATAAATAAAAGCAAAAGAGTAATACGATTAACAGTGTTGTCGGCTTTATTCGTTTTAAACACAGACGCAAAGTTAATTTACGCTAATTCTTCTTTGAAAGGGATTGAACATTATACGAGGAAGGAGCAATAATTCAAACATTTGCTGTGACAGCAAGACGCTTGTTAATAAAGGTTAATAGTGGACATGCAGAAACCCATAAATATCAATCCAATAAATGTAGACGCTTTCCGCGAAGTGTATCCGTAACGAAAGATTGTAACTCCTGAAAGTTGCAGGGAAGGTGAGTCGAAAATGTCATAGGAACCTGTATGCAACGTTCAGTCGCTTATCTAGCTACCTTTGTCAATGATTTACAACAGGACGGGCACACATGCACACGTATGCACACGTACACGGTAGCACAGGTGTGCCTTACGTATCCCGATCGCTCCGGCTATTCCCGTGTGTATTTCTACAACGTCGATCACGTCGTAGACTTGTATTTGATTAGCCGTTACAAAACGACTTCGTGCCGTCATCGGCGGCGTCGTTAATGCGTCCGCTTAAGCGCATCGGCATCGTGTGCATGTGAAGTTATTATTACCGCAATATGGGACGAGACGTAAATCACACGCGAATTAAACCCGCCAGTCGGCGACCGATAATATATTACCGTACACGCAGTGATACGGTGTATTCAAAATGTTGCAGTCGGTGAAGAAAACCGGACGCGTGATCATCGCCCACGAAGCGCCGATGACGAATGGATTTGGGGCGGAGATAGCTGCGACCGTGCAGGTAAGGTCCACTAAAATGCGTGGAGTCCTTGGACTTTCCGCGGCAACGATGAAAATTCTTATTGCGCAAACGGGAAGATTGTGTCCGGACAGCCAAGATTCTATCAGCATGACTCTAATATAGTGTCCCCCGTCTTGACTTTGCCTGAGATAATAGTGACCGAATCATACGTATTGGAAGTGATATTTTTCGAAAACCGTTCAAACACGGGCAGTAGATCTCGATAAATTTGATCGTACTCGAGGCATAATGGCAACCGAGTAAAACCGGCGAATAAATCCGCGAATACAGAACCTGGAGACAGTGCTCCTTATATAACTATATCATGATGCAATGTGCTTGCTTGGATGAAATCGCGCGCCGCCTAGCGGTAACATCACTGTACTACACGGGTTAATACAGCCGTAAATGATAAAAAATGAAAACATCAATTTCTGGATAATAAAAATATTTTTAGACATGCTATATAGCTTATGTCCGTCCTAGTATATATGAGAATATGGTGTCAAAATTTGGAGGAAATCGCTTTAGCAGTTTTTGAATTATGCGGTAACAAAAAAACAGGCTTTCTCTTTATATATTAGTTTAGATATAGATTGGTGCCCGAGTCGGAAATCTTTGACGTCCGAGATAGAATGACGCGCGAGATGATAATGTTACACGCGTAATAGTCCTCCAAACCAGCTTTCAAATGGCCGATTAGTCGGTCTTGTTTCTCACAAATCCCCTTTGTTGCATGCAATTAATCGATCGATTCTTATAAATTAGAAAGTCAGTTGCGATGGAAAAGCTGTAAAACTAATTGCGAACTGAGTCACTGAGTCGGCCTGACAGTTGTCAAATCATAATGCAGGCGGAGTGTTTCCTGTATCTGGAAGCGCCGGTTCAAAGGGTCACAGGATGGGACTGTCCCTTCCCGTACATCTTCGAGTCGTTCTACCTACCCGACAAGTGGCGTTGTTTCGCGGCTGTCCGAGATGCCCTTATATACTGAGATAAAGGATGACTACATGAGCGACGACTACAAAGGGCGATACAACAGCTGTTACACTGTGTCGCAGTGGAAAAAGGGGAATCTGGGGAAACTTGTTGCTCGAAAAATACTCGCTAATTACATTGAAAGCATCTGTTAAGCATTTTTATACTTAAAAATTTTTATACTTAAATAAAACGTTAATTTTTTAACACAATATTCTATATATTTTACATAATAAATACTTTACCCCTCCTCTTCACCCCTCCATCTTATTCGATTACACAACACAAAAAGTAGAGAAAAGAAGATAACAGAAGATAATAGTCGCTTGAAATTCACTCGCGTTAATTCGCGTATATGTATGTGCTACATATTTACTTCGTCGTTTACATATAAACGACTGTTTATATAGAAATTACCGCTCACAACATAATTCGCGCGTAATTGCTTGTATTGTAAAACACATAAGTTATAGACCGGTGTAAACTGTTAATTTGATATTGCTAGAACGGTTGCTTATATAGAACAAATAAAGCATGTACACGTATCTTTCATCGCTGAGCATAGAAATATGAATCTGGATGACTTGTCTGTATTACGCGCATGCAAACCCGTATCCCTGACCCAGTTTGTCAACCCACATAAATCCATCCCTCTTGTCTAAATTAATAACACGAAAGATGATACAAATCGTCGCCGGCGGCAATAACGCGCCGCTCTGAACGAAGACGTCAGATAGGCATTCAGGATCGTCTAGGTATCCTTTTTATCCCTCACCGATAAAATCTGGGTCAAGTCCTTCTTTAATAATAAAACTGCGCACCGATTGTGTGCGCTACGGCAATGTAATATCTCAATCAAGGTTTCAGTTCCAGACACTGTCCTTTCCAGTCTAAACCTTTAAATCGCCGTGTTCCGCTTGTCAACAGGATGTACACTTTCAAATGAAGACATAAAAGGAGACTGGAGAGAGGAGTTTGGATTTTGAAGATGAAAAAAACGTAAGAATAGAGATATTAAATCAGCGACAGATACAACGTAAAATACAAAGTTACGATATTTTTTCATCTTATTAATATATTTCATCATTTCAAGTCTTTTTCGTTTAACGTCTTCGGAAATGTCTATCAATTAGAACTTGTGTGTTATTTTTAAAAGTAAGCGAAAAAAATTTAAAAATTTATCGAGATAAAAAGAAACGAAATTAAAGAAAAGGAAGTGTATTGAACGCTTGTGGCATATTTTGTAATTTGAAAGGGAAACCACATTCTTTCACTGTATATTATGATACGTGAAAGTTGGCAGAGCGACGTACATACATACATGCAGACAGAGCGCAAGGAGAGAAAGAGAGAGAGAAGAAAATAGCTGAGAGAGACAAAGAGAAGAGAGAGGAGAGAGAAACTTGGTAGCAGTAGAAGAGAGATAGAAAACCAGTCGCCGCGAAGCGTAGACCATATCGAAGGTCGACGAGTTACTTTTTATTAGTCAATTTTTGCGAGAATAGGGCTTTTACACGCTAACATATGGCGCCGATGCGCCCGCAAACATCGAAAGTTCTCACTCTCTTTGATTTGATAATGGTATCGTAGTCCTTTAGAAGTACGATTTATTAGAATATTTTTTTATTTTCACCAACGGTTGAAATATAACAAACTTTAATTTCCTTTGGCAAGAAAAATAGTCAATAAAGATTCGCTTTTGCAAAAATATTATTTGTAAAAATCGATTCAGCTTCTTACAAGAATTTCTCAATTCTTAATAACGGTTCCATATTGAAGTGACAGCAATTTTCTTTGTCAGAAAAGTAGATAAAGATTCGCTTTCGTAAAAGTCTTTCTTGTAAAAATTGATTCGGTTTCTCGATTTATTAGAACCTCTCAACTCTGAATATAATTGCCGCAATTATATTCAGCAATTTTCTTTGTCAATAAAAATATTAAATAAATGAAGATTTGCTTTTGTGTTCTTGTGTACAATTTTTTTCGTAAAAATTCGATTTCATTTCTTTTGTTATTCTTACATCTAAATATTTAAATAGCGTCTCTCGAATACATGTTCTCAGATAGATTATTTTGATACACGTTACTCTCGGATATACTAACTTCCAGTTATTTAACAATTATTTAACAATTAGTGTTTTGTTGAAAGATTAAGAATTAAATTTGAACATTGAATTAATTACAAAACTTCATTGAAACTTGACTATCCGTTTCAATGTGTCGCATAAACGCACGCGAAGTCAAAATATTTATGCTACGAGATTATTTGTAATTCTTGCTTGTTAAGAGAGAATATAAATATGCGCGAGAAATTACATATGCGCTGTTACATAAATCCTATTTATATCATATCATGTGGCTCAACAGTTTGTTTTTGTTCACACTCGATCTCTTCTTACAATCGATCGGGATCAAGTATCGCGCTCTTCCCTCACGTGTCAATGTCACGTAAGTGTCAGAGAAAGCATTCTTCGAACCAAATTAAACACATCGGCCTGTTATCTTTGATTTATTCTTTATATTAGGCAATGGCATAGAACGATATTTCTACGACAACAACACAAAGTAGTGTTGAAAGCTTCCATTGGTCTGATTGAAACACAACATATTTACTGATCACGAATTAACACATAGCTGTGCTTTTATCTTATCTAAAATAATATTACTCGTCTCCAACGGAGACCAAACAGAATTTGCAATAATGTTTCAAGAAGATCGTTAAAGCCCGAAAGAAAAATATTCCATATGCATTCTTGCGACAAATGAGCTTACAGCGATTTTTAATTTACAACAGCGATTAATTAAAATAGTCATTAACTGTCGATGCGCGGTAATATCAACGGAATTCCAAGTAGAAAACACGATATTAATAGCTCATAGCTAATAGACTGCTACTCATAGGCACTCATTTCATACGTAAAATGTACAAAAACGATACAAGAGAAAGTTCGTGCGATTTATATTAAACGGGAAAAGATCCGTTTCAAACTCTGTTACAATAATTCTTTATTTGCTTCCTTAATTGTAGGAAATTAAACACGTACGTAAGTTAATTTTTTTACTTTTCCTATTTGCATTAGGAGAAGAAAAATGTATGAGATTACGAGACAATTTCTTACGGAATTGTTAAAAAAAAATATCATTTTGCTTGAGCGAGGTGTAACGCTCACGAGCGTAAGATTATCACCTGAGATCGCGTAATTAATGTTTATATACTTTCATTACATGCATCTCGTTCTCAGTGAAGTACGACATAGTTTCTGCAACATCCCGAGGGCTTCTTCCTTATGAGAGCGTACGACGTAAGTGAGTTACAACCGCAATTAACGCGCTGCTCGACCGCTCTAAATATTTGGTGTATCGCGTTCGTCTGGACTACCTCGACTAATGCTGGCAACCAGTAGATAATGGCACACATCTATTCCGAACGCAAGAGATCGTTTGACGTACTAAAATGAGGTGAAGTTGCATCAGCGCGATTAATACGGTAAAGAAAGAAAAGATTTTACGACCGCGCTTATGCATAATAGAGTCAATTGCATAAACATTATTGAGTTTAATGCATAATTTATAATATTATTTGAATATTTGTCAGATAGTCGGAGATAACATATTTTTTTTAGTATGTAAAAACATTTCCACCGACGATAATGCTATTCCGTTTTAAAGCGTGCTTTCGGCTAACATTACGATGTATTTAAGATATCTATAATATATAGACAAAATAATGTTTTGAGATCAATATCGTACGGCAATTCCGCAATTCTGTGTCGTTTCACGGTCGACCACGGTGAATGTGGATCCCTTCGCTCTATCCGCGTATTTCTTGCAAAAATCAACAGTGATTAGATATGCGCATAAGAAAAACGATAATATGTACCGACAAATAAGTCTTATCTCTACGATAAATTAATCGCTGATCTATATTTACAGTAGCGCATACGCGTTACACGTGTAATTACTCGGATTGCCATTCCGTCGTAAAGAAACGTTCATAAATTATGTATTTGCTTTTTCCCGTCGCAAGTGTGCACTCGGAAGATATATTGTAATGTTAATTGGCAAAACTGATAGACAGATTACATTCTCTTTGCAATTTTGTTAGGCCTTTAACACAACGTAACTTCTTCTCAGAAGTGAATGCCACAGAAACAACTTGCTGTCACGCTTTGCAATCGTTGAAAATGAGTTACATAAAATAAATGTAGAGCACAATTTCCAATTTATGCATGCGCGTTTCTGTACAATTTTTCGCTTCAAATTTAAGATTAAAAATACAAAGTAATATCAGTAGAGGAAAGTTGCTCATACTTTCACTTTTTTTTGTTATCTATAATTTATTGTAACACAAATGTTTTATCATACTTTTTTATATATTTTTTCGTAGTGACAGATTGGGCAGGGAGGGAGGGAGGCAGAAAGAGAGAGAGAGCTATGATTATATGTTATGATTATTACTTAAATAATATATTTATTTATCAGTGACAACGGGTTATGTCTACCATGAGTCCTATGTTCTCCGCAACGTCGATATATATATATTTTAATTTTCAAATTTTGCGTTACTGAAGAGGGCTCAGTGAGCCGAAACGCGTCTAACATATGTATAAGTCTATTGCAAATTGTCTTTATATGTATTGACTGTAATTAACTTGACTAATTGATATATACATATGTTTTTTGGCTCTAAAAAAAGGCTTAGTTTTATTTCATGATATATTTATTTATTTACATTGTGATATTAATATTTCTCATTACTAATTATTATTATTAATATAATATTATTAATTATGTTATTATTCACTAAGAAAAAGTATGTAATTGTTAGTTACAAATTGCATATTTTTTGTTAAAAACAACTATGTGTTTTCTTTACACCAATTGATTCCTCTCATTATTCTGTGCATAAAAGTATTGAGGTAAGGTCATCGAAAGGTGAATATTTTACGAGATATTTTATAGTTTATGTAAAATTAAGAAATTATTTCAACCCTTATAACTCGGAAAATACTTAATAAAAAATACTTTATTATAGTGTTTTGGAAAGCTCTCGAGATAAGCTACAAGAATATGTAATAAAAAATAGGGTGTTCCATTTAAAAAAATCGACGTGACCTTCACATGACCTTGAAACGAAAATTCAAGGTCAAACCAATAACACCGTCCTATGTATCCTTCGAAACCATACAACTTTTGTTTGAAACATTTTTCTCTAAAATGTTTTGTTTCCGAGATAAAAGGGGTGTACGGGTAGTCTCAGACACCCTGTATATATAATGATTATTTTCTACTTTTTTATATTATACTAGAATAACTTGAGATTTGATTTCTAAAATTAAATAAATATACTTTTCACAATCTCTTTATGTTCCATAAAGATTGCGCAATTTTTAAAATTCTTCCTACATATTTAACTGATATTAAAAGACTATAAACATTAACATATATACAAAGCAATCATATAAAAACTTACAATAACGTAAAAAAAATCAATTTAAATTTTTGATGTGAATGCATATCTCAATATAATACAATATAAAAAATTTGCAAATATAAGTAAAACTTTTACCTATTAAAATCTATTAATAAGATATTAGCATATTTTTTTTAAACAACCAGTTATTAAATCCATTACAATAGTAATCTATTACAAAAAATATAGAAGTATTTACGCCAGTATTATAAAAAATACATTTTAATGAATACAAAAATTAAAGGATTAATTAAAATTAAAAATTATTATTAAAAATTATTAACTTAAAAAGAAATAACTTTTTACAATAAATCCGAAGCGTGTCTCGTATTCAAGCTGGATTATATAAGTTTTTAAATTACATTATAATACTTTCTTAAGAGATTTTAATTAAGCTGGTAAGCATGAATGGGAAAGAAGGAAGACTCGTTGAAAGAGAGAAGAACATTCTGAGAACTGAATGGGCGCCGACTCGTATCTGAAGACACGCAAAATCGAGATGAATGCTATGTTTAACGTACGTAGTTCGTTGCCTGTGAGAATTAAAGGTTGTTGACTTACGTTGGATAGGTAATCACGCAAGATAGGCAAGGTGGATAGCCGGGCAGACGATGCAGGCGCGGCTCCGCGTCGCAGCTTCCTCGCCAGTTCTCGGTCTCATGTCTCATCTCGATTGACCGCTTTTATTGCAAGTTGCTTCCTCGACGAGATGTGTGTACGTACATACGCACATCGAGCGTAACCGGCGCGCGCTTATTAGGAAAAACGAATGGAAAAAGCGGTCAGCTGGCCGATGAATCCGATGCGCGCGGCGAACACGGTCAATCCGATGCACCGTGCGCTGCAGTGCAACAATTATTGTACTACACGCATTTTTCCTTAAGAAAGCGGTAAATTAATTCGCTTCACACCGATCTTTGCTAACGTCCGGGCTGGGTTCGGCCGGCTTTCCATTCTCGATCACATACGGTCGACTATATTTTTGAGATTACGATACACAAATGCGATAACGATCCGCCGATCGGGTTATCTCGCTTGAACATTAATACATTAATTATATCCTATTCATTTCGTTGATCGAAAACCTGTTTGCTGATATCAGAAAGTTGAAGGGACAGCTCGATCTGCAGAGGGAACGGAACAAAGCAAATCAATTCGTATATTCGTAAAGTGATTATGAGATAAGGTAATATTTTTATCAATGAGAGAGAGTTACGATAAATACTGCTTTAATCGACCGCTATCAATAATGCATCAAGAATTTGATCACGCCGATACCTTTTATCTCGTCAAATAGTTAAAAGACGCGATGAGGTGAATACGCGTGAATCATTGTATTGTTCAAACATTGCAAAATTCGAAATAAAAGTTAATTGTCTAGAAACGATCTTTCAACGAGATTACTCGCGAGTCTAGTCAACGTTAAATTATTTGTACGTTTGCGAGTTATTACTTCTGACATAATACAATGTGGCATAATATGGGCGAGTTATACAAAAAGAATATATGCTAGCGAGTTTCTAGAGCATGGAAATATTAATTAAGCAATGTAAAAGACCAATCCGCTAGATATTATACGAAAAATTATTGACTATTAGCAAGAAAAGAAATAATATTTTTTTATAAAATTTTAATTTTCATCGACCCGTCTGACGAATTATCTGCGCTAACTAGATTTGTCGGACATTGAAATGCAGTAAATCGTCAACTTTAAAATCGATATCGATTTTAATCTTTTGGCTCTAAATCAGATAAAGAATTTATTGCGAAAAAAATTTTTTGAAGTTGGTGATTGGCGTACTGCATTTCAATGTCCGATAAAATCTAGTCGGCAGTACGCAGATAATTGCCAGACGAGTCGATGAAAATTGAAATTTGTTTATTAATATTCAATATTAATATTCAATATTCTGGCGATAGAAAGATTTGAGAATATTTTTTATCTTCGATCGCCTAAATGTTCTTACCTTTGTTCAAAAATTTAAGCACATGTAAGTTTTAAAGTGCTCTTAAAGATTTACATAACTTAATTCTATTATTCGATAAATTTGCAATGTGTTAAAGTATCCGTGCTGACTACTAGGTTCTGTCTTGTAATTAATTAAGATTAAAGTCATACTGATTTATTGAAGTCAAATCATATTGAAGGTCAGAAACGACAAAATTCGTCCGCAACTTTATCTTCTACTAGAAATGATATATTATTATAATAAACACACTAAAGGAATAATATACTTAAAATTAAATTTAGAAAAGCAATTAAATTAGACCGATGTTATTAAAAGAAAACCTATAAAGTTCCCTCAACACAGCGAGAGAGTATTTAATTTAACTTTGAATCACGGACAGAACTTTTCGAGATAAATTATTATAAACTGAAATACATCTTCCTGCTGTTTTCTCTCCTTTCCTTTCCTATTTACGTGATCTCGTATAACTGCCAGATACTTGGCTCGACGTTTGTCAGCCACGTAAACAAACATTTTTGCGGTTTCGCAATCGTCACGGTCACGTCTCAGCTGTTGTTTCAAAGTTCTCTCACGATGTATTAGATCCCACGGAACAATTAACGGCAATGTCTATATACTGAAGTTTAAATATTATTAATTTGACGCGTTACCTTTCAAGAGTACATCCTGCGAAGACAATACGCTGGCTGTAGAAACACGGATCTTATTGCAGAAACAGGATAAGATTATCTACGTTTACTTGAAAGATGGAGAAATAAAGCAAAATTCTCATTATACACTCGTACTTTCATTAATTCTGACAAAGCATAGGATGTATTGCCAAACATCCCATTATTTATATGTATCACCACATTCAGCTACTTGTAATTCTCGTTAATTGCAAAATTTGCTTTCTTTGTAAATTTAATTTCTGAAAATTCTCGTAATATGTATTATTATTCTATCTCTCGCTCAAAATTAAATTACAGATATTTTTGACAATTGAATGAAAATAACCTGTATGTACCTGGATATTTTACAAAAAGTTAAGTTTGCAAGAAAATATTGTAGACTTTTCTCAAATTTCTATTGCACGTTCTTATATTTATAATTATATAACATTATATTAATCCCTTCAACTAGGGTCGTTCATGCCCCCCCTCCCATTTCTAACAGTCATTAGTTGTAATGTGCGCTTTTTAACAAATAATTGTTATAAAAAAATATTTAAACAAATAATTTCCAAATTTTCTTTACATTGATTTTTAGTCGAAGATATAAAGAGATTATAAACATTTTTGTGAAATTTTTCGAAGCTATTAACATAGTGAAAAACGCACTGGACATGAAATACCCTGGTTGGAGGAATTAGGGTTAAATATTTTAATACATAGTATAGAATATATATTATATATATAATAAATATGAATTAACTTCAAACTATCCCTCTTATACTTATACTGATACTTATAAATTCGAGTTGACACTCGCTTTCACCGTGATTTTGAAGTCATATAAATATCGCGGTTAATATCGTAACGTTCCATATGTTCGATATGCAATTCGCGCGAAGATTCCAAGAGAGGGCGAGAAGCTTTTCTGCGTTTGCGCCAGCATTGTCTAATTGCGGAGCTAATCATTTTCCTCGTCGCACCTTGCCGATGCTCGGCTACCTGACAACAGGCTACACGATATCGCGAACGTCGCGACGATCAACATCGCGACGCGACCGGCGGTGGAAGCTCTCTCTCGGGTGATTTCGGGCAGACGGGCCGACGCGAGGGTGGCGCAGGGAGAGCGCGGAAGACAAGGCGGGAGGGGTGGGGGAGGGGGGGGCTGTTACTCGGCATTCGGATCCGCTCGGGTGGGGCGACGACGGCGAGCCGGGATCGGCCGAGGCGACGAGATTCTCGCAGTGCCGAACCCCGTCGTTCGCCTCGCATTGTCTCGCTACACGTATCTTTCTGAATCTCGACTCCGTAATAACAATCGTGTGCAGCCACATTCACGTTAATACGCACCTCGCGACGCCGTGCGTGCCGTGCGCCAAACTTCGCGCCGTCGTAGCCAGCGTCAAGGTGCCCGCGCTCGCGCGTATTTGTGCGCTCCTCCCTTATCTGTGTGCCTCGCACGCGCGCGCGACTCCCACCTTGTGCGACGATCGTCTGTCCGGAGCTTTCGCCGCTTATCGGAACAATTTACAAGAATTGACGTACCTCTGTCGTCAGTTTTGCGCGCTCGCGAACCCGACGCCACGTGACACCGTCGCCGCTACCGTCACCGCTGAAAATCGGGCGCCTCCTCGTCGCGGCGCGCGCGACCGAATTTGGAAGTCCGTCTCGCCCCCTCGCGCGGCGTGACCGTCGCCGTCACCTTGTACGGATCTACCCGCTTCGCGCCGGCAAATCGATCCGAGCAGATCACCGATCGACGCGGCCGAACAATCCCCCCGTGTTTCGTCGCTGGAATTCTCGTGTCCCGTCGTCGTCATTGGGGAGAGAGGAATTCAACGGAGACGAAGCATCCTGGAAGCGACTATGGAGAACGGAGCCCGCAACGACGCGCCGCATTCGACGAAGCCGAAAGCCGCGCGGACCGAGGTCCCCGCCGTTATCGCCGCCGCGAGACACGAGACGGAAACTTCTAGAAAACTGTCGGCCAGACCCGCCGATCTCGCGCAAGTGCCACTGATGCAGGTAAGTGCTTACGTAACTGCACTTATATATGTACATGTACGTCGACGCGTATGTGCGAACCTCGCCTCTCGGCCCATTTGCGGCGCGCCAGCCGGCCGACGAGGGTGGGCGAGTGCAAGAGGGGGCTGAGAGGGGGCTCTGCAACGGCGGAGTCGTTCAACCCTCTCGCACACAGGCCGGAGACTGCGGCGGAGGTCGACACCCCCGCGTGCGATCGAGCCCCACGATCGATTTGTGCCTCCTCCGATGCGAGGCGCAAATCTGGAAACCACGAAACGTCAACGCGCGTGTTTTTCCCCTTTTTTTTCTCCCTCGCGGGTACATACAGTGTTTACCTCGCCTCTGTCCTTCACGTGTTTACCCGCGTCCTACATCGACTTTCAGTACAAATATTGTCACGCTGCCGCAGACGCGCGGTCGCTTCGAGTTTGTCTGACTCGATTACAATATTATATTATACTTATATATTAACGTGTGTCTAATTTTTTCCTGTTTTACGATTACACAGACCTAGAGAGTCAGTTACGAAAAATGTAAATCTTGTAGAGTCTTGTGGATTTTTTGATACGAATCCGCCGCCCAAATTACTTTATCACGTGAGATTTCTTTTTTAAGGAACGGTTAAAATTCTGAGAAAACTAAGTTTATGCTGAAATCAGTGAATCTCATAAATTGTTGAATATCGAAAACAAATCCGTCCTTCAAATCAATCCGTCTGTCACCCCAGCAAACACCAACCAACACATAATTGATGTTACTGTTATTAATTGGTGCTTGCCGGGATGTCAAGTTCTTCAGTAATTAGCTGAAATTAGCTGAAAATAAAAAAAAAACATTATTTTGATTATTTTTGACGATCCATGAATTGTTAAAACTCCAAAAACCTGACGTGATAGATTAATTTGGAAGACAGATTCATTTTTAGCATTCAAAAATTTGTAAGAATTGTCTACACTGATTTCAGTATCGCATAAATTTAACAATTTATGGACCATCAAAAGTGACCGAAATAGCAGTTTTTCCCGTTTAGGAGTTCCCGTTCAGCCATTTATTACTCGAAAACCTGACATTGATATATTGTAGAATAATTCATTTCCTCAGGATATCATTTAACATTTAAAAATCTATAAGAAATTGGTTCATTTGTTCTTGTTACTTTCAGAAGGTCAAATTTCGTAAGTTTGTTATAATCCTAACTGTACTTTACTCGCGTAGGGTATATTTTACATCCTAACATTATAATTTTATTATTCTCTTTGATAATTACAATTAAATAATATTGTTGATAATATATTTATTGTATATAAAGTATGACATTGTATTATGATATATGATATTGCAGATAAAGATATTGTCAGATAGATATGTGTAGAAGTTCTTTAGCTGTGAAATAATTTGTGCAACATTCGATTGATAAGAAAGATTTTATTTTGTGAATAGATTTCTAAGGCTGGGATGTATTTTACAATCCGAGCAACTAACTTTAACAAAATAATGGACTAGCGAGTAGCATACTTAGCATTCGATAGATTCTACGCAATTTATAATAGCGATTAATTTTTCCTTGTTTTAATTATTTAAATTAGAATTGCCATTAAAATCTTATGTCACCGAGTTAATGCAATCGAAAAAAGAACTACTTTTGTCGTTGAGTTCTTCTTAATATTTAATTTTTTATAATCTACATAGCTGTTAAAGAAAAAATATATGCTTCGTCCATTTCTCAGAATGGCTATTTTTAGATTAGGAGCTACATTGTGACTCTAATTTGAATCAGAAATGGAATTCAGTATAAAAAAAACAAATTAAATATCTCCATGTAGAAAACGAGTTTTAGATGCAAATCATAAATCGAAATATTCTGTATTCTTCCTATTTAAATATCATACATAATGAAGTATACATAATGAAGGATACACAAAAAACCAGATTTAATGATAAATAATATTTTAATTTAATTAATTATTTTATTTAATACCTTTTAGTACAAATTATTACAAATTGAATAGATAAGATTTTTCTCATAAAAAATCATGATAAATAATTATAAAATAACAGTGGTGTGTGTGTGTTTTTGTAAAAAACAATAAATAATTTAGAATAGTTATAATTTAAGTGAATTTTTTTATTGTGTTTTTACTTTATAAAGTCTGTCCCAAATTTTTTATTTTTAGGTTTTTTTACAAATTCAATACTGAATTGTTTTAAAAAACTGACTAAAATTGCAGAAGTTTTAGAATCGTACATTACAATTTATTTATTGATCTTAAATGATCTTACTTTAGCGAAATTTCAGATTAAATCTGTCAAGATATTTAAAATTAGTGTATCTAAAAATTAACTCAAGTAAAACAATCCTCCTTCTGTTATCAAATAGGAGAAGTTTCTCCTCGAAACTAAACAATTTGCAGGTTACAGGAGTGGTATTTTCTGTATGTACATCCGCGTTGTTGTTTGCGTGATTTATTATCCGGAGTTACACACGCGATACGTCAATCTCTCTAAATAATTCCTCTTTCGTTACTTCCGAGATTGCAAGCTTTGTGGAAACGCACTTTCGTATCTCTTGCCGCGTTATCAAAATTGGAATCTTTAATGCAAGTGCAAGAGAATTCGTGCGTGAAAAAGATAATGGCGATTAGATAAGTGAAATTGGAAAAATCAGTTTAGGAATCGTACTCGAGCAATCGGAGATCACCGATCTTTGGTCGAGTTAATTGCACGTGCGAATTACATACTGAATTTAGTAGAATCGCTTGTATTTCCAAACTTTTTAACTGCGAGAAATTCTATTTCACGAGATTATATAAATCCTATAATCAGTGTCCCGGTGTTTTTTCCACACATCGAAAGTGTCTATGGCGATATTTCGAATTTTGATTTGGCACAATTACATTTAATACAATTCAGTAACTCATTGATTTTAAAGTGAGACAGTCTTATAATTTATTATCAGATTTTCTATAAAGACATTTGACGACGGAGATATTCCAGCACTTTCTTGGGACATTTCGGCGAGATTTCAGATATACCGCTTTACTCGAAATAATGAAATATCGCGGAATGATCCGTCGACAGTCCTTTTCGTACTATTTGATTGATCGGAGACGTGAATAAAGAGCGTTCCCATTTTTCCGCTTAAGTACATGTGCCGCGTATACCGAACGCGGCTACGTTCCGATTTGATCGCCACGGCGAGAAGGGAAACGAATGGAAAGGGCAGAATTTATAAGGAATGACAATTATTAAATTAGCATAACGGGTATTCGCGGCCAGCTACGATCGACGGTGATGTTGGCCAATCAGTGTCCCGGTATGTATTAATTCACCGGCTACTACAGTTTCAATAAAAGGTGATATTGATCACGTAGTTCGCCGCGCGGCATTGTCTGTTTCAAGAGATTTTTTCATTAAATTGTGTACATATGTCTTTATTACATATTTTTTATTTTTATTAAATATATTTTTTGTTTTGTGTGTGTGTAAAAACACATAATAGAAAATTATATATAATAAAAATAAAATATTATATATAATAAAGTCATATGTAAGTTGATGCAAAATATCTTTACACATACACACACGTATAGAGTTATCTCGAATAGAGAAATACTATTTAAGTTTTACTTAAGTTCCAAATTTTTAGGTGCTAATTAGTATTGTGATAAATATTATATATATACACTACCGTCGGAAAGTTTTGTAACACCCTCCAAAAACCAATTTACCTAAGCTCCTATAGCTTCCGCAATAATAAAAGAAATGTAATAAGCTTTTTATGAAAAGTTGTATTTATTTATGTATATACTACTAAAAATGATTAACAAAAAGCTCAAAAAATATTTTTAATTTAAACAGCAGACTCATCAATATGGCCACCTCTCTTCTTGATTACTTCTTCACACAATCGAGGCATCCTTCCACCAACGCGCCTAATTCTCGTTATCAGACAACACTTATGCTTATAGCAATACGAAAACGGCAACTTTTCATGACCCACTTGATTATTTCATTTTATTAAAAATTTTTAAGCCTACTTTTTTGTTTGCTCCTTTTACGAGTACAAATTACATGTCTGGAAAATAATATATCCCTTTGATTAGGTGAAAACTAAGTAATAATTTATAATTACATTTATTTTCCATATTAATTTGACTTAATATACCAAAAATTCGCGGAAAACTCATTTTTGGAGGGTGTTGCAAAACTTTCCGACGGTAGTGTATATATGTGTGTGTGTATGTATGTATGTATGTATACAATATATTTGATGCATATATGTGTATGTATATATACGTATACATGTATATATACATGTAATTTGTAATAAATAATCGACAACTGTGTGTGTATATCCAAATTTTTCAAATCTATTTGCAACAAAGTTTCCGACTTATTAAAACTTTGCATAGATGCTTTCTTTAATGACATTTACCTTGATATTTATTATATTTATCATTACCATTTAATATGTACTTCAAAGAAAAATTTAAAAGAGAAATTTAAACGGTTTCTCCATTCGGATGTACATATATGTGTACATCCGAAGCATACAGAGCATTTTTTGCAACTAAATTTACATAACGAAATTACTGCACGCATTCCTTTCTTTCTTTACGTAGGCGTGAAATGGAAAGGGAGATGCACAGATAGAACCATATCTTTCAAAAATTTTCTAAGTACAAAGTTACGCAATAGTGTGTTTCCTTATACACTCCATCTCCGTTACTTTCCGCAGTATAGTATACAGATAAGCTTTCAATAAAAATGTTATTCAACATGTATTACAAACCATTAAAATGATATTGATATCACGACTTTTAAACACTCCGGAAATTTTATCATACGCTGTCGACGCACATATGGCAGAAATAATTTCCACGGTCGAAAAAGGTCACACGTGATAAGATAATTATTTACTTACATAGTGAAAGAGAGAGTATCGAAGATATCATCAACATTTTTTAACTTTTCATTGACTTAAACGATTCATCCATTTTTAATAATTTAAGAACGCAAAGTAGTTTGATAATCATCATGTTAATGAATATCAAAAAAACTTATTACTATATACTCGTAAAATAAGAGATCGTGAAAAACTTGCTGGCGAATGAGATATCTGTAATATTTAATTCTTAATAATAATATTTTATTTATATTTAAGAACGTGTTATAGTATGATAATCTATCTTCGTTAAAAAGACAGATATTTTTTAAAGCAATTTTTTTACTATAAAAGAAATGTAATAAGAAATAATTTAATATAAAATGGTTTAATGGAGAAAAAAGAACGATTTGGATATCATCTGTTACGTGACGTTACAAAGAGATGAGCCAGCCACTTGTTGGAAACTTTTCAATAAAAGTTCGGATGTGAAGTTACACCGAAAGAAAGTCACCACAACCGAAGAAAGTCACTTCTTTCATATTTATAATATAAGATTTTTTTACTCTTGACTACTATCAATCTCGAATGTTATTCTTCATATAAATTCTTTTCAACTGTTTCGTCTCATCTTGGGGTCGTCGTCGTGCTTAGCGTCGCGAATTTTTTAATACTCCCGTATCGCACACCCACGCATCACTCCTTCGTTCTTCTTCATTTGCGTTTGAAATGACGTCATCTTCTCGCCTTCTGCATCTCCGAACAACGAGATTGCTTCTAGAGCAATGGCATGGTTATCGATTGGATGTCAGGCCACAGCCTGATAACCGTAGAATTGCTTACATAGTATTTTAATTGAAAAATCTTATCGATACTACTGCTTTCAAGATAATAAATAAATAATTTCATGGTCTGAGAAAGGAAGTATTGCAGGAAGATACTGACGAACTGAATGCTACATTATTGCAAAAAAGTCTCCGAAAAATCTTGGAGAACGTATATTTTTACATCAAAAGTACTTGCAGTGCGTTTCTATTAATTTATTTTTGTAAATGCTTTTCTCCAAGATTATGTCATCCGCGACATTGACGGCTGTTTTTGCGCAATATAATTTCGGCATTAAGTAGATGATTAAAGTGTTTCAATGTGTCCTTAATCGTACTTAAATGTGCCAAACATGTTTACGCGTTTTATGCAATAATGAAAATCTTGTGATTCATGCAGATGTTGTGCATACATGGGATTGGTGAGATGATGCCGGAGATGAGGAGTGGACTGACTTGCGACAAATAAGATTATTTTGTCACCGATGATATTAAGATTGAGCTTTCGAACTTTCTTGAATGGTGTATTTTCTCGTTGCCGAATGACAACGTCAGCTCGTTATACACGATTGATAACAGCAACTATTTTTTTTTAGATACGAAAGGCAAAGTTTATCTGTACAGATATATAACTACACATAAATCAACAATCGATCGACCAGTGACATAGATTTCAAAAAAGTTTGTACCATTAGTCGATGATAAGAAACGAAAATATCGAAGGAAAAAGTACGATTAATTTTAGTACGCGTGGGATCTCGTCCAATAATGATTTGCATAATCTAAATATAATAAACATAATCTAAGCGACGTCAAATAAAGGACGTCGACATCTATGATTCACTGTATTTCATACTTCCTATTGAAAGTAAATTTCCAATCCTATCTCGTCTTTTTTCATAGAAATATTTGAGATAGAGTTGTTTCGAATTTTTCAATTGCAAGCGGAGAAAAGGTCATCGCTGAAGAGGCTTTCACAAGAGGGTTTCAGTAGAGGTCGAAACTTTTTTGAAATTTGACTGGCCACGTATAACTGCATCTCAAATTCGTACTGGAAATAAATTTGTAACTACAGAAGAAAAGCAAGTTTTAACGGTTGGAAACACAAATGGCCGCCGTTACGTAAAAATAAGAAGATTTTAAATATTATGAAAAAAAAAACATCATTTTAATCAAATATGTCTATTATGCGGTATTTACAATGATAGCAAACGCGAAAGATTTTTTTAAAATTTGCATTCAAAGTGCGTAATCGCATATTGATGGAAAGTTTATTGGGGATACGGTGAGTAGGTACATGGCCTATTTCGAAGACTCGGCCCAGACTAAAGTTACCACGTAGATTTTAGTAATGTTGGCTAAAGTCGGCGTTTGTATTTTTTGCCGATGTTATTCTTATGAGAATATATATATATATATATATATATATATATATATATATATATATATATATATATATATATAAATGTACGTGCTGTATGTCTCTGTGTGTGTAATATGATTCTCTGACGGTGTTAAGAGTGCGGCCCGAGTGCGGCACTTCTTATTTATCCGAAATACTAGAAGGTCGTCTGTATACGCTACGTAATGCTATAATATAGAGTTGGAGATCACTAAGAACTGGATTTCATTCTTTCATCTCTTTCTCTCGTCCGAAAGGTTAACGCGATAAGGATCAGACGTATGTATGTCATAAATCGAAAATGCCCATCGTGATGGAGGCGAGATGTGCTTTCAGACTGCCTGCCATAGTATAATAATTAATAATACCGCCAAACACATGGCGCGACCGGCTCTGATATACAACGTGTGCGGCTCGCATAAAAGGTGACTCGTGGATTTGCACATTTAGATTGCAGCCACGAGGATGACGTAGGCGGAGGCGGTCGATAGAAACCTATCAATGTGCGTTCGTCTATGTGCTTTCATTCTCGAGTACAGTGACTTCTTATCGAAAATTAACAGTGTGTCTGCGCAACGTGATCCAATTCTTAGCGACCTCTTAAATCGGAAGTGATTGTTCTTAAGAATTTATAGCATGTAGTTTGGAGATTATTTAGCACATTTTATGTTTTCTTATCCACATGTTTCTACAAAAACGATTATTTATGTTCACATACATTTGTTATTTGATGAAACAAAAGTGTGATAACACAATATTGCGCGACGAAGATAAAGATTTCATAAACATGTTATTCTTTCGTAGAGGAATAAAATTCTATGGAGCATTTATTTTAGGATTATCTGCATTTCATGATTATACAATTTATGAATAATTAAATATTTTTAATTCTATTTTAATGTGGTAAAACTTTTGATTTAGAATTTTAATATGATACAGTATAATATATTACAGTTAATATAATACAGTTTGTTATAATTTTTTTATAAGAGAATAAAAAAAGAATGTTAATGATCATTTAGAAATATTCGTAAGTAGGTATCGAAATAATGAAAATATGAATAATAATGAAAATAATATGAAAAACGATGAAGCTTGAAATGTTATTATGAAGACTTAGTTTTTCTTTCTTCTGCATTTTATCTTTCATCGCTTGAAACTCATTAATAACATCTCCTTGACTTTCGGAGTCAAGTCACAAGGTGAAGTCTGGAGTCCGATACACATGAAATTAAATCATAGAGAAAATGCATTTAACACAAAAAAATAAAAATATATTTATGTTTCATTTTTATTAACATTCCCGTATTATTGTTTACGTTAGTTAAAATCGTGATCTCTTTCTCGTATTCGTTACTTTCATCATTTCCATGGTGAACGTGTAAAGCACTAGACTTCGCGAAAAGACATAATGTCGTTGCGTTTAGATAAGTTTAATTTTACGGAAATGGGACCTTAATTTTTTTTAACACATACTCCACGTATGTTTTGGCACGAATATATAACTTGTTTTACGATATTTTCATTGCGCAGCGTTGATAACAGAACATTGCTTATCATATATTTTAGGTAATTGAGTACACATCGCATTATCTTTTGAAAGATAATTAAGCAAGCTTGTTTGTTTGATTGAAAGATTCACGGATTTGATGGGAATTTAAACTTCTAAATACGCAATGCAGGTTTCTTCTTATCGTAACTCGATACAACATGATAATCTGCTTACGTTATAACAAGCTTATCTAAATGTAAATTATTTTTCAAGAATATTAAGTGAATATCAAACGTACCGACTCTTTATTTCTTTTTCCCTCCCAATTGCTGTAACAGCTGGATACATTTGTTATTTTGACAAATATGTTTTCCTGCTCGAATTCTTTTTGATTGATAATTCGCGCATAAATTATAGTTACAATTATTTTGTGATTTGTTTTTTACATAAGCAGATTTTTTAATGTCATCCAAATTAAAAATTTCAATAAATAAGAAAGCAGTACTTGTAATAAACAAAATATCGCAAGATTTGTCGAGAGATAGTAAAAGCTTACGCAATTGATTTTCTGAGATCAAATATTAAATTTTAGATATCGGGATAATATCTGTGCATTAAGTTTCTTTTCATCATTAATTTTCATCATATTTTGTTAACTCGGTCATAGCGAGCTACAATTAATACAATACAATTAATATAATATTAACCACAAAATAAAAATAGTTAAAAGATTGCAAATATTAAGTTCTCAATTTAATTCGGATAAATCGAGTCGTCTGAAAAAAGATTCATTCGATTTATTTTTCCGAATATTTTTGCAGCATGGACAAGATACGTAAATGACCTGAATAAATCAAGGTGACGTTTCCTCGTGTATCTAACATTTATGTTTCACTATATATGATAACGAAGAATAAAACCGTACGTGTACAAACGTAATAAATTATGCCTATTGCGCGATATAATGATGACAATCAAATTTTTCTCGAATAGGAGTAATCTTACGTCTTTGACTTTAAAATTAACTTACCCGGATGCTAGCCCGACAAAATTGCGGTCGAAATTATCGATTCAAAAGGGTGATTCAAAAGCGCTGCCTCTCGACAGGCGTCGACGTATTATCGGAAGTTCTGCACTCTCCCTGGTGAAAGCTCATTCGCGACATTCCGGCGCAAAATACCATAATCGACTACGATAATGCACGCGATAATGAATAACTGTCCTCGTATGTAACAAGGGGCGATCTTATCGGAATTTTGCGCCTGGAAACCCAAAGATTACATGCGTCTCTTACATCACGAGAGCGTTACGAGTGATTGTCTTTCTCTCGTACACAAGCGACGAGGCTGGTCACAGTGGCGCATGGCAGTTGGGGATTATTCCTTAAATAGAATCGAGTTTCGTCAAAACGGGTCAAAGATCAATAATTATATGTGAAAGGATGTGAAGTAGAGGTGCCGATTTGTGTATTCGAACGATCATATATTGAAAGCCTTAACCTTCTCTATAAGTCTATTGATTCAAATAATTTCGTTTAATATAAAATTCTGTGCATAAATTTGTTTTTATAAAATGTTTGTTTTTATAAATTTTTAATATTTATTTATCAAAATATAAGATAAAAAAGGTTTGATAGAGTGATGGTTCATAATTCGCTTTAAAAATAAATAATTATCGAAAATGTTTCGTCGAGAAAGATGAGCTGCTAATTAAAAATACTTGAAGTAAATATTTATTAAAAAAGTAATTTTTTTCAAAGGCAACGTGTTCAGTTCTTTTAATTGACTGATATTTAATTTTTGCGAAATTTGAAAGTTTGGTATGAGCAATGATTTTTTTGCTTCCTTTGTAAAATTTTAAATTTTACAAACTCAATATCTATGTTTGAAAGAAATTCTGTATTATGGATATTCAGTATATATGCATGAAAAATAATTTCGCAAGTTCGATAAAAGAGGTTTATAATCTGATTTTAATGAAAAATGAAATAAAGGGAAATATATTCTTCTCTCCACAGCAATTATTTATCTTACTTTAAATTGAAAATCCTATAATTTAATTGTCATTTATTCAACAGCATTAAATGCATCCTGTAATTTATTGACAGAAAAACAATTGCCTAGTAATAATTGCAGCTGTCAAAAGATATAATTGGTATAATTAATTTTACAATATTCTGTGGAAAATTATCAAATAATCGTTCATGTATATTATTATATATATATATATATCTATATATATATATATATATATATATACACATATAATACGCACATATATATGTGTAGTAAATCAGTTTTTATATAGGCTCTCGAATGTTGAGAGAGAGAGAATATTCATATAATGTTTAATTATTTTTATAATACATAATACATATTGATTAATTTTTACACAATCCATTTAAGAATGAAAAACCTTTATTATGAGAAAGAAATTATTAGACTATTATTTTTATTAATTAGTACATATACGAGATCGTGCTTTAAAGTACGATAGTATGATTATGATATATTAAAAATTTGTAAGAGGTAATTTATTGCTACGTTTATAACGTTCGGAATGGCAGGCGCAGAGTTAATGAGTCGGCGCTATTTTTTACTTTGCACGGGAGATCATAATATATCGGGAAAAGCGATAAATTAACAGAAAAATGTACGCACCACATACGCACGCATATGTGTTAAGCCACAGCAAACTTTATATCACAACAATTATTTATGGCAAGATTTATAAAACGCTTAAATCTTACAACGGAGTATTTAACTCTTCTGGTATCAAGCTTTATGCACACTCGTTTATCATTATTTTTTTAAATTAGTTTCAATGTGAACCACCGCATTACGCGAATTGATTTTGCGAAAGCGCGAACGGGGCTTTACGAGCAACTCCGCTGCACGAGAGGAAAGAGATCGACCGAGTTCCGTTGAGAGTGCGAGGAGTCTCTGTCGGCGGATGACCTTATGAAACCATAATGCCCACATAGTTCGCATGCAAATCCTTCATCCTTCGCGCAAAACGCTGGAGGGCAACTGTTGCGTAAACGGAGAAACGCATACCGCGTCGGATGTAATGTTCCATCGATACAGGTACTGGTCGGCGCGTGAATCCCGCTAGCATTAAGAAGTGGACGATAGTTGCGACATAATGTACCTGCGCCTGCGATTTTACGTAAATCGTAGTCGTCTTACGCTAATTCGCGGGGTAATATAGAAATCAATAAACGCCGAGAAAGGATAATTTCTTGACGACTTACGTGCGACAAAAACGTGTATAATGCGCGTGATATTATCCAATTTGCGAGCGATTATAAAAAGCTTGTTGGCTAATGCGATAAATAGCATTAATGTTGACTGCTTTATTATTATCTATTATATTTACATATATTGGAAAAGAGCAAAACAAGCTTTATGATGTAATATCGAAGAACAATACTCTTTTTGAGTTTTTTAAGTTTTTTTTTAAATAATGTGTTTTTAATATCTATATACTAGTTTAACTAAAATCGATTTTGGTCGACCTTAAAATGATTCTAAAATTAAGTGCTTTTAAAATATCCTTGGTCCTGAATTTATATATATATATATATAGTATGCTCAGTATTTAATTATTTTTACTTTTCTCTCATATGATGTATGTTTTGGGATTGTTTTTCGGCAACATCGATAGTATATCGAAATATAAACTAGTAGATATTAGAAGCACATAAATATCATTATGATATAAGTTTTTTAATTAAAATTTTTTAAAAATTTTGTTTTTTTTTTACATTTGGGCATTTTGTGTGTGTGTGTGTGTGTGCGCGCGCGCGCGTGTGTGTAACTTCTTTAAAAGGTAACATAAAAATAATGTCTTGCTACACAGAACAATAAATCAGGATTAGAGCAATAAATTATCATATAAAAATTTAGGCTTTTCACACATATGAATGCTCATGTTGGCATCCTAGCTTAATAGACATGTTAATATGTCAATATGACTTGTAGGGGGTCTCTTGAAGTTTATGATAGAAATTTTCTTTTATTTAGTCTTTATCTAAATTGTCGTTTATACTATTTTAACACTTTATTCACCTTGATTGTACCCATGTTTGAGTAACACGTCTCCACAAAGATCACGCCATCTATTTGGGTGATGGTCTTGTTTATTCGATTAAGAATGATTTTGCTAAGTATTTATAAAAACATATAAAAAAACAAAATATTATAAAAATAATATACTAGATTTAAGAACAAAATTATATATATTTCTATTTTTCTACTTATATTTATTTATTTCAATTACAAAACGATCTATTATTTTGACTTGTGAATGACAGTTTTTATTTATTCTGTTTAAAATTATATATATTTATATATATACATATACAAAATTATATATATTTATATATATACATATACACTGGCGGATCTGGAGGGGAGGGTTTGGAGTTAAATCCCCCCTTGCAAATTAAGAGAAATTAGTTTTGCTGAATCCGTTAAAAAAATTTGTAAGGAAAAATAAACGTTAAAGGTAAGCATGAAAATATTAAAATATTAAAACAAATAATTTTGCAAACCCCCTTATCGATGTCAGGATCCGCTAGTGTATATATTATGTATATATAAACTAAATAACATATATATAATATAACATATAGTATTGTATGTTATATGTAACATATATAATACTTGTTAATATACAGTATATATTTAAAAATATATATATTTTTATATTTATTTATTTTTTTAGTCTTTTATTTTATAATCTGATTCTTCATATTTTATAAACAGTAGCGTTATTCTCGATTTTGGATCTCCGAGAGCTAATGCTTCGAAATTTGCCTTGGTAGTCAAAGTGTTAATATGTACGAGTTACAAATACAAATATTATACATCTCCGAAATAAGTCTTATTTAACTCAAAATATTAGTCCTATATATTAGTGCTAGTTAGAACAAAGTGTTACCTGCATTTCAGAAAATATTACAATTAGCACGGAATCATAACTTTTTTTCTTTCAAGCACTCTCTCTATCCTAAGTAATTTTCTCGAATATATAATTCTCAGGGGAGATTACCTCGGAAAGCATTTAACGCCACAATTTCTCCGATGATTCTAAAGGCATTTTAAAAGTACCGGTCGCATTCTACAGGTGCGACCTATATGTATATGTGAGTCAGTTTCACGTTCGGTTTCACGCATTCATAGACGTTGGTAAATGCAGCTTTGTCGTCGTTTATTCGCGTTCATCAATCAAAGCGAGCGTCATTTCAGGCACGATACGTTAGTCTGCGCGGTTTTCCGGCATTCGGCGGACATTTAACATTGATGTACACGACGCCATGCACACTGCACACGGCGAGTGTTGTCTATTAATACGTACCGTACGGCGCGGCAGCTCGTCACATGTTAACGCACGCGTGTGCGTTATTCGTCGCGATTTGCCCGACGAGATAATTAAGTCGCGGGATCTCGTTAACGCGCATCGTACAAACCGAAATGATTTGTTTATCCGCGGGTAACATTACCGCGGTATGACGATCCACTCTCTAATTACAGCCATTTAAAGGAAACGACATCGATGAGCCGCTCACTTTTCAGCTTTCATCAAAACGCAATTATTCCTTTCGCGCTTCAACGCGATAAAGAACCGTGTGTGTGCCCGTAATTAACGTGTGTTGTATCGAACGGAAGTGCGTGGCTCAGATAGCGAGAATGCCTGGTGGAAAGCGGGTCTACTGGAAGATACGAGGTCCTCGGCCTCTTACATTAAATATCCGCGACATACATAAATATGTTAGCCCACCGTAATCTCTCGTGACCGAATGATAAACGTATTATGCAGGAAGTACGGAAGGATGTGCGATTCACAGGCGATTCGTAAGACGGGTGCGGTCACGCCGAGATATGGTCGCAAAACAATGGCATTGTTGATATGAAAATTAAAGGAACTAAAGTTGTTCAGCCATTAAAGATACTACTTTAAATCTGGCACATTGTTTCTATTATCAGCCGAGCACCTTAGAATATTTTATTACTATTTTCAATTATCGTAAAACAATAACGGGAACGACATAAATGGAAGTATTCCACTTACGCGAGGACAGTTTATGTACACGTAAAAGTTGCAGCTGAATTTTCGTCGAATTAATAAATACAACTCTCTTTCTGACGTATCTTGATTTGGTTTTAATTTCAATGGAGATGCCTATGCACCTTGTTTTCGAACGTAACGTATATATATATAGAAACATTCCTCGGAACGTATATATTACAAAAGGTGATGGCGCAACGCAAGATATTAAGATGCAATCAATATACGGGGAGAGGCAATCAATGAGGAGAATATTAAGAGAAGGCGCAGCGCGAAGATAATGGGAGAATATCGAGATGAGTTTCGATGATGGCAGCCACGCGTAAATTCCGAGTTATCGGATATTGCTCGTAGATGAAGCCTCGCCGTGCGCGTAGAGGAGATCCGCGTGACCGTCTATGTTTTAGAGAAAGTCTCCGCGGGATATAAAACCCATTTTACCGAGCGATCGCGTACGGGCGCTTCTTTTTTTCCTTTTTCCTCGGCTCACATTCCTTAACCATCACGCCACGGTGCACCCGATGGAATCTTCTCGTAAATTGCCCTCTTCCGTATTGTCAAAGATGGTGCTTAAGCCATGCAGGGAAAGTTTTTCTAATCTCCGTGGCGTCGATGCTGCTGCACGTACGCCGAGAGCGTGTAGAATCGCTCGATTCGATCGGCGATATATCTCTCTGCGAAGGCCGCGATAAATATCGTCATCCCTGATCCACGGGAGAGCGAGAGAGAAAGACAGACGTAACGAAATTGGGACTCATAACGGAATTATTATCATCGATGTCCGATGAAAAAGACGATCGTCCGCAGTGTACTTTCCCTTGGAATACTCTCCGTCCTGTAAAAATATTATTATTAAAAACTTGTTGAACTATTGTTATAGAATACAGTGATTCCCTGTCGAGAAATAAAGCACGGTAAAAGATAACATGTAGATACAAATTGTAATTGAAAGTAAAATATTGTAAATATTGAAGGTTCTTGTTGTAAAAAGAAATATTTTCCATCCGTTTTTTTACCGTGCAAAATATATCTATTCTTCTTGAATCGAAACAAAAACACTTTTGCAAGTGCCGTGTTTGCACGATGCTTCAATGAATCAGGTAACTGCAAACATTTATACGTTATTATGTATTATGCAAGAAACAATAAACGTCGTTGTTTCTTGTAAACGCAGCTTCGGTCACTGCTCTTCTGCTGGTCGCTACAGGCATGGGAGCAACGACCCATTGATCCCGCGGGAATCTGGACCGTGCCGACTGGGGCACAAGGTGTCCCACTCTCCACCGTGTAATTTCCAGCGAGTTATCGTCTTATTTCTAATCGAAATTTATAGCATGCTCTTAAGAGTAAATTAAAAAAAAAGTTGGAAACTTGAAAGCTGCCCCTCTTATTTTTTAAATTAACTCTTAATGACACGCTGCAAATTTCAATTTTCTTTATGGAAACTTTTTTTTAGATATTCTGACTCACGTGATATATGCAGAGGTATTTTAGAATTTCTGAGAAATAGTATCGAGTCCGTTTTACATCCATTCTATAATGTATTATTGCGATGAAAAATGAGCTGGCATTTTTATTTCTTTCAAGTTTTTCAATGATTTTTTATACATTTTTTTTTTAAATCTTTTACGTAATGATAATTTTTTTCGAATTTTCGTTGTGTTAGTTGTTATGATTTCATTTTGATAGCATAGGATTAATGCTTTTGAGATTTATAAATGCCATATTAACGGCGGCTATGTAAAGTTATAAATCATTAGACAGAAAAATATGAAAATTGTTTCCATTACAAATGGATCTTTCATGTTTTCACGATATTTACTATGTTCCGCATAAATTATATAAGGTTTGATCTTTACTACGATCCTTTTCTTCTTATTATTTAATATCTTGGCAGCGTTTTACAATGTAGTTCTGATAATAATCGAGTGAAAGCCCGTAATATTAATTACATCAACATGATTTTTAAACGAGGTCAAAGCACGCCTGAGGTTAATTGTTTTGTTATACGATGCTGGAGTTGATGATAAACGTCATTTATCACATAGATGTGACATGGTATAATATTTAATAATTGTGTTTCGTTATGACCTGTGTGTCACAACGAGAACGTCGACCTCGAATCATGTTAAAAATAAAAGCTAAACAAGTGGGATTCTGATCAGACAAGGTCTTCAAATGTGTTACGTCAATCGTTGATTTGTGGATTAATAAATTCTTAAACCCGTAGTTTTATATAATTTTATTGAAAAATTAATTACAGTCAGTTGTGAAATGTACATTCTAATAAATAGACCTTCTAGAGAATTAATTTTCTTTATTTATACTTGTAGTTATTATTTAATTGAAGAACTCAGATAAAGATTATTTTGAGGCACAGTCTAAGTTTTATATTTCGCGGTTCAACAATTGATTCGACGAAAGATCATAAAAATATGATATATGTTTATAATTCTTAATGTTAATGAAGTTAAATGTTAATGAAGTAATGTAAATGAAGTTTCTTATAATTCTTGTAACACATTTTTCTAAGTAAGGAATAATATAGTCAGCATCTATGTTTCTATCTAGTCTTGATCTCTGTTTGTTTTTGACGGGATATTACGCGCGCACAAGTTGTTATTTGCGTATATTATTATTATATTACAAGTTATATTACAACGATGTATGTGTTATCATTTTACTTCTCGAAACGCGCGTGGCAAATAGACGCTAGAAGATATGAAACTCTATTCACATTTTACGATTATATAATAAGTAATTATTAGTAAGAATCTGTAACAATTAGAATCTTTACATTAGTAAGAATCTGTAACAACACAAGAGAGTAAAAAGTAATATATAACCAATATATAACAAATGAGCTAATAATTAGATGTAAAAAAATATAAAAATGAAAATAAAGACTTTATTGTAGATAAAAAGTGAATCGTTTCGACTTCATGGAGTTTTCATCAGCACGCCGAAAAAATATCTCTAACTTAACTACACATAATTAAACACTCATATAGTTACAGGGCTGTTGAAAAATTTTGCTATCTATTCAATCGCATGATTACAATAAGAGAACCAAACAATCCGCTTAGGCTCAGCAACAGTCAGAAATACAAATATAATAATCATAATTCGATCACTTTTTCAATAAAACTGCTGTGGTCAAATTATGTATAAAAAATTGATATGAAGATTTATTGCTCGTTGGATAGCGAGAATATGTTGGTACAGAGAATCTGTAAACATATCAGCAGTTATTTACGAATTATATATCTCGAATAACAGAAATAAGAATAATGGAGAGATTATTAATTTTTTATTATTAATTTATTATTAATTTATTATTAATTTATTATATCTGAAAAGTTTATTATATCTAGAATTATTAATTGTCCAAATAAAAAAAAGACTCTGAGAATGTATCTCGGTTGACGGTATGTAATTTTTTTTCCGATTTCTAGTGTAGAAGATACATAACTATAAATTGAACGTTTCAGATCCACTTTGAGACATTTCCAGCGATTAAATGACAATTATAACTTATTGTTTCGTGAGATATACGGACGATTGTTTCCTTAGCTTAGATTCGGCTATATCTCGTGCTTTAAACTTTTCATCCAATAAATATAATTTGACTGTTATTTTTAGATTGATAATGCGGAGTGATATTCGAGTAACAAAATACTGCGTTCATATATCGATCATATATTGATAATTAATTTAAAGCAGAAGCGGAAGCAGAGCAGGGAATATTTCATACCTTTAATTTTCTATAATAACGTTAAATATTTTATATTGAAATTTGATTAGCATACGACCTTTGTTTTGATTTGCGAGGCTGCCGCGCATGTTATCATTCGTTTGATGAAGCTCAAGTCAGATCAGCTCAGCAGATAGTCGCGTATACCGTTCCGCGTGTTGTCGCACTGTTCGTTGAAACGCGATCGTATCGATTGTGTCGAGTGCCAGAAGATACTAAATGTAATTACTTCTTATGAAACTTAACTTAATCTATCCGTGCAATTAATTAACTCGCGCGATTAACAATTGTAAATACATTGATAATTTGTCGAAGCAAGTATTTCGTAACTTGTTTCACGTAACTTGTTTCATGAATTCGAAGCAATGAGGGATGAAGATTATAAATTATTGTTTTATAGCGATACTGTTTTATCACTGGTAATAAATTTTTAATGATCAAGATGATTGATTGTGTCTTGCAATGTAACACTTCGAATTTTTTATCTAAACGTAATTTGTTTGTCACTTTACAAAGGAGAGTGAAATTAATTAAAATGGAAAATTGAGATAATGAGAGATATCGATTAATAATATTTATTAATAATACGCATGTCTAATAATACTTATTAATAATATGCATGTCTGATTGTATGGGGTTAATTAAGAAGGATGATTGTAATTAAGCCCATGTAATAATTAATATTTGGATATTTGTCAATCGTGCGATAAATTCGACATTTATCATGATTTGTCAAAAACTTCCTTTATTTGACGTCGTTTTATTATACTAATTTTCGAAATTTGTGAGTGTCGAGATGTCATAAAGAGCTTCATATCTTTTTAATGCATGTTGCTTTCACAATAGTGTTTTGGTAAAATTCGATTGCAGTAAACAGTAGTAAACAGCGTGTCGTGTATAATTAACATTGGGAGTACCGTGCAAAATGCCATGATTATTCTATTCTAATGGGTGGTACACAATCGTACAATCATAATTAACCACTTGTTTTCACAAGTGTTGCACGAACAAATTTGAGAGAAGGGCGAGGCCTGAGAGGCATCGGGCGATGGTAAACCATAAAGCAAATTATTTCTTTTTTTATTTATTATTTATAGCATTATTTACCATTATTTTATTTGCAAATAACAGTTACTCTTCTAGATATTGTTTTAGGTGTTATTACATGTATGTACTTCTATCTTATAATTCAACGTAGTCGCAATTTCACCGCTGTACAATTGATGAATAATATATTTTTTTTATTTTATTAAGCTAATCTGCATGCAAATTGTGATAAATTACGATTTATATAATATTATATGTATAACAAATTAAAAGTATAACAAGGACATATAAATAAATATATCTTATTATCTTAAATTAAAATATATTGGTACATGTACAAATATTTAATCTTGGAATTATTATAGTCATTAATATAAATTTATTAAATATAGGAGATGGAGGATTTATGAATCCTAAGAGAAATTTCTAGAAAATCACAATTAAGAAAACTGTGAAAAGATAATAATTTTATTTTGTTTTATTGTCAACTATATTACATTGGATTCAACTTTTTTTTTTGAGTTTAAGTTTTATTTTTACTGCTCGGATAATTGAGAAACAAAAAGGGAAAAGAAATGAAATAAATTTATGAAAAGTAGATTATCTTTTTCTTTCTCTGACATTTTTTGAATAAAAATTTTCACTTAATTTTCTTAGAATATTCATATTTTGCTTCTAAATGATAAAGATTGGAACAAAACACCTATTTTCTCTGTATATTTTTATGCAAAGTAAAAATGAATTATATATGCATAGAACAGGGAAAAATTGTTAATTTACTAACTTGTTAGTTGTACTAATTTTATTCTTCTTCCATCTCCTAAAAAATTTCATTTGAAAATCATTTTTCAAATGAAAAATTTGTTTAGATTTAAATAGAAGATTTTATCTAAATTGATCTCTATTTTTTTAGATTGTATTATATAAATGTAGGAAGCAATGTTTAAATTTCTTTTCCTATAAATATGTATTTTACGAACGTAACTAAAAGACGAAGGGAAAATATTTTATTTTATGTATATCAGATTTATTATTTATATGAGACATTTTAATTTGACAAAATAAAACATGCTTATCAATTACAATTATAATAAAAATAAATCAATTTTATTTTTTAATTTTTTTTTATAATCTTTACATTCACATTTTTATTTTTTATTAATAATTTGATTTTATATTTCTAGAAAGAATAATCATTAAATTTCATAAGTTATTTATATATTTATGTGTATGATAATGCGTAGCTCTTGTAGATCTTATTGATTATTAAATCTTAAAACATTTTTAATAGTTCAAATGAAGGGAGACTAGTCGACATCATTTTTAATAGTTGTCTTATCGCATATTCTATATGGAATGTTTTACAATAATCAATACTTCAATCATGTCAGATTTCACGAGAGTCGCGTTTTTTCATGATCAGCCGTTTTTCATGATCAGCCGAGTATAATCTCAGTTGATCTTTGATCAAAATGTGAAATGTGTATCTCCGTATCCCAAGATAAAGCTTCGCTTTAAATATCTCGTCTAATATATAACGCAAATATATAACGCAAATATATGCTTTTTAAATACGAAATTCATGTAATAACTATAAATGTTTTAAAATCGGCTCTTCAAGGAAAGATCGCAACAATATATTTGCGTTGCACCATAAATTTAATGCAACAGTATTAATTTTTACGATATGTATGTAACATTATACTAACTTCTGCAATAAGCTTAACGACGAAGGAAATTTTTTTCTTTAAATGCATTATTACTAAAAAAGAAATTGAATCTTACTTGCTCTTCTCATAATTACCGAAACAAATGTTAGAACGTAATTGTGTTAATAGTTAACCGGATAGGTCAATTTTACACCAAAAAATGCTCAAAGAAGTTAAATAGTCATAACAAATTAAATAATTAATAAAATTTTGCATTTTATTTAAACATTTGATGGCGAATGATCGTGATGATAAGTTGCGAACTGTATAATTTTCTTCAGCACATACTTTTATATTATAAAGCATATGCCTTATATAGATGCAATTAAATTAAGTACGTAGTATACACACCGCAAGAACTCTCTCTTTTATTTTACATAAAATTATAATCGTTTTCTCTCTCTCTCTCTCTCTCTCTCTCTCTCCTAAATGTAAACTTTAAAGTTAGAAATTTGAGAAATATTTGATATTAAAATTAAATTTCTGTTTTTTAAATCTTTTTCGAAATCTGTATCACATCAAATTAATCTTACACGTGTATTTGCGAAGTAAAGAAACAAATACGTATTCAAGAAAACGAGATTTTTAAAGCCAAAGATACGTTGAGGACGGCAATTGTATCGTCGATGCGCGGTGTACAAAGACGCGAAGCATTATTGCTCGTTTCGGCGAACACTCGTGATAAATATATCAACCTTGTTCGGTCAGCAAGATGAAATCTCGTCAGATCCGCGAGTAATCGAATTTCGACGGTCCGATGGACGTGTGTGAAACGTGATTGCGTTCACGGACGTATGCATGTACACATACTTCTGCGCGCGCGACATACATGGACGAACGCGTATGCTAAACAGTTTCGATTTCGACACACCTGTTCAACGCTCCATTCCAGTTAACCACCTTTCCTCGGTCTAATTTGATCTCGAGCATTTATTACTATTATTAAGTAATTTTACACTGGTTAACATGTTTTTGCAAATATCATCGTGCCATTATACCAACACATCGATTCACTTATGTTCATCAAATTTTTATGACGGAAATTTGTTTGAAATATAAATAAAGAAAAATATCACAATGGTTCCTCGATTTCACAAAAATAAATACACAAGCCTTTCTAGAGCCGAACATTTATGCAAAAAAGCGATGAACAATGTATAGAGATCAAAATTCATATATGAAAAAGTATATAGAAATACATAAATGTCAAACGCGTTTCGAGGTCACGAAGCCCTCTTCAGTAACATAAAAATACAAGTCATCGTATAAAAAATTGGTATATGGAACTGCACCCTCTTCGTAATGAGAATGCCGTAGTCATGTTTCATAAAATAGCTATCGTAAGTTCCTTTGGATTGGAAAATTCGGTGGAGTGATGACCATTAAGAAAATTATCTTTTTATTCTTCATCATTAAGGTCATAAAATATAAATGTTAAAAAATGTGGATACGTCTTACTTGTTGTAAGAAATAAGACAGACTGTCGGTATATATATGTATATATATATAAAACACGATCTGCGAACAAACCGAAAATTGTTGTTCGAAAATTCGTGTACAGCTTCTCATTCACCATAATCGATAGAAATTTCTTAACAATCTGAATAGCTATTCATACGTCATATCTTATTATTTCTTTTCATTATTACACGAGACATCTCGCGATCCGAAGTAACAACTAATAAGGTGCCGTGAGCTTTGGGATCAGACATACGCAGCTGCTAAATGCGATCAACAGAAATTTCGTAAGAATTTACACCACGGATGAAGAATCCATATGCTATCTCGTTATGCCTTTTCACTACTTGCGCAAACTGTCTCGGAATTTAAAGTGTCAGTCAGTAAAGATGCCTGGTGAAAAGCGTTAACGTAAGTGTGGAGGTATCGTTAACCGGAATTAAGGTGTATAAACAAGTTAAGATAAAGAAGAGTATAATGTTTAAAGACTACTTCAGCGCTGTTGCAAGTTACAAGAAGAGAGTTACTTTCATCATGATCGTCCAATATGAAAACAACCTGGGAATTTCGGCGCATATATTCGAGCTGCGAGAATATTTGCAGGTTGCGTATTTTAACGTGACCAGGGTATTGCGCCGTTATCGAAAACAAGTATTTCATTTTGCGCAAACCGAGCGAACGCGTCAGATGACTTTTGACACCGCGGCGTTTTCGCGAAAGTAACAGAATCGCAGATTTCTCTCTTCGCCCGCGGGCGAAGAAGTACGGTGCCAAGTTATTTTAATTGAGAACTGCTTAATTATATGCATATCGGTACGTGATCTTCGACACGGCGATCGGCGATTCGACGTAAGAGTTGGCATGCGTGGAAGCAAGTCGAGAGTAATCGGACTAACACGCAACACGACGTGTTCCTCTCGTCCGTTACATAATGATCAACTAATCTACCATCAAAGATAATATCCACTCGATACTCGATTCATGATGCGTACGCACACACAGATATGTATAACACATGGCCGACGGTCGGATCGTCCGTTCGTGGGTCGGCCGATTTCTAACCCACCGGATTCATCACTCTCGGCATTCGTGAAAGGTTGCACGATCAGATTGAGTAATAAGAGACGATTTTTTTTGCACGGCGGGTTTTGAAATAACCAACATGACGAGCACAAAGAAAACTGCTGAAAAAGATTGAGTCTCGTTGCGATCTTCTCTCATGGGAGAGTCGCTCCGTAATGATTCACCATCACTCACAAAAATGTTTGGATAAACCGTAGGCAAAAAAGAAATATAAGATTTCTATAGAGAGGATACCAATACAAGTAAGAGTTTAAGTTCTACATACATGCGACCGCGTCGTCAAACATTTCTACTACTCTCAATAGCGAAAATTGCTTTGATTTTTTTATCAATTACTTTATCTTGCATTTACTTTATTTATTGTGCTTTATTAAAAAAAATATTAATGCGAAAAATACAATGAGACAACTTAAACGTACGTTTGATTAAATTATTAAAACAATACTTTTGTTCACTTTTGCGAGCGACCGTGATATTTAAAATGATATTTAAAATAGTTATGATTTAAATGATTTTTATAGACGGTATAAGAAGTTTAAGGCGCGGAGTCGTGGATAAGATGCCAAGCGTCACGAGTTACCTGTTACTTACATTGTACTTAAGTGTAATTTAAGTGCGATTTATCATGATTAAATGCAAATTACGTATAGGTCGTGGTACAGTATGTTGTAATATACATATACAAACGTTACGTTTAATCTATTGGCAAATTATATTTAATCCTACGTTTATAATTACGTTTAATATTTTCCTCGATAATAACAAGTTAACATATAATTTTGGCTCCTACCGTGAAAACGTAAGCTACATAACAATTAATAACATTATCAGTTTTATATCCTTAATAAAAAATTTTGTATTCTTTCTTGACGTATGGAGATTTAAAGTAGATGTCTATATATAACTTTGTTAAATTAGACTTGAAATTATAAAGAGATAGAATATTACGTTTCAATATTTTTAGTTTATTTTAAGCGTTTGATTCAACGCGTAATTAAGAAGCTTATTTTTGTTAGCGAAGGCATTATGACTAGATCGTTTCGATGTTTTGGAAAAGTTGATTAAATAATGGAAGATGGAGAATAAACAGGATGAGATTCGCATTAGCATGTATAAATTACATGGAAAACGAGGAGGATGAGATTCGCATTAGCATGTTCGTGATAGACAAGAACTACAACTATCAAGTAATGACACGCAGATTAATTATCACGCAAACTTGGTATTTCCAACATGCGGCTTATCGCTTTAATACGCCAGGCAGTTCACCCGTTGGTCTTCATTCAACAACACATTTACTTACTTTATCGCTCGTCTTTATTAAATAATAAATAAAATTAGAAAGTATGGAGGAAGGAGTACCTGACGATCGTTCCATGAAAAGAAACTCCTATTTTTAGCATGCCATTCGTTAGAACTTGATCGTAAAACACACGGCGTACATTCAAAACTTATATAATAAATAACTTATATAATAAATAATATAAAATGTAATAAATATTATGTGTGTGCTATGAAATTATTTTTCGCCATAAGCGTACTTTAATACTTTCAGTTTAAGTTGGAAATTTCAGCTAACTCGCTTAAACAAGTAGTAGTGTAAAAGCACTTTCGTGAAAAAAAAAACTGTCATAACTTTTTCTTAATTTATTTATCGTGAGATACTATCGCCAACGTGAGATATGAATTCAGACATAAAGCTACGTTCTTCCGATACAGGTCATAAATTGTAGGAAACTTAGCTAGATGTCGGCGACCAATACTGTTCTCTTTCTCAATCCCTATGCTGTGTCGAGCGTGACGGTTTCTTACAGATAATATTCGATACTGGACCTTTTTGTTCCGCAAACAACGAAAGGAGAGCATTTTTTAGTCGCATTACGAAGACGAAATCTGTGATAGATCAGATGATTATATCATATCAGATAATATTTATAAAGATAATCGATCAATTGTACGCGTGTAAGATTTTATTGAAATTAATTACTAAAACGTGTGCGCTGCGTAATTTACAAAGAGTTCACATATCTACATAGGCGCCGTATTCCTAGCAATAATAAAAGATATTATTGAAGCGCGTAATTAAATTGGTCATTTATATTTTATTTTTAACCATTACCTCTAATATTACATTTATAACATCATAACGTGATTACATTCATAACGTGATTTATTATTGATGCATGTATTCATAGTAAATGTAGCATTACACACAACCTGGTTGCAAAACGCCTGAAGTCATGAAAATTATCGTTTTAATCACGTTCGATTAAATGCTATATGCATCGATATAATCGATCATTCTCCATACTCTCCAAGCAAATTCTTTTAACAAATTATTTTATTCAACATAGAATTATGTCGTATACTTAATAGGTTTCTTAATATGTTTTATAAATTTATTGGAGTCTGGTGCGAAACAAAATTATTGACTTGATACTTTAATTAATTCATAAATGTCCGCGCCTGAAAACACATTTAAAATTTAAATAGGAGACACACAATAAATATATTTTAAACGTGCACATTTAAATAACTTATAGAGTGAGAAATGAAGGATGATATTTTAGAATGCGAAAATCTTCTCTTTGCCAGTGATAAAAAATAAAAGGAGAAGGTAATGACTGACTCACAAACTGGCACCAGTGATATAATAATTAACGTTTATTTACGTTTCGACCTGTGATTTAGGTCCTCTTCAAATATATCTATAAATATAATGTGAAGGAACTATAATAATCATTTAAAGGTGCAAATTTATACAAATCAAAATAAAAACTTACATAAATAGCAATCCGATAAAAAATAAATACAAAATTGTAATATTGATGACCATGAATCGGTATCGATTTCTTTAGATATAAAAGGCGTCTGTTGTTGGTGACAGAAAAGAAAGGACTGAGCAAGATTGAATCCAACAATGTGACATAAGATACAAAATTATAATAAATACATAAAATAAAAAGGACACAAAACAAAATGTATAAGTAGAGAAAACAGGTCAATAGTCTAAAATATAAATAATAAATAAGAGAAGGTTGTGTCAAGTAAAAGTAAAAGATATAAATTATAAAATATTAAATAAATCTAAAATAGAAAAATCGGGTCAATGGTCTAAAATGTAAATAATAAATAAGAGAAGGTTGTGTCAAGTGAAAGTAAAAATTATAAATTATAAAATATTAAGGAGTCCGTCATATATCGCAGTCAAATTCTCTGTGTCTCTTTGGGAGTTGATTGCAAAATTGCATTTCTTGATGATATTTTAATTTAATTCTTTAATAAATTTCATTACGCATGTTGAACCTTAGCGAAGAATTAATTTGTCATTATTACCCATTCTTTTAACGATTTTAAATTCAAACTTAATTAACTTATTTGTCTGCTCAATAGATTAATATGAGACAAGTGCAAATTGGTCGCTTCATTTAACGCTGAATTTATAGTACATCGAGAGTGCGGACTGAGCAAACGCGATTTCCTCGTTTTAAAATACACTTCAATTTTAAAATCGCACTGCGACCGCGATGCCCTTTACTCAGCTAAGCAAGGAGAACGAACCTCATCCCGTCGATCAGTCGAGGAAATTTCGCCGATCACGAATCGTAGGCGTGCCGCATGTGTTTCGCGGAGACGTGCTGCGCTCGGCTCTGCGCTGCGCTGCGCCGTGCTGCGCGTGTGCATGCACGCCGCGCACCTGTGTGTACACATACGTACCGTAGAAAGGCAAGACCTTGATATTTCGTGTAATAAGCTTTAAGAATTATCTCCCCGGGACAGACCTGGTTTCAACTCCCAGTACCCGTTTCTCCGTAATATGCCTCGCTGTCCACCGCGCGATAGCCGAAGGCTTGCTGGACAAAAGTGTACGGCGCGATAAGTGTACATGTGTGACGGTAACGTCACGCACATATGCGTCTGTCGTGAGGTCATGTCACACGGCGTATAAAACCGGCAGCGCGAAAACGCGCGAAAAAAACAATCAAACCCGTTCAACCGCGATTAATTATATGGTACGCAGATCGAACGGGGGAGGGAAGGGAGAAAAATGAAAGATCTCTCGTTGGAGAGTAATTGCTCTCTGCGCTAATCTGTGGCAATACGTTGCAGATTTTTACAGGCGTGAGGCTAATCGCTTACTAATTTGTCAGCGTAAATCGATGCTTTCGGTTTTTTATAACGATTAGTCGTTCCACGGAAGCACATCGTGTTTTCCTCGAGCTGAGTGACTAGAGATTTTGAGATCATATGTCAATAGAGTATTTGCAACAAAAATTACGTATCATCATGTGTAACTTCACGTTCGTTGAGCCATTTATAAGAGTAATGACGATGCGTATGATTTTTGTCACAATAATTACGATTATCGCCATAAAACAAAGGTATACAATTTATGCTGACAAATTACTTAGCGATTAGTCTTAATCCGTAAAAATTCACAACGAATTGCACACAGATTGGAAGGAACTCTGATCACTTTTATGAGAAAAAATTGAGAAAATTTGTGAAGTTGTAGATTAATGATGAATTTTAGTAGATTAATAAGAATTTTATTAAAAGGGTTCATCAATTTGACTTCTGTTATTAAACACACTGTTTCAAGAAGGAAAATCTATCTTTGAAGTATCGCAACTCTTTTTCAGACGAAATGTCAAGCGCGTTGTTACAAACAGCGATGTCAGTGTTGCTGAAAGAAAAACTAATGGGAATCGATGTTCGACGATCGGTCACCATGTGATAAAGTGTCGAAAGAGTCGTCGTTGTCGCTCCGGAACATACAGTGAACGATCGGATGTGCGAAAAAAGAATATCCTTGCAGAATAAATATTAGTCGGGAAAAAAAGCCCCGTCATGATGCGTACAACACACACACACATATATATATATATATATATAAAATATTTTTCGCGTTCATTAAGCTTAACGTTAAGCTTAATTATAAACGTAATCGTTGTTTTGTATACGGCTCGCGTAAAATCGGTGCGATTAAACAGTTGGATCGGAAATCGTTGATCCCTCATCGTTATCGAGCATCATTTCGAAATCACTTAGACCCCGTACATGGTTGTAGCCAAGCACGGGGGCAGTGGCAGCGTTCACCGCCGTGACAAATTGATCATTGAGCGGAATAACTTTGCTTGTCTCCGATCGTTTATGCAATGTTGCCCGAGCGTGCGCTCGGCGAACCGATAAGTCCGAACGCGCGTTCACAATGACGGCCGTTCCTTTTTTTCCTGAACGCCATTTACGACCGATATTCGAGCGAAGACAATATCGATAATCACCAATATTCATGAGATCGGACGAGGATAGCATAATAGATAACCGCGAATGTTACGGATTTGCGCACAGCGCCTCGACGAACTCCAGACATTTTTTTTTACTCGGTATTTACATATAACTTCTTCGTTATTTCTATTCTTTTAATTCGTAGCTTTTAAGTTCGTTTACTTTAGGATCACATGAGATATATTTCTCTTTTTCTCTGAAATGCCAGAGGATTACGCGATTTTAAACGCAATAGTATTTTATTTAACGCTCTTTAAAAACTGGAGTAAAAGTTGCGACACTCTTGATACTCCGCAGACGACGACTTTATATTTAGCGCTTGTATCTTATTTCCAATAAACTGAAGTTACTTCATCGTGTATTTTTAGTTTCTCATCCAGCAGAAATAAAATTCGCTAGTAGCTCGCAATCATTAAAGTGAAATTATTATTTATTAGATATGTGTATTGATATAGCGTGGCTTTTGTAAAAATAAGACGTTTTAGGAGTAAAACATAAATCTTTGTGAACGAGGTTTTAAAGGAACAAGGAAAAACAAGAATGTTATTTGTTGTGTGTTATTTCTTATTTCCCATTATCTAGACGAAACTGCATTTTTATCTGACTTTTCTATTACCATTTTCTATTACTATTAGATTGATTATTAGTTTATTATGAAATTAATTTTGTTACATTTTTCTCTCGACTATTTTTTTATTTTCATATTTCGATCTTAAGTCGATAATTGAGCCGCACATCTGCCAAATCGATTAACTCCACAAAACAAAAAGTAAAGAAATTGATGAAATAAAAAGTTAAGTGTCAATCAAGTGCTTTGGCACTAAAATTGAAAAAAATTGAAAAAGAAATTAATCACTTTGATCTGTGAACGGCTTAATTTATATATTATTATTAGTATCACGCGCGCTTCTTGATAAAAACTATCCATTTAAAAATAAGAGCACAGCAGGGAAAAAATGCTTTAGGATTATTGTTTTATATTTTTTTATTATTTTTCTGCCGAAACATTAGTGCACTGCTAATTGCCTTGCTCATTCTCGGTGATTACGCGCGAATACGTGAGCGATAACACGATGAAGTGGCAGTTTAGAAAAAATACAATCGCGGACTTTTAACCCATTAGGTACTAGCGTTCTATATAAAAAACGAAAAACACGACATAAAATATATGCTAAATAATATCATAACTGTAAAATTCCCGAAAAAAAGAAAAAAAAAGAAAAAATATTCAGTCCTTAATGGGTTAATATCGGTGCACAACGACAGAGCATTTTCACAATGACAATTCGGCTGGTCGACAGAGAAATCGAAGTTCCGACGATTTCGCATGAGAAATTATGTCGGTTCACTCAACCGCGTTATTTTATCGAGTTTATTGCGCAAGATAGTCGTAAAAAGAAAGCTATCGCCGCGCGCCGCTGCGATAATCGCTAATTAATGCGCGTATCTTCTCGTAACCGTCCGAGTATCAATCCTGAGAGCCTCGAGCGAATTTTAACGAGGAAATCACGTAGCCGCAAGAGAAAAATCAGAGAAATGATGTCTCAACGTCGTCGTTACCCACCTATATCGCTGTATAATTATCACTTCTCTCGATTATGGTCGCATCTACGGCGCTTGCCTGCATTTTTACTTCTGGAATCGTTACTTGTACCTGCAGGTATGTCGCGAAAACGCTTCGAGATGCCATCGTGACTACTGTAATTTTACAACTGCTACCTTCCCTTGGTCCGATTTGATTATTGTCCTATGACAATTATACCGTCGCAGTTTTGCATCTGCAGAAATTATTGCTTGAACTTTTTTTCTTATGTAAGAGTCGCAAAGTACTTAAACTATACAGAAAATGAACGTATTCTATTTTATGGTATAAACAAGTTGTAATATATATTAGATTTATTTATAATAAACATTTTATATAGAAATATGTGTCAGAAAAACAATATTTATGTCCTTATTATGTCAGATTATGTGTAAAAAGAGATAATTGTTCTACACGTAAACGATATGCTTTTTACTATCATTGTTATGGCTTGTATGGCTTAATACTGATTACTCGTTCTCCAGTCGAGTTGAATGTTGCATGCTGTTTTAAATGCACCTTTACGCACGATTACGCAAAAACAGAAAGGTTTTGAACGATTAGACAGCATGTCATTTAGTTAAACTACGCGAACTTTGTTGTAGCCGGTTACACACATGGCGTGAGTTTGCTTACTTATGTATTCTAATATCATTTCTCTAAGATGTACGGCAGGATTTAACTCGGCTTAATTCAACGACAGCTGTCTAACTGATAAAAATGTATTGGCACAGTTTCATAGAACTGGTTTGTAATACTAGACGGTAGTAATGGAATATATTAGTCACTCACATTTTTGTCACTCTTAATGTACGTAATCGAGTTTTGGTCTTAATTTCTTTTGCTTTTAACTCTTGCTTTACGAAATTTTATAAGAGAATTTGAGTTGCAAAGATGTTTAATATCATTTAATATCGAGAATTGAAAATAGCAAGGAAATATATTTTCTGGTTGTGTTTTTATTTAAAAAAGAAACTTATTTCGTAAATTAATTCACGAACTGTTTTAAATTTTTTCGATTGAAAAAATCTACGAATAATAGAAATGGCGGTACGAGAGAAGATTACTTACTACTTTTCGCAATTGAGTAAAATGGACGCGCGGAATAATAAATCACGACGTCCTTCGCCTTCAACATGCACATCGTGCTTGACAGCGAGTAATCTGCAAGGTTGCGTGGTGTTAGGAAAAAAATAATCAGTACGAACAATGGAGTAGCGCGGTTATCAGTACGAGAAATCCTTTGCATGATCGTATGCATTCGTCATAGTTGCGTTTTTGCAATTTTCATAGTTTTCTCTTTCATCCTGCATCGAAAGATTGTAAGAAATTATAGAAATAAAAACGCTTTGTGTTTTTGACAGTGCTGAATTTTGTAGTGGAAAATGACAGAAGATTTTTCTTTATCTGTATTTTCTGTATCTGTATGTCTTTTCTTTATCTACATGTTTTTGTTTAATTATTTTAATTTTTACTTTTTGTTACAAAATTTTAAGTATCTTAATAAAAATTATCGACTTTCAGATGCATTGTCATAGCTACCTTTGAAATACTTTTATGCTATATCACTAATATCACACAATCTTTCCTACAATAGATTATTATCATTAATTTGCAGAAATGTAATAAAAAGGATAATTTCCCTCAATACACAATATAAAGCTATGAGTTTATACGCTACTGATATTGTCACAATGATATTATCACAATGTTGTCATTACACGTAACGTAACCGCAAATATGTCTGACATATACGATTATACTAAAAAAGTAAATAGAAATATAAAATGTTACAATTGCATTGTTTTAGTGATATGATAAGACATATAGCTTACGTGATAATAACACAACTACCAGAAGAAGTATACAATTATTTAATATATATACATACATTATTAAGTAAAATTTTTATATTTTTGTCAGTTGAGTTACAATTGATAAAATGTTAAATAATTTGTAATTTTTTCTAGTTTTTCATAAATTATTTTGTAAAAAGATTCTTTATATAATCAAGAAACAGGTCCTGCAACATTTTGATCAACGGGAAATAGATACGCACATCATAAATAAAACTTTTAGTCGCACAACTAATGGTAAATAACTAGCGCTCCGTAATTATAGATATGTAATTATGACAATGACATCAGGTACGATTTATCCATTTATCAGTTTACGCGTTTTTAAATAGATGCATTTCGTGCACCTATTTATGCTTTTTGTGTTATCTCGTATCCCGCGTATGCACAAAAACATTACTAAAACTAAATTAGAATTCGTCATTTTGTACACATACGTATATACTGAGATAAAACAACAGACTCGACACATTCCTATTATCGGTGTGCACAGTCATTTAATCAGACGAAATCACAAATTAGATACAGGCTGGTATGTTCTGCTATCATTTTTAATTTGTTTTTAATTCTGTTACATATAATACCAACACATAATACATTTTCACACTTCTAATAATTGTTTTACATATATTCTTGATCGATTTTGTATGCAAACATTGTTGCTAACTCATCGTCTCATTAATCTTTGTTCAGGTCGCAGATATTTAAAATGCATAAAATTCGTCGATAATTTTATTTCTTCTTTATGTTTTTTTTCTTTTTGTACTTGGTACCACCATCTGTATGTGATCAAAATTTCTCTCTCGAATCTTGAATCGATTGTTTTCGTTGTTTCGATTACATTTGTCGTAAAAACTTGTATATTCCAACTTGAAATACAAAATAGAGAGTTTAAATTTGTTACATTAAGATATCTGCTATATTTAAAATAGTTTGCTTTGGTCGCACAGTGCACAAAAAGAAGAGATTAGTTTCCTGGAAGTGGCGTAACATAGCAACATGTCAGTCTCGATTGGTTAGATATAAGGGAGCGTCTAGCCGCAATGTAGATGATAAGAGACACCGAGTGTAAAGAAGAGCTCCCTCTTCAATGCTCACTGCCTTGTTGTTATAACTTTGCAACGATCTATTGTTTTAACAACTGGCGTTATCGAATATCGAACGTGGCTAGATGGGTTATTAAAACTAAACTAAACTATTTTATGATATTCGTGCGAATATTTTTTTAAAGTCACAGTTTACGATGAAAAATTACGATGCATTATATCAAATACACATCGCAAAAATAACCAAACTTTTTAAAATAGCAGACAAGAACCATTGAGAATCGACATCTCACTTTCGTTGTCATAAAGACGATTTTCTCGAATGATAAAAATCCTTTAAAAATGAAAAAACATTGTTTGTCGTCAGAACTCGATCTAGAACTTATGTAGAACCACAATCTTTTAAAAACTGAATGAATATTTAAAAACTCCTGTGGGAAAAGTGTGACATTGCGTGAATCTGGCATTTATCTTAAGGTATTTTTTGTACTTTAATTACCAGAATTACTATTTGTTTAACTTATAGAACTATAAAAAAACTATAGAATTATTGAACTATTAAAAATAAAGTCAGAACTCTTTTTGTCTACAGAGTGATACACCAATTTCACACACAATGTAGTGTTCGCATTTTAGTGATATATTATAGTAATCGTGCGATAGTTTTTTAATGAAAATATGATTTTATTTTGAAACAAAAATATTTTAAATTACATAAAATATTTTGAAAGTATCCTTACAGTTTTCAATTATTAGACGCTGAAGACAAATCGAAGTTAATGTTTTTGGTATGTCGTCGATTTAATTTGATACGTCAATCATTTTCAACTTGTGAACGAAAATAAAACAATTTTTGGCGACTTAATTCTAAAGCACGAACAAATAATCAGATTTTATTCTCAGTTATTTTCAAGAGCACTTTAAAAGAAACCCAATTTCAAACTTAGTCACACAATATTGAAATCTTAAAGATTCGAGAGTTATAAGAGAGAATGATATATATTTAATTAGATTTTCGATTACAGAAGATTTTATTTTGTATTGATCGAATCATCTCTATTGATGGAAGAAATTCTGCGACTTCTTTATAAATTTATTCTTTACCTAATATCCAGTCGTGCGGAATGTAAGCACTTTTCGTCCATTCCTTTATTTCTCGAAACTGTGACGTTGTCGTTTAATGGAAACAGTAGTTTTCATTTTTCCATGCTCGCCTGCGGCACGATACAAACGTCGGAGCAAATTCCGGCTATTTATAATCCGCGCTCCGCTTTTGAACATCTCGGCTAAGGCATGCGTATTTTAACGCGGATATCAACAATAACGTAATATTATACACCGCAGTTTATTTACACATAATAACAACAACAATAATAATGGTAATGCTAATGATAACAGCAATAATAATAATAACAATAATAATAATGCAAGGTGAGGCAATTTGACAATACGCATTTGCTAATAATCTCGTTTGTATATAAATCTTCTATATTTCAAGAAAAACATATCAGAAAAGAAATATTTATTTTGTAGGCAGATATTTTAATAAATTTCGAATTTTTTAAAAATTGGATTAATAATTGTTGACTATTGATTACTTTTGCCTTTAACTAAATTTTGTTTGATTTAATTGAAATTAATTAAAATTATATTTGGTATATTTTGTCAAATATTTTGATAACTAAATTATGGAAAATCTGTGAAAAAGTAACATTAGTTGTATATTTACTGTGAATCTTTAAGCTGAGTAATCTAATTTTATTACGCGTCAGGTGATTTTCGTAATTTTGTCATGTACTAATCTGGCTGGCTTCTACATAAAGCCCGGCCACAGTGTTGTAGGAAATTTGCTCACTTCCTCGATACGATCGACAGTCGTTTAAAGGTCGTGGACGTACGCCAGAGACCACTTGGCACCTGAAAAGCGACGTTAATACAAGTTAGGTAAGAATCGTGTACGATATACACACACACACACACACACACACACACACAGAGGGTATGCGGTGCCACCTGTTAATAGCAGATTCCTGAAATCATTTTCGAAAATCCTCATACTAAAAAAAACCGAAGGTATAATAATTTTTAAATTGGAAGTGTTCAAATTTATAAATCAACCAAATTGTCCGAAATTTGCTTAATTGTCACATTGTGAAGGAGTATGCAGACAATATGCAAAATTATACCAAAATTATACAGTTTCAAAAATAGAAATTGATGCGCTTGAAAACACCTTCACTATTGTGTACGATATAACATAAAAAAACTATTATAAAAACTATTTAAAAAACTATTATAGTTTTGGCATTTTGGCATTAGAATTTTCAAAATGATCTCAGTTGTAGAGTTTTTTCTTAAGGAGACACTACCTAACCTAACTTTTATTATATCAAAGTATTTACGTAAAAAAGTTATGCATGCCTGTTCTCTCAACGGATAATGTTTAGCGATTACTATGCTCATAATATAAAGTTCAATTAAACTATTTAATTTGATTATATTTATATCATTTATAATATCAATTTTAATTTGATATTATATTGTTGTATAATATATGTATATTTTATCATATATTGTTATTGTGTTTATCTTCTTTAATTCGCAAGATAAAAAGGAGTGGCCACTTATAAGCAAACACTGTGTGTGTGTATGTATTTGCATAAATCTGCCAAAATTGTGTTGATATCATCAACAAATATTAACTGTAGTGATCTCAATTGCACTTTGTATATATGGGTATATATATGATATATATATATATATATATACAGGGTGTCCCAGACCACCCGTCCACCCCATTTAAAAGCTAGGGATGCGATTCTATCAAAAAATGTTGTAGACAAAAGTTGTATGGTTTTAAGGGGGACATAAAATGGTGTCATTAATTTGACCTTGAATAGTTACTTGAAGGTCACGTGAAGGTCACCTTTCATTTTTTAAATCGAAACCTCTATTTTTTATTAGATATTCTTCTAGCTTATCTCGAGAGCTTTCCAAAACACTATAATAAAGTATTTTTTCATTAAGTATTTTTCGAGTTATAAAGCTTGAAGTAATTTCTTAATTTTACATAAACTGTAAAATATCTCGTAAAATATTCACTTTTCGATGACCTTACCTCAATACTTTTATGCACAGAATAATGAGTTGTTGTTTTTAAGAAAAAATATACAATTTGTAACTAACAATTACATATTTTTTCTTAAAAATAACTATGTGTTTTCTTTACACCAATTGATTCCTCTCATTATTCTGTGCATAAAAGTATTGAGGTAAGGTTATCGAAAAGTGAATATTTTACGAGATATTTTACAGTTTATGTAAAATTAAGAAATTATTTCAAGCTTTATAACTCGGAAAATACTTAATGAAAAAATACTTTATTATAGTGTTTTGGAAAGCTCTCGAGATAAGCTAGAAGAATATCTAATAAAAAATAGAGGTTTCGATTTAAAAAATGAAAGGTGACCTTCACGTGACCTTCAAGTAACTATTCAAGGTCAAATTAATGACACCATTTTATGTCCCCCTTAAAACCATACAACTTTTGTCTACAACATTTTTTGATAGAATCGCATCCCTAGCTTTTAAATGGGGTGGACGGGTGGTCTAGGACACCCTGTATATATATATAAGATCTAAAATTTTTATCATTTATTTAATGTATGTAAACAAATGATAAAAATCTTAGATTGAGATATAGATTAACGTAATATTTTAATAATGGAAATAATAATAGGGAAATATTTAATTATAATATTTAACTGCATTAAAGTTGTTGCGCTCAGTACAACTTAGTTGCGTGTGTAAGCGTCTGTAAATAAATTCGGTTGACTGACGTCGTACATTATGCAAATATTATCAGAAAGGGAATTGAGTTGGGGATGTTGCTGGGAAAACTGATACTAAATTAATTAATAACCTATCTATTTGCGTCATTACCATTTCGCAAGTCATCGATTACACACCTACGTTGCATTTCCGGTAATGAATCATCGCACAGTATAACAACAGTGTAACAATATTTTACTTAGCCGAACAAATCCTGATATACGACTTTGTAGTTTTGAAAAATGAATTGAAAGAAGAAAGGGAAACGAATGAGGTCATTAAGTTGCATCACTACATGAAATATTGCAATACGTTTCAATGTATACTTTTTTATATTTAAAAATATAATTTATCAAACATGAGAAGATTACAAAGATTTTATATAAAATTAGTAAGGTTTTAATTTTATACATTTACATATATACATATATACATATGTGTGTGTGTGTTTTTATTTATTTAAAATTATTCTAGTAAAATTATTTTACGCATAATAAATATTTATATTAATCTAATTTAATTAACTTAAACATCTTACTATTATATAGTATATATTTTTATATGTAATAATAATATTTTTCATCAATAATAATAATATTTTTATTATTTATTATTATGCTGCCTGATAAAATATATTTATTAGAGAGTCGAACTATATTTGATACAGACTTCTGATTTATTGCATATCGCACACAATAGAAATAATGGGATTTCCTTACATCGATTATATCGGTAATGTTGCCAAGAAATATTTTTAATGTATCAAGTATTTTATCAATTTTTTTATCCGTGACAATTATAATTTTTTTCTAATATTTCTAATATTTTTTCGTATTTATCATATTTATAATCGCTTATTTGTGATCTCTCTCTCTCTCTCTCACCTTCTCTACCTGTACCTCTACAACCTTATTATGTAAATATCTTTGCATATTGAAATACTTTTTATTTTTTGTATCATTTTCAATTTTATTTTTAAAATAAAAAGTTTCGTAAATTACGTAAGATATTACGTCGCACGATCTATCGTTGTAATAAATAAAAAGTCTACCTATCAAATATAGGCTATTCGATTCTTTAATAAACATGTTTCCTCAAATAGCATATAAATAATAAATAACATAAAATATTATATAATGTAGTAGTATAATAGTAAAATGCTAAAATTAATTAAATTGGATAAATAATACCGTGAGTGCTAAAAATAAAGTGAAATAATACAATAATTAATTGTAAAAAACATACCGTGAACGTATGTACATGTGTTTCCCCGTGAACGAGGCAACAGGGACATTATTCTAACAATGTGTTCAATGTCAATGTCATACGCTGACATTATCATCAATTAACTCGAGTTCTTTCAAACAAGTGAACGTTTATCTATATTACTGACAAGTGTGTGTTACGAAATACGCGATAACGCGATATCCGGTGTTATAACTTTGTTATCATATTTCTTGAGTAATAGAACAAAGAAATATGTCTTAACAGTTATCCAAGATTGTACGATTCAACAAACAATTCTCCTTCAGGGCTATTTGTGTTCGTTGTATCTCATCGTACTATCTTCTAACATCTGGAAAAATATAATAAAAAAAAGAATATCAATTTTTTCAATATCGATTTTTCGATCATTTTTTAAAATCTATTTTTGAAAAATTCATTATTTTCACGTGAGGATGATACTGTTTTCGAGGTGAGAAAGCGGAATATCATATTAATAATTAAGAAAGCCATAAACGCGAAACGATAACACTAATGTTAGAATAGATCCCATTTGTAGCAAAGAAATATTAGTGTTATATACGTTTATTATGAATTGAGAGAGGGGAAGGTATAACACTCTCTTTATTATCGCATCCGTCTGGCCGAAAACGCTCGTCGACACGTCAACGGAAGTTCAGCTTGATTTCGACGTTCTCATTGATGTAACGTTCTCATTATTGCGTATACAGCAGCTCCCGTGGTGAATGACGTCAACGTCAAAGCGTTAACCGCGCGTCGAATCGGAACAACGCCGCAAGTCGATCGTCTGTCATTTCCATCTCCGTCGCTCGCCCCCACCGTCCACCCTCGCAAAACTCATCCCTGCTATCGACGCCGAATGATATCGGGCGACGCGACGCCGTGTGTCGCGCCGTCCGCATAACGGGGTAATGACATAGTAGCCACCATCAGCGTACGGTACGTCGCCTGTACCACGCACATCGTCCGTTCCGTCAGTGTCTCCCAATGTAATTTTAAAGACGGAGAGGGAACGTAGGACGGGACGAGATGATGTAAATCTCTCGTGCTAAAAATACAAAATTTTCCACTCATTTATTAACTTTTCGTTTCTCGATTAGGGCGATCGATCAGGGAATACTCGAACGCTGGTAACTTTACGCGAAGAGCGTGCTGTTTAAAATCGAGAAAAAGTCGAGGTGATGAAAAGCGAACTAATCTAGCTCCAATAAAGTGATCCAATTACGTAATGCAAATTAACTCGCGATTACGTGACAGTTTGGAAGACCTGTAGCTGCGCGCTCGTGTACGCGAGATACTTGATAAAATTCATCAGGAGATAGTGAGCTGAGAGCGTCGCGGGATAACCAAGCATCTGCAATATTTTCGCGTTATGGAATCTTGATATCTTGGGTTTGGGGAGCACTGATTCACGCGTATCTCGGACGAGTGTGCATGCCCGCACACAACGGCAACCATCCATCCATCCATCCCGCCCATCGCCCACACGATTTCGCGTTGCACCCACACAAATTCTGTGTGCGACGCAACAGTCTAGTGCGGCTAAAGCGAGGCCACGGGCGCCGGCGTCGTTCGAAACTTGAGGAACAGGGACTATAACAGGAAGTCAAGCCGGGCGCCATCAGTATGTATTCACTGTCTCTGAATTACCATGTCATTTGTTGACTGACAGAAAGATGGACAGTCAGCCGAAAGAATGGTACTGCAAGTGGGTATTGAAAATTTGTTGATCCTGTGTAAACACTTGTAATGTATTTTAATTTTTAATTTAAATGGAGACTTCATCGATATCTTAATATTGGCAATTTGGGAGCTGATGATATAAGTCCTAACTTCTCCGTCGAGTGGATTTACGTAATTTGTTTTTTCTTTTCTTTTTCAACAGCACAGTTAGGTAGAAGACACTTATCACGCATCATCATCATTTATTACATAGAATTTTAATATGTCACAAGGGTTCAGGGACGTCCGTAGTAACGATACAGGTATGCGTATGTCCCATACGTGATAAAAAAAAAATGACGATGCGACCCAGCATTATGTATAACGTAGTTGGTCGGAGATAAAGCGTAGGAAGAGCTTACTGAACCGTTGCTAGGCAACCGATTGACCCAGATAGTTGGGTGTCGGTCGTGAACATGATTGTTCCCCTGCAAACAAAGTTGCCCTGGGCGTCTCGTTGTCGCCCAGGAGGCCTTAGGATTCGAATGACCAAAGGGGATGATAATTCGCGAGTGTAACGAAAAAGCACATCGAGATGGAACGAAGGGACATTAAAAATGTAGGGTTAAAAGCCGATTTTTGAGTGAATTCAATTTTTTATATTATAGATACGATAAAACATTCTGTCAATTGTTACGAGTGAGCAATTCTTGCGTCTCTATAAGGGAATTTGTTGAAAATACATTGGTTCAATTTTTAGTGATGGATATAAAGATTTGAGAAAGAAAGAGAATAGTAGAAAATTTCTTAAATTTTTATAATTTTATTATAATATCCTTAGTCTCTGATTATTAATTAAAAGTCTTGTGACAGAGTGTGTATGAATTAATTAAGATAATCTGGATGAGTTTAATTTTTTATATTATGGGTCCAACAAACATTTCGTCAATTACAAATCATAAATAAATATATAACTGTTGACAAATTTAACCTCGCTCAAAATATATCAGTTTTAATTCTTAACGATAAAGATTTGAGAAAGAGAGAGAACAATAGAAAGTTAAATTTTCATTACTTTGTAATAGCTTCTTAGGCTATTTTTATCCAATTTTGACTACAATTAAAAGTTTCAGATACAATCTGACTTAATGAATTGCAAAGTACAATTAAAATAGTCACTATCGAATCGATAACGCGAGTTTATCGAGACAATATCCAACTTTTGTAAGTCGAAATACATCGCTCCATTTATTTATCCGCTTATCTATCCCGCGTTCAGTTTTACTCATTTCAGATTATCCTTCTGTCTGAATGAAATTAGAACTCGAATTAACCCTTGAACTTTAATCAACCCTTGTTCCAACGCAGGATATTCGCAGGAAGTCTCGCTTGTTCTTTATATCCTGCATTTCTTTTGATCGATTCTCCATTTCCTCGGTATTGTCAAGAAATATTGCGGTGAAATATTGTGTGAGATAAATCTCTTTGCTTCAGCTTGTGTCTTTCTGCCGGAAGGATGGAATCGATATTTTATTTTATCATTTTATAGTATGACTAGGGTTATTGAAACTTCTTTACTATGTTCTTCCATTTTATTCTCTTAATAACAAAATGATTTACAATTTATTTAATATGATTATTGCGTATTATCCGATAATTGAAGTATTGAAACGCACATTATGAAACAATGGGTCTGTTCTTTTCAGCTGCACTGCTGAACTAGTGCAATAAGTTAGAGTGAAAAAATATATATATGTCTCATTCTAACTTATTGCATTAGTTCAGCAGTGCAGCTGAAAAGAACAGACCCTATATATAACAAATATTGAATATTTTTTAAATGTATAAGCAATTTGAGTGATTTTGTTCAACGTTTGCTCTATCTATTTATTTATTTGAAAGTTTTAATATATTGTATAAAATTTCATCGTTTTAAGTTACGAAGAGATAAGAGATTATTAACGTTTTACATTGACTACATTATCTCATAATATTTTACTTTCTTATTACTTTCTCTCCAAGAAGTTAATTATTGATATATTTCTCCATGCATTAGAGGTTCATTGCGGACGATAATCCAGTCGTTGACACGGTGACGTCATTGAACTTTAATCCTAGATTTTCTGATCGAGTTTTGATGTAAAATCATCAGTTATTTATTACGATTTCATATCTTTCGGAATATTTTTAAGAAATAGCGCACATACGTACACACACATTAAATATAATTTATAAATATAATTTATAGGTTTCCTGCATCCCTCCCCCATATGATAAGAATTATAAAAATTATTATATATCACATGATAAGGTATTATTTGACAGGCAAACTGGCCACGTGAAGGCTTTTCAGCCAATCAATAAATGATCTGCGCGCCGAACATGGATTGTCAGCCTAACGCAGTCAAACAACGAATTAAAATCATCTTTCAATTTTAATCGTTTTGAATGTTTGGTAAATTGAATAAAGAATTTATTGCGAAAAATATTACCTTAGCCAGGATTCGAACCTGGAACTCCCCCATTCCGTGCGGGCGTCATACCAATTCGACCACCAATGCATGTGATAATATTTATCGCAATAATCGATACACTTAGTGCGAGCTTATTATTTAAGCAGCGCCTCTAGTGGGGAACACCATCATTTTAAGTCAGTGGTGGGATACAACTTTGAAAATAGTCTTTTCTTCGCCAGTAATTAAGATAACACATGATAAGGTATTATTTGACAGGCAAACTGGCCACGTGAAGGCTTTTCAGCCAATCAATAAATGATCTGCGCGCCGAACATGGATTGTCAGCCTAACGCAGTCAAACAACGAATTAAAATCATCTTTCAATTTTAATCGTTTTGAATGTTTGGTAAATTGAATAAAGAATTTATTGCGAAAAATATTACCTCAGCCAGGATTCGAACCTGGAACTCCCCCATTCCGTGCGGGCGTCATACCAATTCGACCACCAAGGCATGTGATAATATTTATCGCAATAATCGATACACTTAGTGCGAGCTTATTATTTAAGCAGCGCCTCTAGTGGGGAACACCATCATTTTAAGTCAGTGGTGGGATACAACTTTGAAAATAGTCTTTTCTTCGCCAGTAATTAAGATAACACATAATAAGGTATTATTTGACAGGCAAACTGGCCACGTGAAGGCTTTTCAGCCAATCAATAAATGATCTAAGTGTATCGATTATTGCGATAAATATTATCACATGCCTTGGTGGTCGAATTGGTATGACGCCCGCACGGAATGGGGGAGTTCCAGGTTCGAATCCTGGCTGAGGTAATATTTTTCGCAATAAATTCTTTATTCAATTTACCAAACATTCAAAACGATTAAAATTACAGATCATTTATTGATTGGCTGAAAAGCCTTCACGTGGCCAGTTTGCCTGTCAAATAATACCTTATCATGTGTTATCTTAATTACTGGCGAAAAAAAGACTATTTTCAAAGTTGTATCCCACCACTGACTTAAAATGATGGTGTTCCCCACTAGAGGCGCTGCTTAAATAATAAGCTCGCACTAAGTGTATCGATTATTGCGATAAATATTATCACATGCCTTGGTGGTCGAATTGGTATGACGCCCGCACGGAATGGGGGAGTTCCAGGTTCGAATCCTGGCTGAGGTAATATTTTTCGCAATAAATTCTTTATTCAATTTACCAAACATTCAAAACGATTAAAATTGAAAGATGATTTTAATTCGTTGTTTGACTGCGTTAGGCTGACAATCCATGTTCGGCGCGCAGATCATTTATTGATTGGCTGAAAAGCCTTCACGTGGCCAGTTTGCCTGTCAAATAATACCTTATCATGTGTTATCTTAATTACTGGCGAAGAAAAGACTATTTTCAAAATTATTATATATATTAAATTTTTTTTGTTATTGCAGTAAATTAGGCTGATAACTTTCAGCACAGAAATATAGAACAGGATTTTCAAACAAATGGAATTGTATTTAATCAACATTTTGGACCATAAAGCTTAAAAGGAGCCGAAGGTTTACACAAGGAAGTAAAGTAAACAATGCTAGCAATGAGATAGATGCGGGAAATCGATTGCTTCGCAATTATTGTAATAAATGTTCTTGCTTCCGCGTGTTCCGCATCCCACATTTGTCTGTACGGAACGCTGTTTCCCCGGATAATTACTTTAGCTTGTTCGGAGATAAACTCGTTGGTTAGATAAATGTATACACTTCTTTTACCTTGTTTTTTTTTTATTAATCGCAATCTGTGGATAGTCATTGCTTTCTAACAGTACGATAGTCGGATTTCCACTGTCGAATATAGAACACGAAATGCCAAGTGAGTAAATGCTTGCGAGTAAAGTAAGAAATTTTTAACGGGATGGAGCTTACATTAGAAAAGCTACGTTGCAGTTATAGATATGTGAATGATGTATAAGAAAAATATGATAACTTCTTGTATAGAAGAAATAGGAAATTAATTAAAATAAGGATGCTAGATTTGGCTTCCGGATTGGAACCGCGACAATTTGTCATTTGATTCCGACATCCACATTTTGTGAACATTTCAGTTCACTTCATCAAGAAGGAACGATTTGATACTGGAAAAAAACTGGGTTGTATTGTTAGTATCAATATTTTATGATTAATATTAAAAGCAATTTTTTAAAAACAAAAACAGTAATGATTTTACAATTAACTCTCTACTAGTCGTGCTATTTTTTATCTATGAATAGTTAATGTATCACAGATATGTCAATTTTCCCATTACTTCTCTCTACTTCTGGAAATAATTTTTCTTTTTTTAACACTTGACTAATAGGCGAAACTAAAGTACATAAAAAACATAAAGAATAAATTAACAAGTATTGGATGGATAAAAAACTTAGTAATGGCTTAAAATAAATGTTGTAACCTGAATGTGTATCTATTGGAACGGACGGTTAAAGAAACATTGAGTAATACATCGAATCAATTTGAATTAGAGATCATTTTCAGCGATGAGATATATTACATTACGACGATCTTTTTACTTTACTATTAACGTAATTCTATCAACAATTTCCTCTTTAATGACATTACATTATCTCCATGTTTTGGCAAAATTTTACTTTTGCTCTCACGTTCTTCAGTGTCTTTGGACTATAATCTTTAGTTAATTCTCTTCAACTGCTTCAAACTAAAGTACTCTACTTTTAGACCTGTCAGTCTTGAAGTAATCCATAGCTTGTCGGAAAACGAGATTAAGTACGTTTCTTCTGTTTTTATTGCATATCTCGTCGCTGAAAGTGGTTCAAAATAGAGCTGAAACGTTCGATGTTTAACTATGTATTGTATTGTTAATAAAGAGTGTTTTATATATATTTTATATACGATATATATTTTAAATATTTATATACGATATATATTTTACGATATATATATTTATATACGATATATATTTTAAATATATTTTATATATTTTATATACGATAACTTTCATGCTGATAATCGTATTGTACTCAATGCCTTTTAAATTTGTAATTTATAATTTGTTTAATTTTATTATTAAAAGAGTTAATTGTTTATTATTTGAATAATGATGTTGCTTAAGAAAAAAGATAGACAATGCAGTTCATCAGAAGCGATGTGCAAATATGAGAGAAATAAATCTCGAAATGTTGATTCAATTTTTTCCAAAATTTTGTGTATCTTATTTACGTAATTTAAGGCAACTGAAAGTAACATTGAAACAAATGATTAACTATGCGTGTCTTATACAAATACTTCCTTAGAAAGTGTTTTTCTTCGCTTCTGCTTTCGCGGTGAGAGATGTCCGCAACGCTCGTTCTGTATACCCGGCATGAATCACGAAACGAATCCTTGAAAGGAATTCTATGTCGTAATTGTTACGTTCTCGCAGATATAATCGTCATACTTCTCGATCGATATAACCAGATGTTAAAATTCGCGCAGTGATAGAAGCAGCGCATCTTTTTTATGTTTATCTTCTTTCAAGAGTAATGTCTCTCTTACTCGACAAAGTTGACTTCCATATAACAATGACAATTTTTAAAGAAATGGAGTAACTTTATGTGATAACTCATCAAATTACACTTATTATACAGTTTTATACAAATTATACTTATACATCTTCCTTTAATAAACTTCTGTAATTATTTGACTTCACGAATTTCACTTTTTGTGAGATCTTTGCTGCACTTGCGAAGACTGTCTCTTGTGTCAATCTTCTTTGATTTTTCTTTCCTAGTCTTGCGATTCCTGCAAACGCGATGTAGTTATGTCTGTCCGACTTAACTGCAAGTGTCACTTAACGTGTTGCTTCCGTACATTAATGTATCTTTACGTAATATTCTGTGAGACAACATGTCTCGATGATAGCCATCGGCGCCCGCTAATGTGAAAAGCATGACGCGTCGTCGGCGACGTCAGGAAACTACGACAATACCGTCAGGATGTCGTTATATGCCAGAAAATGATAACGTCGGCCACTCCGAATAGAATTAGGTCGGAAATGCCGGTCACGGATGCCGCTTCTGCGGCATCGCAAAAAAAAAAACGAAAGTATTTTAGCTAAAACGTGAGGTGAAACTCATTCTAAGGTTTAATTATAAATTTTTTTTCTACAGAATGCAGAAAAAAAACTTGTTTCATCTACAGCTTAAAACGTTTACATTTAAACAACGTGCGATTTATTATGATATAAAGAAGAGATTCATCCTATACATATCATGAATTTCATATAAATAGAATGTAATAAAACTTACTCTTTTGTCGGTAAAGTATAACTATATGTATATAAAGTATAGTTGTTATTACTATTATTATTATTAAAGCACGTAATAAAATCCTAACAAAAATCGAATAAAATTGTGTGATATAACTTAATTTATAAGCTTAATTTAGCTCAAGATCTTATATGCTAAATAAAATGACATGTATCTATATTTATCATTTTTTTATCTCCTTTATTTTTAATTTAATCTTAATGCACAGCGCGTAATGTACGTAGGTTTTACGTCAATTGAGCAATATACATTTCGGAGAATGTTTATTTGGATCAATTGGTTACCGCGTGCGCACGCACAGGTGTTATTACAATATGTTCGTTATTGGAAATGGTACTGACGTCGATCTCCGATTTGCTCAATACTCTGTCCTACTCGATGATTTCTGTCAGTGCACGACAGTGGAATAACATGATGTTTACGTCAATGATACTTTTATCGAAATATTGCACGCAGCTGTCGTGACATTACGGTTAACAAAATGCTTCATTATCGTTAATTTATTGCCTTTAGCAATAAATAAGTTTTGTATATAACACACGTGCCTGCGTGCGTGTGTGCTTTATATATTTCTATCCTTAGAAGTTTTATCATATATCGGCCTAAATATTAAAATACTTTATTTTAAAAGTGGTTAAAGATTAAAATTGAATTTAAATTGATAACAAATTGAATAAAAATTATAAAATTTATAGAATTAAAATTATTTATTTTTATTTTTTAATATGTAAAATCACGTTAATATTTTGATTGATACTTTTTATATTTAACCCTGCTTTAATATTAACTCTGCTTTTATATTTAACCCTGCTTTCTTTAAATTCTTTTACAGTATCCATCATCGAAAAAAATAGCAATAATTTTTTCAAGACTGTACAACGTAATTAAGAGATAGCATTTTGATAGCACTTACATAAGAAAAGAAAAACAGCTGAAAATGCAGACGATAAACTGCTTATCAAGACACATCAAGCGCATTAGCGCGCATATTATGTAGCGCTCACATTAGTGGTCAGGAGTACAGCGAAAGTTTTCATTTCGATTCCGCAAGCGTGTTTAACCACCACAAATTAATTAATAGCTCGCGTCGAATCGTGCCTCCCCGTTTCGCTCAACGAAAACAAATTGCTGCCTCCCACTTCCGGTCATTCCGTAATCATCATCTTTCTTCATCGTGACTTTTCCGCTTTTCTTGCGTCTCATCGGTGAGGAGATACACGATTAGCAGTCAGGGTCCCCGTGTGTGCGACGCAACGTAGTGCGTAGGCACGCAATTCCCCGCACGTAGAAAAACCGCATTCGTATGTCGCGGACGCGTTAGCAGCCGTATCCTAAATACGCAGAGGAACAGCAGCGGGCGGTTGTCGCGCAGCTACGCGTTACGTGCGTGTGCTGAGTGTGATATACCGGTTGCTCTTGACATTATAGACAACATCATCCACGCTTTAGCGACTCGCTATTCCGCTTGGCGTGGTTCTTGCTCGGACTCGATGACTAGGCGCCCGAGGCATTTTCGTAACGCTGATGGACATACTTAACGTATAACGTAATATTTGGCGAAGCTTCATCGCTATGCTCGATGTACGCTGATTTTGATGAATGGCTCGGCTAAATTACCTCAATTGCCACGGTGACGAAACATTGAGGCACCTAGATGTCTGTCGCCTTTCTTTTCGAAAGATAAAAAATTGCATTTAATATACATTTAATAAACACTAATATATTTAATTTGATTTAAGAATCTTGCAAAAATCTGAGTAGGTTTAACAAATTATTATTAGGCAGATTTTTTTCGCATACTGTGAGTACAGCCTACGAACCAGTATGTATAAGACTTTCAACGCCTCAATGCGTTAGTCTCGGTACAATAAACGTTATAACCCATAATTATGTTGTCAAACTACTTGATACGGTGAAACAAAGCTTGTCAGGGTTCATTAATGCATTCCTTTTATGGTCGAGCTATATGAGAGATTGCCTGCAGCGTGTTTTATAGAAGAGCTAGGCTGGATACGTCGTGTAATCTCCATTCGATCTACTCTACGTCTTCTTCTGGCTCTCTAACGAGCAACACCGGGGGTGTGCATGAAAAATCGATCGTAGCGGTTTTCTTTTTCTCCTTGAAACATTTACCCAGGTTTCCTTAGAAGGTATCGATCGATGTTTATTTCGACTCGCTATTATATTCAAGAAATGCAATTACACCAGGTGACGGCGCACGATAAATCCCCACGAGATGTGGTGCTTAATTTTTTAAGAGTCCCCATCGATCCTGCGCTAGTAAGACAAGGTCACCGTCCCGATTCGCGACATCGCAAAATCGCGTTCCGCATTCTTCTCCGATTATCCGCCTCACATCTTTCACGCATTTTTCTTTTGCGCGAAACGAGGTCTACTTACGCACTTTTTTCGTAATCTACAACGAAGCGATCGAATGGGAAATAGTTAACTTTTATGAGAAGAACTTAAGTTGTTCTGCGACAGTTGTAGTACGATGCTTATAGTTTGAATTTACTTTCAAGAAAAGTCACAGACTATGTTGAAAGTATATTTGTCATGATATGCACACAACACTGCACAAAATAATAAATGGAAATAATTGTGAATAATAAATAAGTAAAAGTTACTGCACTAAACTATCTATCTAGGAAATACGGATTTATTAATCTGAAGTTAAAACAATTTTTATCTTTCTGTATGTATTAAGCATTACGAAAATTTTATATTGGGATGAAATTTGTTTTATTATTATTGATATAATATTAACCATATTTTGAATATATTACAAAAATCCAATACGTTTTTCCTTGAAGAATTGAATGCTGTTTATTATAATAATATATATTATTGTCTTGAATTAATTAACGGATCGATTTATCATTAAACGAGATATCTTTTCTATAATTGTATAAGTTTTGTTATGATAAAAAATAAATTGTGGAAGGTACACGTATCGGCAAAGTGCCGAGAGCGCGACTTTCGATAGGAACGGGGACAATTTTAACCTGTTTCTTCAACAATTCGTTCGAACGGGTAGATAATGGCGCCAGCGTGAATGTAGTCAGCCTTGTGCGTTACCTACCACACCCTGTTTCTGCAAAAGCTGAGAGCTCGGTTTTCACCAGTTTCAAACACTGGAAGGCCGCAAGTGACAGGAAAATCGATTTTTATTTTTTGTCATGTCACGTCGATAATTTTGTTATCTCTTTCTTTTTTTTTTTCTGTTTTTGTAGCGCTCAATTCATTCATATCGCAACATTTATCGTTAGTGAGCATACAATACTTGACAACCATTGTTTTATTGACAACCATCGTTTTATTGACTGATATGATAGAAAAATATATATATTTGTATATATCAATTTATATAAATGTATATTTTCTATTATAAATTTATATGTATATAAATGTATATTTTATATTATAAATTTATATGTATATAATCAGAATTATAATTATATACAAATTGTAATTAATATACAAATACACACACATAAATTTACACGCATATTATTTACGTATTATTATTTTATCGAGTTCGATCAATGTATCTATTGATTTCTTGAAAATGTTGTGTGGTTGCAATTGATAAATAGTTTATAACGCTATGATTTCTAACAAAATTGGATATTATTACTTTAACGACTTTAATATGGTCAGCGTAGAAACTATTTATATCAGTAAGCTGCATAATACTCGTGCTTGCCATTCTCTCACGTAATAGTATTGGTAAATCCATGTTGACATTTAGTTGATAGTTTTTTGTAAGAAAAACTGATTTTTCTATGATTACACCCTATATAGTGAAATAATAAAATGTAGCGTAACACTTACGAAAAAACGTTACAGATATTAAGTTTTGAAATTACTAGAAGTATTTATCACATGTTTTCCAAATCATACATGTCGAACAATTTCCACAATCTTCCAAAATAATCTTTGGTTAATATTATGTGTGTCTTAAAGATTCTACTTAAAGATTTTATAAAAATCATCTTACTTAAATATGTAACATGATACAATAGTGAATAAAGTCAATTTTTCCCGAAGTCAATTTTAAATATGTTTTTGAAGATAAATTGTAGGAGTTTAGGTTCCAAATTTAATTTAAATTCTCATCTAATATTAAGGGGAGATTCCAGTTTGATAAGTTTAAAAAATTGATTTTTTTGCATAAATTGAAAGTATAACATTTTAAAAGTATGCTTTTAAAATTTTACAAACAAATTTTAAAAAATAATGAAGTTAGAAGCAAATTTATTGAGATGTATCAAGCCTTAAATTTCCCAGACAAGTGGTGATCGGTAAACAGCAAATATAAACTTGAGAGGGATTATCGGCTTTATTTATTGCGTGTTTCGGATTGTATGTATGTGTGTGTGGTAAATACATTTCAACAAGATAGTAACCGTCTTCAATTTTGGTGTAAAACAAGTGAATTTGGATCCTTTCGTGAGGAAAAATTAATTAACGAACTACATTTGTCATGAGACTTCTGCAACTGTGTAAAGAAAACATAAATTCATATTTTGTAGTATGACATGTAGTAAGACCTTACATGACACGTCAAGGTTTAAATAATACCGCGTATTATTACGCTATTACGGAAAACACTCACACTGCAGCAAGTGTAGTTTTCCATCAATTATCTCGTAAAGCCGTTCAACTTGACATTTTTGACCAAGCAAGCATTTTTAACCAAGTAAAGAGAAGGCTTTTGGCTGTGGAATAGACTAACACCCATGAATCGATTATCCAATTTTAAGTTTCTTGAAATTTAATAAAAAAAAAACTTTAAATGTGTTTCTTTTAAAACCTTGTTTTTTAAATTGGAGCAGGATAACTCAAAAAGTTACCAATCAAAAAGTTACCGATCAACTAAATTGAATAAAGTCTTTTCAGTTTGTCATAAAATTCTCTAAGAATTTAATCTAAATTTATTTTTTTGTTTATTTATAATATTTTTATAACAATTTAAATTTAATTCTTTTGCTGAAAAAAGTATTCTTTTCTTTAAAATGTTATAACTTTTCCAATTTTTGTTTGTTTTTATTAACATTAGGTTGAATCCCAGCAGAAATTATCCAACTAGAATAAAATATTTCATTTTTTGCTTTTAGATCACTTTTAATTTAAACACTAGACTGCACGCCAGCAACCAGTGTATATTTTTTACATTACTTATTTCAACTATTCATTTTGCAATAAAAATACAAATAAATTACTAAGCAAAAATACCTAAATGTAGTTTGATCTATCTCAATGATCTATCTCAATGATCTCTTAATAAAAAGAAAAATATTACAAAAATATCTTTAATAGTTTTCTCAAAAAAATTCTCAAAATTACCTCATTATTTTTACCTTTATATTGCAATTCCTGCTTAATCAGAACAGTTACAATTTGTACCATAAAACTACGTTTTGTTCAATATATCAACCAATCAACACAATTAGATCCATAATCCCCAAAAAAGCGTATTGTATTATACATGTATACTCCAAATTCTCCCAGAAAGTTCTTCACACACATATCGACTACTTTATCGATTCAGGAAGTTAGGGTCTTCCTTCCTGTTTCAATGTCTAGAATATAGCTTTATCAGTTACAGTGGTTTGACCACAGTGGTTTGATGTGCTACTCTGTTTCTTAATCGCAGAACCGCCAGTCTAAAAAATTCGCTACAGTGTATCGCAGAAGTTGTTTACTGCTACTTTGCACAAAAATGTGATTACATAACATAACATTTCGTGATAAGAAGATAATTTTGAGCGATAACCGTTTAAAATTTTTTTAGCGAGAACGGAACATTATATTATAATTTTTCTTTGTACGGCCAGCGAAGTTTCAATAATAAAATCTGGAAGCAAAAGTTATTTGTTATTATTATTTTTTATTTTATTGAATTGCAAATTTGATCATCGGAGACAACCGAGCGATTTTATCACGATAAAATTTGACCATCATGCCGTTACATTATGCAATATCCCACTTTGCGCAGCGAGTTTGTGTTTTTATATCGAAAAAATTTCGCATTTTGTTAATTGTAATAAATAGAAATTATAATAACAGGACGCAAAAAAAGAAAAGGGAACAAAAGAAAAACAAAATAGTCGTCTTATGTGAAGCAAAAGTCCTGCACTGGTCGCACAGAACATCACAAAAAAGAGTGATAGTATGGAGATCAACACATGTGTAAAAAAGGGTCACACTTCCTAAAAGGGATGATTTGGCAATCGTAATTGCTTAAATTGTCATTTGAAAACGGATTGGCGCTCGGGAAAGCAACCGTAATCAGCAACAGGTTTCGTGCGAGAACTCACGGTACACAGATAAATCGATCATAAGGATCACGAAGGCAAAAGCGCGTGTAGTATTTCGAATTATCATTTGTTGACCCGTGACTTGACTCTAAAGTTTTTCCGTATTACTTGCTCGGACACACATCTCTCGGTAGATCGATACAGATGAGCTAAGTTGTCTTTTCACAGACGAGATGTCGCATTGTCACGGGATTAAATTTTAACGAGAGATCGTTAGCGTAATGTAGCGTAAATTAAAAGACTTTGCGCATCTCTTTTCTATTGTTATTTTTAAAACTTTCATGATCTCGACTTTATGCAAATATTATTACATATTTTGCATATTTTATAAAATTTTGTTGATGATAATTTTTTTGGATAGCCATTCTGTTTTATCTAAGACACTTTTCTTAATTTTACGCTTTTTTTGTAAAACTTAGAACTTTTTCATTATTAATATTTATCGAAGATTTGCATCTTCAGTTATTCTCGGTATAAATATTAAATATAATTTAGACAAATTTAAGAGGAACTATCTTTTTCTTTTTTTTTTATTCTAAAAAGCTCTAGATTTATAAAACACTTTATAAATTCTGTTCTTTGTTGTACAAATTTATTCGGCCATAGAATATAGGTTTGATAATATCATATAAGACGACTTAATGTACGAGAATGATTTCATTATTCGTTCATTCTATTTCTTGATTTCATATATTTTGAAACGGGATATTTATATAATATAATAATATAATATAATATAATATTTTATATAATAAAGTTTCTTTATTAATTATTCTTAATTCGTCCACTAAATATGGTACAAATTAATGAATATAAGACGAGTTAATGTAGGAGAATAAGAAATAATTTTATTATTTGTTTATTCCGTTTCTTAGTTTCATACACTTTACAAATACAGAATTAAATGTCCTCAAACTTTAATTACTTAATTATCAAAACCGCATTAAGGTCTTTGACGTTTCTGATAAAACGTCGCACATAAACGAGTAATTTATGTTCCACTCAAACCACATGTGTGTTAACACATGTATGTTACTTCCCGTATTTAACAGAATCGTATGTATGTCTGTACATGTAGAACATCCATAATTGCTGCGGTAAAAGTCAACTTAAGCAACAGGGTCTTGTTATTCAGTCGTTGGTAGGATAACGCGTCGAATAGATTTAACTTTGTAAAAGCGAGAGATAAGAGAGAAGGTGATGTCGATACCGGGCGACAATGCCATTTACCATTTCAATGATATCCTTGAGACACCGAGTCGTGTATCATTCTAACGCGCAGTCGAGTTTACTCGAAATTTCTTCAACCTTCGCGAGGATCGTTACCGTACCGCAGCGAGCTTAAGAATCTTATGCATGAATAGAAAATTAGGAGATCCCAAGCGAAATCGTGTGCATAATGTATACGAATCTGACTGTAAACTTAATCTTCCACTTGGACTTGGTTTGATATGCAAAAGAGTTTGTTTGATTGCAAAATATAAGATTTACAATTGTTAAACACAGTCACTTTATGTTTATCAGTTATTATATTTTTATATTGCATTAAACAAATATTTATGACTTTATATTTTACTTTATATCAAGATGTTAAAAAAAATTTCTGTCTATATTCTGTTATTTTATTCACAAACTTACTTCACAAAGTTACATTTTCTAATAATCCGCTAACTTTTGAAACTGTAGCGCGGAAATATGTAATGTAAATTTAATAACACAATATTAATTATTAATTAAAAAATTAAGGTTTACATTAAAACTACCTGATTTAAATCTATCGCACTTCTTTGCTTAAAATTATTGCGCTCTTCATACCGAAAATTCTTCGTCGCATATTTCAACTTTGTTAAAGTTAAACAATTCATATTTAATCAATCGCGAATGACCTTCCGGAGAAAGGTCATAATCCTCGTTACACCGGCAACCATGACGAAATAGAAATTGTAAGAGCTTGTTGCGCATTGCATTTTCCAGACACTTCACTTTGGAGAAAGAAGCAAACTTTAGGAGAAAGGTTAATAAATATCAACGTTAAGTAAAAGTGTTCGAAGAATATTTAAGTAACTTTTCGCGTGTACAATTTAATGCATTTACATTAAATATGTAATTTACGTTTTCCATTAACTGTGAAGATTTGTGCTGTGAACTTGCATTAAACACTATTTGCTTTTTATACAGCGGGGCTTATTTATGCTTAGTGTCTTCCATAAACTTAACGAATTATTGTAAACCCATAAAACATAAGCATTTGCCGAAATTAGCTATGTATGCGCTGTTTCCTGGATAGTGAAAGAAAATATTAGGAAATATTTGTGGTACCAGATGTAACACTATTTTGTATTTGAAGTATAAAAATTGACGGTATAAAAATTTAGTTTATATTTAGTTTAAAATGATTAAAATTTATGATGTTCTAGAAAGGCGGATTCATATCACTTTTAAAATAAACAGCTTATTAGTTTACAATTAGAATAATTATTTGCTATTCTGAATTTATTTTGATAATTGCCGCGTACAAAAACATACACTATGACATATCCTCAATCATTCGATTTCTCTTCATTACGAGAAGATGTGATTAATGTCTGTCGGAACAATGTTCATTCTTACGGAGTAGTTCAAGAGCACTTAGCACTTTCTGCGATAAGAAAACTTGGTAGGTAATGAAGTTAATTGTTGGAATCTCGCGTTGCTGACGCAAATCCACCAATTACTTATTACGTGTGTGCTTTTATCATCCATATCGTTACTTATTGTAACAACGCAAGCATAAAAGTACGAACATACATATGTTCCATCGTTTCGCAATGGGAATTTTTTTTTTCTAATATATCCAACACTCGGCATTATCTATGAAAGTAGCGGCCTAGCCGCTTAAACTGAAGTGAAATACACGCACTCGCTTATCATCGATTGCATTTCCCACTAACGTTGCTACGGTTGTGCAAGATTGTCTCACCTACCGTAACGCTCGTGGTTTACAGGATTATCTTACGCAAGGTAGCGCAGGTTACACGTGTGAAGTGGTTGTAGCGAAGGTTGTTGAATTGATTTCGGTATATAAAGCATCAACCAAAATTAAATAACTGTACTTGCGTGAAAAATCTATGAAGCCAGGGAGGACATCGTACACGATGCAAATATAACTATGAAGCTAAAAATTATGAAGCTAAAAAGAATTTTTTTTCTAGTTTAAGGGGAGGTTCTCATCTAGCGACTTAAAAATTACATGATTTTCTCGATTTTTTTTTTTTCATGGAAGGAAGTAAATAAAGCACTCAAGTTTTTTTGTAATTATTTAGTATGTATTCAAGTATGTTTACAAATTTTTATAGAGCAAAATATCGAATAGTTAATTGTTTATTTACATGTAAAGACGGTCGCCAAAAAAAAAGTACCTAAGCGGGCGGCACTGTACCGCTTCCAAATATCATCTGAAATCAAAAAATGAAATTTTTTTATAAAATATATGACATTTACAGGATCTTGAACCTATCCAACTAAGGAAAAGTCAAAAATTAAAAAAATGGCGGACTTTCAAAAAAAAATTCTTTTTTCGTCTATTTTTCGGCTCTTAAAAGTGCTATAAAATAAAAAAATAATGACAATAGTCATCTGCGATTAGGTTCAGGATCCCCTAAATTTAATCAACTTTAAAATAAAATAAAAAAAATAGCGATATATGCAGTAGTTTTTGAGATACCATGCCGCCCGTCTTAAAAAATACGGTTTTGAGAAAAACGCAAAAAAAGTTTTGGTACGCGAATTTTTTGACTAAATGGCAAAATAACGTACCTCTCGGCTAATCGGCGATACCAGGGCCATACAATAATCCTTCCTCGACCTCATAAAATCCCATTTGACTGGCTTGTTCGGCTTTTTTCGAAGACGCAGCTGCTCTTGCGTCATACTTAACTCAGCCGAAGAAATTCGCTTATCGTCGGCTATTTGGACAAAGTTGTGAATTTGTGGACCAATGGCGACTCCCAGCAATTCCATTATTTTCAAGATAGTTATGTGGCCTTCATTGAAAAGTGATACTCCGATGTACGCGGCAATTTCAACAGTCTTGGCAGCACAGTGCAAATGTTTGGGCGCTAGTTTCCACACGCAAGCGTTAACGGACTCATTTGAATTTTGCGTGTTTGTTTTTTCGTCTTGTTATTGTTTTATGGGGTCCCAAAGGTGGGAAATTCAAAAATATTACGGAAAACACGCGCTGCCGCGTAAATTCCATTTTCGCGTAAAAAGGTGACTCCGGTTTTTTACTATAACTTTAAAAAAAAATTAATTTCGTCAAAACGGTTTTCGGGAGCGTATTCTACGGGAAATTTACTAACTTTTTAAGCAAAAAAAAACGATTTTTTGGTCGAGCTTGATGAGAACCTCCCCTTAAGACATCCAAATGCCATAAAAACATTCGCTTTCACATTTATGAAACAAAATAGTCTAAATAAATATAAAATATAAAATAGTAAAAAAATAGTCTAAATAATAGAATAAATGGTCACCTTAAATGTGATTTTTAATGTTCACGCGCGCACGTAATGTTTATATACATATACTTATGATAATTATAAAACTTCCATGAGTTAAGCAAGCATGTTTAAATTTACCACAAATACAACGCAAAAGTTTAACAGGAGATTTATCAGGAACGATAAGCTCCTTAATTCTTTGCAAAGATCCGAACTTCGCTCGAAGGCCAGAATCCATGGCATTCGCATAGAATTGGAAATGCATAGAACTGCATAGAATTTAGAACGCTCTGTATAAGTTACAATGACACGACGTAGTTGTTGAAACGATATAAATTCTGCGGACGATGAAACGCTCGATCAGACCAGCCGCGGGTCATTGATTTAGCTGACGACCGCGCTCGTATACCCGCGAGAAGTAGCACCGGCTGTTATACATTATGCAAAACTTTTTCCCAACCGACTCGCAACCGTTACGTTTGTCCGTTGCCGATTGGATAAGCGTTCCTCTGCGAAAACCACCGCGATCTCTCTCTGCGTTTCTGGCCGGCACGCGACAGAACCGTTAAAAACTCCGTGTTGCAAACGAATATCCCATCTCTTTGTTTGCAAAAACATAGTTGCGAGCACAACATGAGCGGTCATCACTGTCATCATTGTTTCGACATCACCCTTCCCCTGCCCCCGCCCCGGCATAAATTCGTCGGTTCCGCTGCATTCGTTTATCCGCCATTGTGAATCGCGATACGGCTGAGATCTCGTTGTAAATATGAGTCGCGGTCGACGCATTGGCTGGTAACACGATCTCGCGGAAAAGTGCCGCATCGATCATTTTACGGGATACTCATAACCGATTGATCTCTGCCGACACCTATGCCCGATATGTTACGATCGTCTCTCCCACACCCGGCAGTTTATCGAACGGCGGAATTGTGTACAGGCTGTCCCAGGTTCGCTATTCCGTGAGACTCGCCGGCGAACAGAAATTGCGTTGGTGGGTTTATATACGATTGCGCTGCACATGGGCAAAAATAAGTGAAGTCTTTAACCTTTGGGAAGGAAGAAGTTTCACAAAAGTTAACTTGGCGAAACAAACATTCGCGCGGCTATAGGAATCCTCGCAACAGCGTTTACCTAGATGTAACTTCTTAACGCGATGCTCAGAGATATTGTGCAGTGGAGTTACTGGCCGTCGAATTGATCGGCTAATACGAAAAAGAAGAATTTTCATGCTAGGATTGATGCCATGTTGATTGCGCGTGACATCTTCAACGAAGGGGATTTGAGACAATTTCTAAAGTATCTAGAGGTATTAAAGTTTTCACCGACCCTTGCGGAGAATGTACTATACGCGAGACGAGGCGACGAATATCCAGTTACAGTTTCAATCGGTTTGATGAGAAGGATCGCTCTTTTTTTGTGTTTATTATTAGAGAAGCCCGCACGCAGTTCTGATCGATAAATCTAATGGTCTTGATATACGCCAGACTTTTCTAACGAAGTAAAAGCGAGAAACGCCAGGTCGCGGGAAGTCGTTAGAGGTTTTTAAGAAATTACACGTGATGGGGCATGTATAATAATATATACCGTGGAGGATCATGGCAAGTGTAATTTTGTCACTGTCCGACTGTTTAACGAGCGAAAATAAACGGCGTTTCTGTGAGCGATCGAGTTTATCTCTCCCGTACCAGAAGTTGTTGCTTGTTGTCGCTTTGTGGATAACGAATAACGTTTACTGGAGAAACGCCTGCATGTTGCACGCATTTCGATAACACAATAGCGATTGCGTAATGCGCGATGGACGGAGAAAGATGGGTGAATGATGTAGCGAAAGGCTTAATGAAACATGAAATGTACTTTTTTTACTTGACGTTCACAATATTTTTAAATGTGAATCGTATATCTCAGATATCTGCACTAATATTATAAAGTGATACAGAAAAGTTTGTTTATTTGTTACCGCTAATCTCAAAAACTACTGCACCGACCTTCATAAAATTTTAACAGCAGCTTCCTTGCTATTTCTAGAGCGTCATAAGTTATATTAACCCTTCCTGGTTACCTCAAAATGACCCGAGCATTTTCTAAATTATCTGAAGAATATCTGGTTAAAATTTTAACTTAAAATATTAAAATTTTAAAAAGTTGCAATTTTTTCAGTAAAAACATTAATTTTTCTACAGTTTCTAAATCGCGAATTTTTTTTATAATGTTAAAATTAAATTTTGCACTACCAAGCTATTTTATTATAAAGTTAAAGGTTTAAAGTATATCCTGTAATTTTTTTAAGTTATAGTCGATTAAATCAATAATGTTCATTTACCAGCTGTTTAAAAATTGTTCGGGTCATTATGACCCAGTGTGACCAGGAAGAGTCCATTAAAATTTTTTTATTAAAAATTCGAGAAAAAAGAAATAACAACAATTAATACATTCTTGACCGCGCATTACTAAATAGTAAAGAAATAAACTTCAGTTTTGCCTCTTGCCTCGAGTCTTGGATTTTTTTGCTAATCAATGATCTGCGCAATTGCAGTACACAATTAAATACATTGATTAGCAAAAAAATCCAAGGCTCGACCGTTAAGAGGCAAAACTGAAGTTTATTTCTTTACAAAAAAGAAATACATATATTTGTTTTTTGACAGCATAGGCCTATTTTAGTGCGTTCTACGATCGAGAATTTTCAGTTTCACACACAGGGCGAAGCCGCGGCGGAGGACGTTATTATATTATATTCTACAAATTTTGTGTAAGAATAGAAAAAAAAATTCGTATCATGTGTAGGAATCACTTGCAGATTAAAATCGAAATCAACAACGTAAGCATTTAGAAAACCTCTAAGAAAAAATACGTGCAGATCAATTTTTTTTTTATACATTGTTGATAAGAATTTTGCCTTTTAATAATACAGCACGTTACTTTTAAATCACCTTAGCTTATATATAGAATATCGATAATTAAACATCGCGAGTCGCCCGTAGCGGTGGAAAACGCCCTGGAGATTGATCTTGTCTCGCTCTCCACCCTGCGCGCAAGAGTCATCAGCGACGATTCAAGGCCGCTCGAGGCCAGATCGAGAGGCTCGAATTCGTCGAGTCGATCTCGCGCGCGCGCGCGTGATAGAGAGAAGGGACTCTCGCGAGAAACGTGCGAGTTCTTCTCTTTCGCGTCTATGTTTCTCTCTCAATTCCTCTTTCTCTCTCTCCCGTGATCCTCTCTTTTCCTCATCTATCTTTCCATCACGTTTCTCTCTCGGTCTCCCCCGTTCTGCTTCTATCTTTCTGTGTCTCGCTTGCAACATTTTCTTTCTCTCGACGTGGCAAGCCGAGCGCAAACGTCCTTGACGGTCGCTGTAGCGACGGCGACAACACAGCGCAGTGTTGCACGTCGTTGCGCTTGTGCACAACTTCGTTTCGCTCCACTCCTCTCTTCGTATCTCATTCCTTCTCTTGTCTTTCTCTCTCTCTCTCTTTCTTCTTCTCTCTCCTCCTTTCTTTTTCAGTTTCTCTTAATGCACACCGCAAGTCACGAGCAACTCTCCACTTTACCACGCACGCGGTTGCTGCCGTGCGCACATTACGTCATCAACACCTTCACTTTGCTCGCGCTGTCCGAGCACGACTCGTCGTCTCTCGGCTTGCATTCGTGTCCTGGCACACCGCTGCGGGCCTTAGAATTAGCGTCGTTAGTTAGTTTCCTGATCGTTACTTGAATTTAACCTTTTAATCTTTTCGTTAAAGCGACACATTGGAATTTAATGGATCTCAACATCTCGTCGTGTTGTTCTACATTCTCTTGCTAATCGAAAAATTCAAAAAGAATTGCTCTGAAATATACATTTCTAACGACTGTTAAGGACTTGTGTCGCTTTGCTCGATTTGAAAAAAAATTACCTTGAAGAAAAAATTAAATATGTTGTGAAACCATTGTTCTTCAATCTATGTTATTTAATATTTTTCTCAGGATACATTTTTACATTTAATATTATCTGTAATATAGAGTAAAATGATAGTGGTGATGTTCTTTGTTTAAAAGAAAAAAAAATTACAGACCCATCTAATATCAACAAGAACCATGTGTATACAGAAATTAAAGCTTATGACTTAACTGAAGCTACTTTCTCGGACATTACATTACCTGGTTCTGAAAGCTTTATTAACCATGGTGCAAAGTTACCATCGTAGGTGTATAATCCTATCTTGTATGCTCTGGTGTCGTGTAAATTACAAATTGAATACGTGCGCAGAGACTTAACTCGAGCGGGATAAGAGAACGAGACAACAGCTTTGAATTGCACTACATTATGCTAGATCTGTTAGATATTACGAATTAATTCAGCATATATTAATTAATTTTTATTTTATATATTGCTTATACAATATATTATATATATATTATGTATTTATACATGTTTCACAACTAGAGAAATCAGTGCTGCTACCGTGAATTATTTTCGAGTAAAGCGAAAAGAAACCTAAAGAATTTTTGCAAAATAAATTTTAGGTGATACATAATATAAGATTCCATCCACCTTATAATATGGAAGAAAAACGTAGTTCTTGAGTTTTAATATGAAATATCTTTATACCCACATGTAGAGACATTCAAATATCTTGAAATTATTGCGAACTGAAAATTTTAGATTTACCTTTCAAAAATTATCCGCAAAAATTAGCCGTGCGATCACATTGTTACGCTTAAATGTCAACGATCGCAAACATTTATTGGGAATTCCCATCTCCAGATACCTTTTTTTTTACAAATCCCTCTTTCATAGGAGAAGACACGCGCTGAAACATCATCGACTTGTGGACATCTAAAAAATTTATCATCGCTTCCTTACATTCTTCGCCTAACGATGAATGGCAGGATTGTTACATCGGCGGTATAGCGCGTCCGAGAATAGATTAACCGTCGCTTCGATTTAAAAGCACGACCAACACTATGACGTGAAAGTAACGATCTGATGTTGAGTCAATAACCTGCAATAACTGTTTGACCTAAAATTGTCTTTGGAACCCTGGAAGAGTTTTTTTCCGCAGGCAGCTCGAAACCCGCGACGCTCGGCCTGCCGCGACGATTGTTGTTTCACGCTTTTAAATTAGTCAATTCTGAAATATACTAATGAGGTCGTAGTTTAGTCCACTTGTAAATTAAATTTGATATCGTTCGCACACCTCGTACCACGATAACACGACCACAATTCGTTTCCGCAGATTCGTGTTTTGATATTCTACTCACGTTGTCCTTCTAAACATAGTTTTCTTTTCCTGTATCCTTTCCTCGAGCATAAATATCCATTCGCACTTATTAGTCTTGTGACAATACACGGAAGAATCACCCGCCACCCGTATGAATAGCATATGAGTAAAAATGAATACAAGCTCGCGTTTCGAGAAATCCAGAATTTTTCTTAGTGAGATAATCAGTACCTAACATATCCAAGGAACACATCGAATAACATCATTTTGACACCGCGGTGTGTTCCTTGCATGAGATCAGGTGAGCTGCAGGTGAGCAGCAGTATTACTTTGAGTATACTTGGGAAAACACGTTCAATATATTTAGTGCACTCACGATAGATGTTCTGTTGTGCAAAACAAAAACGTATATAAAGAAAAAAAAGACGGATTAATTAAAGAAAAAAAATGGGATTACATTCCGCAGATTTTAATCTGCTTCTAATGATATCTTGACTTCCATTGTGTTTCTGCACTGAGAATTTCCACGAATGGAAGGGCGAGTCTATGTAGGATCTAGATACGGAAGTATATACCCCCGTTGTAAATATAAATTCCTCTGCATTCGTACCGCGTAATGACGTAATTTTAATATCAAACTTCCACAACCAGAGTTTAATACCAAATACTCGTGCTATTAAAGTATGTACTTCTCTAAGTTTAGTCAACGTTTTATTCATACCGCTCATTGTCTTGCTATGTTAAACTCGTTACAAAATTTTTATCTATTTCATTATCTGAGTTTGTAAGCATTGCCGACATATTTTTGGACATTTTCGATACTAGCGTGTTATCGGCAATGCTATTAATAATTCTTTTTAGCAAACTTCAATTTATTCGACCCTGGGACTAATTTTATTAACAAATCACAACGTTTTGACCTTTGATTTGGATCCTTATCAAGTGTAGAATTTTGCGTCCGAACCACATCAATCCAGAAGATATTTTGTGCGTCATAAATGAAGACTCCGTCAGTAATAATAAGTGAAAACAGCGATGTTCTTTTTAGACTGATCTTTTACAGATATGCAATTAAAAAAATTATTATATTGAATACAATATTTGATATAAAATATAATTTATATTGGATACATAATCGAAAATTTATTTTTATATTAATTGTAGTATTCTCTATTTCAAGAAATAATAGTTATGTGCAATACTTAAGGAAATAATTCCGCTCGATAATAATATTTGACAAGAATTACAAAGGCCTTTAGGTTACTTGATCGAGCTAGACTAAACATGTCATTTTAAGCTATATAATAACATGACTAGGATTTATTCAAAATAAATAAATAAATAAATACATGTGAACATTTTTATGTTATTTTATCTTAATTTGTCAAGTGCTGAGGAAGACTCAGTGAGGTTGAAACGTTCACATGTATTTATTTATTTATTTATTTTGAATAAATCCTAGTCATGTTTTTATATAGCTTAAAATGACATGTTTAGTCTAGCTCGATCAAGTAACCTAAAGACCTTTGTAACTCTTGTCAAATGTTATGTGCAATATTACAAAGAAATTATTATCACTAATATTTTTCTGTACCTTGCTACTTTGTTCTTGAGAGTTTTGTTTCTAGCTTTAAAAACAACAAATATCTAATCTAAATCTAATATCTAATCTCGCACTCTCTTGATGACTATCTCACGTTTTTATGTCTGTATGTAAAAATATTAATTTAGCCTATCGTATAAACAGACACGTCGAAATATCGATTCAATACTAATTGCATCAAATTGCCGCTATCAGGCGCTTCGATATTAACTACCTCTCGTATTCGATGGCTTCCGCTTAGGTGAGGTCGTCATGATTGAAGAACTGGTCGAGCGACAATTCGAAGAGAGTCCGGAAAACACATAAAGTAGAACGGTAACTCTTGGTGGGACGTATTTAGCCTATAGGTTACGAGAAACAGACGGCTATAAGCTCTTATCTGATATCGATGTCTATAGCTCGCTGTTTCTAGAAACGTCGAACGCGCATATCTCCGCATCAGCGCCGCCGCGCTGAAATGTGGACGTAAGCTCGAGAAGGAAGGACGATGCTATTTGAGAATTACAACAATTTCGAAGATAAAGCGCAAACAAGAGCGCGTAACGACTCGAAGCTGTCCCACTTATAGGCAGAAGTAATTGATCCGGCTGTGATGTAAGACCTAGGGATAGATGAACATCGCAACACTCTCTCGTAGTGCACGGTGCTCGCCTCGCCTCAGAATTATTATCATGTAGCACGCAGAGCGTTTGATTACCGTTTTACGAAAGTACTTAGCGCCCGGAAGGCCATGAGATTCCTCGTTTTTCGCGTATCTTCGTACATAACTATAATTTCAATTCTAGACCAATTCTAGGTGTGAAGGTATTTTATTACGCAATGAGAACAATTAAAAGCAATGATTTTAAGGGTTACAAAAACCGTCAATTTATCGCCTTAAGGTACGTACATACAGTCGCGCCTTAAAGCTCGAATTGAAATTATTTGTAGCCAACCAAGTAGAATTTATTCATTAATTCTGTCTCATAATTTCGGATTTCATAATATCTGAAAAATTTTTAATGCATTATCATACCAGCCTATGATTTCTCTCGATATAAATGTACGAATAATTCCTGTAGTTTGTAGCGACGCAAAATTTTCATTAGAAAGAATTTTGCATACATAGTGCACCGTGCCGCGACTGTAGCTGAGCTCCTATCTAATTCTCTACAAGTGCATTTCGTCAAAACGATTTCGTAATCGTAATTCTTGAAACGTAGGATACAGGCATTAAGAAACTTAAAACGCGCTTTTTAAATCATCGTGCAAAATTGTAGCAGTCTGCAAAATTTTAGAAAATAAAGAGACGACTGACGTTCAACGATACCGGAAAATCGCGGAAGTCTCAGCGCACCGATCGATCGCGCAACACGCTACTCGCGCGTCGTGGCCTACTCTCTCTTTCGGGCATTATCCGCGATCCTACGAGTGGCGAAGGATCCGCTCCGCGCGCGCGCGAGAGAGAAAGAGAGAACCCAAGTTTTGTTACGCGGCTCGAGAGAGGAAAATCGCCAGAATGATAAAAAGGACAGCTGATTTTGCTCGGAAGCTACAAAAATTCCTTTGCCTCACAACTCGCAAGTCGTTATTTTACCGGTCCGCGCATGCCGGCTCTCATTTCGCGTATGTCGCGCGGTCTGTTGTATAATAAGCGGAGATCGGATCTCGAGTCGCACTCGCGTTGCGAGTCCACGAGCGTGTGTGGGCGCACGTCGTCACACACGGGGACGGTGGTCGGTGACGAGGACACACGGCCGGCCAGCCGGAGTCGCGAGTGGGGGAGCGGGAGTAGTGGTGGGAGGAACCTGCCGGGTGGTGGGGGAGAGGTGCCGCGGGTGCGTGCGCGTTCGAATCGTACGCGTCGCTGTCAGTGTCAGTTGGTTCGCCGCGGCGACTGGTAGTGTCGTAGACGTGTTAACGCTGAACCTCTTCGTTCTGGTCAACACGTACGGTTTCCCTTGAGCGCATTTTGCCTACGGCCGAGTAAACGTTCGGGTCCTTCGGCGAGCGCGCGCGAGAACGGAGCGGCGGCTCGCGAGCCGATCGGGAGGCAGAGCGAAAACCGGCTACGGAGAGGCTCCGTTCGCGGCATCGAAGCAGACCTGGCCTGCCCGTCGATGGAGACGGGCGGCGAGAGACATAACGGCTGATCTCTCATAAGGACGTAAACGCGCGAAAGAGGCGCCAAGCTCTCTCTCGAACGGTGTTCGCGTCGACGACGTGCGATTCTCGACTCCTGGTGGCGCAACGAACTCGACCGATTCGGGAAACGGCGCGCGAACGCTTCTCGCTATTCTACATTCAGCGAGTTCTGTCGTAGTACACATCCGAGAAGGAGCGGCACATTCAAGTGCGCGGACCTCTGAACGGCGTTTAAGGGGTGTTGATTAAGAAAGCGAAACTCTCGGACCGGGTGTTTATATCTCTACTTGTATATACATAACAACACGCTCCGATTTCAATCACAAAAGATCTCAGTGAAACGTGCCGTGACCTAGTGTCCCGACGACGACAAGGAGCAGAAGACTTGTACACATTGTAAGTATCTAACTCTTATTAATTTCGCTCGCCATATGTTAGACCTTCGTGCTTCGATCCTCGCGAACTCGGCGACGGGAGATAGAATGATAGAAAGATTTGGAAAATAAGGGACAAGAATGCATTCGATTATCGCACCGTCTTATTCGATTTGTGTCTCGAAATTAACTAATTTCGCGCGGTGTTCCGTTCTCTCAATTCGAGTTGAATCGTTTGTGTGAATTGGCATTTAGTTGCGAGCATTCGGAAGTCGCTCGGGGATCTCGCTCGCGGAATCGCTCTTACTCAACTCTCCTCGAATTCTTTTTCAGTTTGAAAAATCCGTCGCTCGCGTCTGTGCGCATACATTCGCGTCTGTATGAACGATCGCGCTCTTTCTAGAACGTTCGCAGTGCGCACGCGCGCGACCTTTCTCGAATCCTTTACTGCGTCTCGCCGCACGCGCGCGCAACTTCAGGCGGAACTTTTTGCGCGCCGGACTCTACGTGTCGATGCACCCCCGATGCAAGAAGACATACGCGAGGGTAAATGCACCGGTGTACGGGATCGGTCGAGAAATTTTTCCGCGATAGCAATATACGTAATATTAGTTAAATATCGATCAATCGTGCCTTGCTTTTCGAGCTTCGTCTGCAATTTTCAGCTGCAATTGGCAGCATTTTAATCGGATGCTAACTTCATGCGACACTATGGTGGACAAAACGAGAGCGAGATATTAAACCTGACGGGATCGTTAATGAATTAGCTCTGACAAACGACAGTTTGATGATTGTGCATTAATTACAAGTTGTATTTACAATGGCTTTTCGTAAATGATATTTACTTGATTTTGTCCAAGCGAAAGCGAATTCGATGGCTATCTCTGATGATGGCAATCGATCATTCGCTGGTGCGTCTATTCGAGGCATTGTGCACGAAAATAACTCGTTCTTCCTCATTCTTCTAGTATAATTATAGGCTAGTGGTTCATTTTGCGCAGTTTGCTTTCACTCTGCAATTTAAATTACCTTATGACTACTGCGCTTCCAATTGCGGAACTGATTAATTCTTACAAGCGAAGAGCAGAGCGGCTCTTAACACATGAATATGCACCGAATTTAGGTAAAATGATACAACAAATGTAAAAAAGTATTGTCTGCTAATTTATAATACTAAAGTCGAGGAAGTAACGATAGTGACGCGCAATCTCTATATTTTTATGTAACACACGTAGTTAGTTTTCCAAAATTATATTTAAAATTGTAATTCTCAGTAAATAAACTCACTGTACAAGAACGCACTTTATTACCGTAAATCTCGAACAATATAACATAAATAACATAAATAATTAATGAACAGACTTGATACGCTCCGGAGATACATGCGCTTTTAATTCTCAGCTCGATTCATTTCAACGCTACAATGTAGGGTGAGGAAATTGAATTACAAGTTCCGCGCAATTATGTCATTGTGTACACGTGATGCTCCGAGGAATCGACTGTTTTGCGGGAATAGATTAGTAGTCAAGGTCGGGATATCTTACTTGCAACGAATCGAGACGTGTAAGATATACACAGATATGCGTTCGCGCGCATACAACGTACATCAGATCGCCGGCGCAAAATGCCTTAATATACGTACGTTAATTCATCCGTTACGTGCGATCGCGCGCGAGCGGTGTATTTAAAGCCGCCGACTTGTTTACCGTGTTTTAACGAGCACTCTCGACAATATAGTGAAATAATTATTACGTCGCGGCGCGAGAAGGGGGGAGAGTATCGGGATTACGTAAAGCGGATCAGAGGCGTCTATCGAATTGTCTGATTTATTTGCGCGCCAAGTATCATTTTACATTAATACATTTTAAAAAGTGTACGTGTGTGTGTTTCTGCGATATTAAGATATATAACGGAGAGAGCGGAAGCGGTTTTATCAAAGCTTTATTAAAGCCATTGCGACATTTAAAGCCCCGGCGGGAGCGATAAAATACGCGCGAAAAATATTTGAAATTTATAAACACTCTGCACTCTCGGGCAGCACAATGAGCGTATTTTCGCATATACGAGGAAGTTCCATGACTTAATAGTTAATCGTCTGACTAAAATGACTAATGACAAGCTGGCAAACAAGCTCTCGCGATCTTAGCATTAGCATGGATTAAATTACATTGTGCTGCATTTCCGCTTCAGCAGTGCGCTCCTTGAGAAACAGAGAGGAGTGGAGGGGGAAGCGACCGGCGTTTCATTGGCGCGAAAGATGATTTTTCCGAGAGAGCTTGTGAAATCAGCGGTCATTTCTCATTTCACCTTTCGATCGGCGGCGGATGACGTTGCAAAAGCGGTCGAACGAGAAGACACTCTCAAAACAAATTGATTTATTCGATATGTCACGTGCTACTCGAGAGGATCCCAAAATACCAGAATATACCCGAAATACTACCCGAATACCTAAGCAGTGATATCACCAATCGCGCGTCGGAGATATCGCACTAAAGATAGACTCGCTCGCGATAGGTATTTGGCTGTTTCAAGATATTTGTCTTTTTTGTCCCTTTTTCTTTTTTTCGCGAATTCTTTCTTCGCGAATAACTGAATGGCGCGAGTGGAAGAATTCGCAGGGAGATCATTGCGCCAGACGGCGGTTTCGGAATAACGCGTTTGTAGCTCCCGTCGATCTTGCCTCTTAATCGTTTTAACATTGTTCGCACGAAGGCAGATAATCCACCGATTTATGTCAGTCGTTTGAGGGCGGTGTCAATGGAATCTTAAACAGATTTGCCAAGACCCTAATACGCGTCGCATTGCGCCGCGTGTGCAAATAACGCGCGCACGCCACACATCGTTGTCGATTACGTAGCTGACAGGTTGTTTTTTTTTGCTCGCGCAAGAACAGAAGTTTATTTAAATTATTTATTTAAAGAGTGTTTTGCATTTGTTTGTTAGCGATATTAACGGAGTCCTGTACGCAGCTGGGCGTTCGTATTGGGAATGAAAACCTGTTTGTCTTAATTACTCGTTTGCATATTAATCGATTGTTATTTATATTAGAATAATTTAACAACTATGATTGTTAGTTACGAGACTGAAAAGCAATAAATCAAAGACTTGCAAAAATTATTTTTTTTTTTATAGAGATACAAATTATTGTACATTTATAAATTAATAACTAATTAGTTGTATCTTTTATATTGAATATTTGTAGTAAGATCCTCACTACCTACTTAGGAAAAATTTAGTACATAGATTTTTTAATGAAAATTTAATAGAAAGAAATTTTAAAACTTTTCTTTGCCAATGAATAAAAATAAACAGATTACAATTTTTCATCGACTCTTAGGAAGTGTTAATTAACAAACAATAAATTTGGCCAGGTTAATGAAAAATTGTAATCTGTTTAATAGAAAGATAGCGAGTGAGAATTTAATTAAAATATATAAATCTTTTATTTACTTATTATTACTAAAATTGTTAAGTTTTTACGCTAGCAGGTTGAAATGAGATTACTTAGGAAATGTTTATTTTTTTTTTTCGAGAAGGGCGCACAAATCGATCTGATAACATCGCTGATAATCTCGCCAAGTCTAATGCGCAAATAAATAAATTGTCTCTCGATGAACAACGCGCACAATATTGAATCTTCATTTAAATATATGTATTCTATCTCGAATCAACCGCAAACAGTGCGTTTATTCGCTAAATATTGAAATGTCGAATGTATGTGAATGCGCGGCAACCGTGTATCGTTATTGTGTTGTTGCGTTCACTGTCGTATTTGTATGATTCTATATTTGATGAATAAACGCGTCCGCGGAACCGGCTTCATTCCGGTCGCCGCTGTATTATGATTCCTATTAAACAGCGATAGCGCGATACCGATGCGTTACGTGCGACAGAGAGGGGAAAAAAGAGAGAAAGAGAGAGGAAGAGACATACGACGTGCACGTGCGTCGAGAGATCGTGTTATAATCTCTCCGTTGAATTTTTTGATCCCCGTATCCTTTCACTCACCCGACGGCCACTTCCTCCTTTCTTCGCAAATCTCCTCGCGGAATCAGCAGTATGATGCATTTCTGACGTTTTCCTGACCCTGCTTCTCACCCGAATTTCCGGTCGAAGATATCACACAGCTCCGTGACTCGCAAGTATAATGTAATGTCGCGCACGCGTTGCACCCGTGTTATCACTCGGCGATAGATACCTTTCACTTAATCAATCCACCCAATTTCCGCCTTTCGGTATGCAGTTTTTCTCACGATATAAGTCACCCTGCAACGCGTCGCAATATTGATTTTTTTTTTCGTCGACACAATAGTGCGCCGTCCGTTTGGAAACGTGACGTGCTCACCAGTCGACCGGGCATAGTAATCTTCATAGTAATCATTTAAACGACCCGATCCTTTCACTGCTGTGAGTACTTCCTCCTTTCTTTCGGATTTTTTCACACTTTGCCATTCTCCGCTGAGCCAAGTTTTTTTTTTAATTTCCGGTGTACGTTAACCAATTAAAAAATTACGGCGCAGTTTGTAAAGTAAATATAGTTCGCTCGCTAAACGTCTATTATTGGAATGATCCTTAGATATTAAAGCAGATGGTTTTTAACGGTACGACAATTTGTTTCTCGAGCTCATACTTTCTTACGATATTGTTCTTACGATACGTTCTTAATCGATATAAGCGTCAAACGAATTTCCTTCGTTAATTTGTTCGATTTTAATTTACTCACATTCGTAGATTCATAACGCAATATTGGAACAACTTGCAACTTTGACATTTCCTCGCGTCACACCGATTAATGCTAGTTTTATAAATAAAATTCACTTTTCACCGTTACTTTTTCCGTAGTGAATTGCATTTCTCGGTACTCGAGTACTTCTTTTACGGAACTTTATGAATTTCATCTCACGTCGGTTAACATAAAGTGATCCTAAATATGCCGATACGACAGTAACTGAGAGTTTATTGCGATATTAAATTTTACGTACCGCTCCTTCCTCTTTGTCATTCTCTCGCGGATTATATCTCGCATCTTTATTAAGCAGGAATCTCATGCGCGATTTGCGTTGCCGTCAAGACAGAGGACAGCCATTAAACACCGTGGAAGAGAATCGATGTCACCCACCGACGCTCTTTCTTCCGAAGTTTTGCACCGAAATCGCATGAGATCTGTCGCGCAATCGTCGTTTCATTCTCGCAAAGATCAAGAGGTCCGCTAATATTTTCACAGATGGACAACTTTACGACCGGACGGATCGCCGCGTGATGACACGGTGCGGTATTTATTCCTACACTTATGTCGTAAATCCGCGTAATTCGACGTTACATTCGCGGCATGTCGTTTTTATCGGCCCGTCAATTTTCCGTCATCCGTATACATCCATGCGCGGAATTTACATTTTTATAATGGCGATAATCTCGGAAATTGTGCGCGCGGCCAACTGACGCGTCATTTCTTCGGCGGTGCCATTCGCCTAATCGCTAATCGAACTTCGAACTTTCGAAACGGACTTCGCACTCGAATTATCGGTGTTTTTTGTAATTAGACTCGCGTGACGATTAGATTCGATGACGGTAATTTCACACAAATTGCTGTTTGACAATGTTTTACACGCAATATATTATACATGCCATTTTTCTGTTCTACTTTTTTCTGATGGCCTAAATTAAATGACTAAGTATGAAAAGACAATTTTGCTAAAATCAAAAATCCGAAGATCTCGGTTAAAGGAGGAAAGGACGGGAAATCTGGGGCGCCTTTATGTCTTTTATGCATGTTTTTGCACACATCATTACACGTCGTCTCGTGCGCGACCGAGATTCAGTAGTAGTAGTATCTTCCCCGCGATTCTCTCTCTTATTCATAATTCCAACGTCCGTTATTCATCATTATTAATAGATCAGCCATGCGCCGGCGCGCATAACCTTTCTCCTGCATATTAAGCTTAATAAATCCGACTCGGCAGGCGACAATGGTCACGGCGAGTGTTCCAGAACGATTACATTACGCCAAACAATGGTGCGAGACGTCGGTTTGATCAAGCGGGTCATTTGTTGCTACGCCGCGCCGCGCCGAGCGACTATATATTGACGTAGGCGTAATAAGTTATGTTTCTCGAAAATATCAGCCGCAATCTGCAATTGTGCAACGGATCTATTTGCAACACGTGCCGCCGATTCCCCGTGACTGGATGTCATCGCTTTTATTATCTCCACAAATACCTTCGACCCATATTTGAATCCGCACAACTATGTGCCGCTGTAAGTTAACCCTAATCCCTCTAACCAGGGTCGTTCATGCTCCCCCACCTCCATTTCTAACAGTCGTTGTAATGTCCGTTTTTCAACAAATAATTGTTATAAAAAAATATTTAAACAAATTATTTCCAAATTTTCAATACATTGATTTTTAGTGAAAGATAAAGAGATCAGAAACATTTTTGTAAAATTTTTCGAAGCTATTAACATAGTGAAAAATGCACTGGACATAAAATATTCTGGTTGGAGGGATTAAGTTGCGGAAAAAACGTTGGAGGGATTAGAGTTAAGTAAGCAAGTATCCTAGCAATCTCTTTAACAAGATGAGTAAGATTTCTGTTAAATCAAAAAATCGAATTCGATTTCACGTTGGAGGAATATGGTCGAATCGTAACGTGGAAAAGAAAATGTTAATTAAAGTCGGACTGATACATCGAGATGTATTGCCTTCGATAGATTTTATCGTGTTACGTGGATTATTAATTGAACAAGTTCCGAGAATTCACGCAGACGTTCCAGTCGTAAGCATTAATCTCGACTCGCAATTTGTCGTCTCTGATCGTTCTTCATCGTGTTTACCTATTTCGATAGTCTTAAGCAACTATATTGTTCGGCTACACGATGACATTGTTCGATTTGCTGAAGGTCAAGTTTCGGAATTCGTACGATCGAGCAAAGCGACACGGTTGTAGTAAATGCGTAGCCTGGTGAAAATTCATACGTGATTTCAGAGTTCGTTGTATTCGAGTTTTGCAAGTTTAGATAGCAAAACAACAATATATAGCGGCACTTTGCGGCTCTGTCGGTGTGTGATTCTAAATTCCCAAGGTTACTCCGGCATTCAAGGTGCACATTAAATTCTTGTTGAAATGTGAACTGACCGGAAAGTTTATCAAAACATGTATTATCTTCGAGACCGAGAACAACTGCCAGAAGTAAAGGCTATATTTTAATATGCATTAACCGAATCGAGTATGATTCTCTGTTGCATTAATTATGAAAAATTATACGTCGAACATTAGATTAGTGAAGTACAATGAACGAGATCGCCGAACTGGCGACTTCGATGAAAATGAGATGCGAATGTAGAACGACTACAAAGAGTTAATTCTTTCTAGGTCGCTTCCAGTGTGCGACGTAAGAGTAAGAGTAGCTTATTCGCTACTGTGTATTTACCGTGGTGAGCCCACGTTCGCATTGTTGCAAAACGGGCGCGCGTGCGCACATCTTCCTTGACATTAAAATGTGCACTTACATGCGTTCCATCGTGAAAGCGTAATATCCTCCCGCCCACCGTTCTCTTTCTTCTTTCCTGATCATCTTCCCTCGCCGTTTCTGTCTTTCTTCTTCCTCTTTATCGTTCGTAATCGCCATACAATGTGGGCGGCGACGAGTCAAGTGCGCCCTTCGGCGTTATGAAAAATTGTTCCGTTATTCGTCGTCATTACCGAATTGGCTATACAAATGACTATATAAACGCAATAAGCGCTCGCAGTTTTGAATATGAATTTTTATTATTAATTAGGGAATATCAGAAGTAAAAGTAAACAAAGGATGATATACGTTACACAAATTTCTTACGTACAACTGAATATCTTCTCTTATAAGATATAGTACATATAAATATAAAATATCATTATTATTTTATATTATTTTCAATTATAAATAATAGAAATATTGTAAAATAATAATAGAAAGTATCACGAAATAATTATCTCATCAATATTCGTATTGAGCACAATGCAACACCGCATGCCTTTGCGAATCGAACGCGTTGCCTAATTTCCCTCTTTCACCATTCTCATGCTCTGAACGTTCTCATGTTTCTTTCTCCTTGATTCCCTTGATTTCGCATGACTCTGTATAAATTGGTTCGCGTCTTCTCATTCTCACGTACAAAGTCGAGTGTTTTATTGGCGCGAGTACGCCGCGCTCAAGTTACGTTGACCGACGCATTTTTCCAACGCCGTCTCTTTTTGCCCCTTCAGACGAAGGACTGTTGAACAACTTAACGTTCATTTATTACTTACGAAGCCTGTTGTCACATATTTTTAACGTGAAGTTTAATTACCGAGTTATTTAAGACTGCACATTCAGAAATTGCAAAAATGCCAATTAAATTTTTGTTACGGGAAACTGTCGATTTGATGGAAGATCGATCTTTGGCAATTGTTCCGGGGCAACGTGCGCATATTTATCATGACACCTGTCGATGTCCGTTTTGATGCATTGCTCGCCGGTATACAATGCATTGCGGCCTTTTCTTTATCTTGTCCGCGATCGAGTGTTATTAATGGAATGAGGCGTACACCTTGTTTGTACACGTTTCTTGTTTACGATCGCATCGTTTTTCTTTCATTCCTGCGACGTTACACACGTTTAATGTGTAACACCGCAGGACTTCATGGTCGAATATCACCATAATATTGGTCATCAGGTCAAGTGCGACTACGAATATTATTACGTGCATATTCTTAGTTGCTTCCGTCGGCTTTTCTCGCTTTTTCGCGAAAACCGTTTCTCCTCGTTTTATACCCGCTTTATACTCGTCGCGCTCTGCCGTCGTCCCTGTTATTTCTCACTCAAAACTTTATTTTCTGATTCCTTTCTTCTTGGTGTACCAACAGGGCTGAATGCCTCCGAATAAAACGAGGCATCGTAACCGGTTCGAACGAAATACTTTCACAAACTATGCCTTGAGTTAATATAATAAATGCAGATTAATAAAATAATTATAGCGTTGTGTTATTCCTTGGCTTTAACTAGCTTGAACTTTTACGCCTTACTTTTAATTGATCGTTAATTAAATAAATTGACCTAATTAAATTTTTATCTGTGGAAACATTTACTATATATATTCGTTATATGTGACATATAAACGCATGTGATATGATGTATAAATATACGTCTCTCTTCTCTCTCTCTCTCTCTCATCGGGAAAGATTATAGTTTGTATTCGAATCATTATCAGTACTATTAATGAAGAATCGCGCGTTTGTTATTACTAATATTTATGCGATATTAAGTATCTTCTGGCATAGTTATTAAGTAATTATGACGGCTATATTACTGTTGACGTCGATATTTTTTGTTGATGAATATTCGCGCTCGTGATCGTGCGAGATTTTTATAATTGAAAGTTTATAACGAACGATGTTTAGCCAAACGTCTAATTTTTTTTATAATAGAGGTCATTTAGTTTGCAATGTTATTACGATAATACTATTGGTATATAATATATGTATGATAATCTTGGTGTAAATATTATATGCTTTCATATAATCTTTATCTTACCTAGCATTTAACATTACAGCTAATGTTCATTATCTATACGTCGCATGCAATCTCTGCTCGAGAGAAGCGTTCATGCAAATCTCACCATATACATTCATGCTATGGTATTAATTAATCCTGCAACATGCGATCTTTGGGATCAATGTGAAATGCTCTATCGTGATATTCAATATTATATCCTTCAAAAGATTTTTATAGCTTTTAAAAGACTTATCTTCTCCAAACTTTTCCCGATAAGTTTTTTTAATCTTAACTCTTATAAAAATTTTTCACCGCTTTTACACCTCATATAGGTCGTTTTTAGCCCGTTTTTAGCCCGTTTTTAGCCCGTTTTATCATTTTTATGTCCATTTCTTGCACTCTCAAGCACGCTTAGTCTATTGCGAGAGCATGACGAGTATACGTGAGTATGTGTATGAGTATTTTTTAGTGGATTGTCCGTTTTTAACACTCGTTTTTCAGTCGATGAGTGACAATACGTTAATACGTTCCTTTTTTACTCACAAAGATGAGGACGAAGTAGGTTGTCCGTTTTCAATATTCAATTTTCCGTTGATGAGTAACAACACGTTAGTACGTTTCTTTTTTACTCACAAGAAAATATCCGCGGATTGTCTCTAAATTGAAGTACATTTATTCTACAAACTTAAAAATATGTCCACGAATTTTTATAATTTATATAAATTTATATAAATGTTTTAAACTACTATAAATAAATGAACAATTATAATGATTATTGATTATTTGATTATTTTATTTCAAAAGCTACGTTCCAATATTCATTGCAAATATTGAAAATCTATAGTTTACGTCACATACACTATAGATTTTCAGTACTTGCAGTGAATATCGAAACGCAGCCAAAAATACTCATAAGAATACGTTATTAACACTCGGATATACTCGTACGCAATCCGTTTTAACCACTCATTTTTACGGAAAATTGCCCCTTTGCGCCCTAAAAACGGATCATACTCATTGAATCAAATGTACGTTTTTACCACTCAAACTGACCGTTTTCGCCGGTCAAAAACGGGCCAAAAACGGTGAAAAATTTTTATAAGGGAAGCGGTTGACTTCAAATCTTGTCCATCTATTTATTTAGTTTACCCCGCTAAGTTACATCCACTTTTCTGATTGCCAAGAAACAATTTTACGTTTCAAATGAAAGGCAATTTTTTTTTATATCGTAATTAGATTCACTTTTTAATATAATTCTATTCGATTAATGCATGTATAATTTAATAACACGATCAATGCGTATAATATAATTGTGATGTATACCAGCGAGATACTATTATCTTTCACGGATCGTTCACGTTAATAAAACTAGAAGGAAAATTAGACATAGCAATTGTAGTCATGCCGATCGAGAGCAAATACATGGCTTTCGCGATCAGTTCCGGCAGACATTTTCACTTCGGTTGCAGCGAACGTAGCGGAAATCAATCTTCAAAAGTAGCGGTAGTAGAAAGCTAGGACTTTTCAAATTGTCTTTCGACGTTTCACCTCGTTATATATACTTGTAAACTCTGTACAGAATGACTCTACATCATCGTCTAATCTTGTTACGATAGATTCTTGGAATGATTCCAAAATGTCGAGGTTAAATAATAATTAAATGAGAGGTGTTCAAAACTGGTAAATCAGGTTGATGAAGGTCGTTTGTTGAAAAATTTCTCAATTTCTTGTAATTTCCCTCTGTAGATTATATCTCATAATAAAACGGAAAGGACATAAAGAGTTATAGTTCTGAAGTGAATTTTATTTGACAAAAAATTGAAACGTCATTTGCATAATGTATGCGTCAATAAATGTCGATTTCACTCTCAGAAATTGACACTGTTATTTCAAATTTTGCAATCGGCGATTCAGCGTTAGTCTCTCCGTCTCCAAATCGGCTAATCCGCTCTCCAAGGAGACACCCTGTATATTTGGAACGCTGAAGTGAGACGTAAGTCGTGCCTGTGCACAGGCGCTCAAAACAGGTGACGGCCGTCTAAGGTAAAAGCGCATAATTAATGTTCGTCTAAATACGGCGGCCAAACTGAAAGACTTTACCTCAGGCGCTCTGTCTTCGTCGTGCGGCCAATTAGAGGCCGGCGAATGTCGGGCGTGGTGAAAAACGGTCCCGAAAGTGGTCAGGCTGAATTGCGTTACCGCAAATATCTTTTCTTCTCTTTTTTTCTTTTTCTCTCCGCTCTGCTCTGCTCCTGTCACCTCGTGCCTTTTGCCGCCTCTTATATCTTCTTTCTCGATCAACTCTCTACCCGGCCTTGATGCCCGATGGTTATTTTTCTTTACCGTCACGATTTCGCCATTGACGACGATCACGTGTCTCACGCGTGTAAAATATGTTTCTTCTCCTCATATTTATATATTTCTTCTTTATTTTTCCTCTTTCCTTTCCGTAACGCAGAATTGGAGCGTGCAACGTCGTACGGTCAGTGGAAGCCTGCTCCAGAATTACATGGCAGAAGTAAGAATGTTCCTTTACGAAGTTGAAATCGACGTCGCCTTGACGCAAACTTAAATGCGCACCAGGTTTGGCGAGCAATAAGAATCGTGGGCGAACACCAAAGTTATATTGTAACTTTAAACGTAACAAAAATAACTTTCAACATACAAAAATATTGCGGTTTAAGTTGTCATAATTATAAAATTTCAAAAGCGCCACAGCAACGCACAGATATTCCTATTGACTTTTTTCTACAATCTTTACTATCGACTTCAACGAAGGAATACGCGATTACATCGTATGTATGATGTTACATCGGGTATGTGTACACTGAGAAAAAAAATTGATTCAACTAAATTGATTTGTCACGAGCTGTCAAATAAATTTTTAGTTGGGACAAACAAAAATGTCCTTGTCCAGGCTAAAAACTGTCAGACAGACTAAACAATTAAGATAACAAAAATTTCGTTATTATTGCTTTAGTTGAACGGTTTAAAGCAACTACTTATTTTTCAGTGTGTAGATCTTAAATTTATTAATATAAACACAGAGCGTGCCACCATTCGTCATGTATATCATCACGGCGTTCACCGTAGCGAAATGTTGACGTGCGTTAAAAAAGCACATAGTATACGTGCAATGTAATAAATCCTGCGAAATCACATATTATAAAGCTAAATTACGTGAGGTATAACACATGAAATCAAGATATAGCTACTTGAAATTCACTAATCGACTCGTATATTATAAAGATAACGTCAATTTAATGTACAACGCTAAGTTAACGCAATGACATTCGCATTTAAACAAGATTATTAATTGTGAAAATGAATATGGAAGCCGGCAAAAATACACGACGCAGAACTTAGGTGTTGAACATAGAAGTCATGGAAGTTGCGTTCGTTTTGCTCTAAAATTCGCATACAAGCCGAGTTGCGAGCTGATCGATAAAACGAATACGCGCGGCGGCGGCGATGTTTCGCCGATCAGAGTTCGCTTCATTCTCGACGTCATCGCGCTTTAAATGCTCAGAGAACGCTCTGGTTTAGCCTGCAAAAGGAACGTGGCTGGTTTTCAAGGTTTGTCGGCACGTACCAGGACGTGGTATGCACGTGGAAACGCTCACACGAGCGGTGAGCAATAACCGATCTCGTTATGATTGGCAAATCAAATTGCTTCGCACACTGCGTTTTCTCCTCGGTCGCGTGGTTTTTTCTCTTCCTTTTCCCGTTCAACTTGCGTTTTTTCTTTTGTCATGCGACGTGACGGGACACTTTATCTATTTTTCTCACGGCTCCAGCATAAGCATGAGCAACAGATATTGCTTTATGATTCTTCTTCTTCTTTCAGTTTATTGTTCGCGTAGTCCCTAAAGCTCCTAGCAATGAACATTTTCTCTTAAAATTCCTGAAATAAAGTAGAAAAACAGCGAAACTTGTGATTTTACGAGATCTCGTCGCGCTCGCATGATCAGCCTTGTAAAATTTCCATCGAATTCCCCACATATAAATTCGCCGCGAAATGTTTAAAGTCACATTACGGTCCGAGAAGCCCCCGCGCGCTCTTTTCGCCGAGATGCACAGAAATTCTTCGACAGATCAAGAGGTATGCGCGCTCTCACCTGCTTGCGCGGCGCGTCGTTAAAGTGTTGCTGTCCCTTTCTGCATCTATTTTACGGTTATTTCGTAAGCGTCACGGGTTGCGTCATGGAGCACGATCGCGGCGCGTTCCCCTCGCTGTTGAAATCCGTGCGAGACCGCTCGAGCGGTCTGGGAAATTCGTTTCGATCGGGCCGACCGCGCGAAAGATTGGGTATAAATCGCGTTCTCTCTTGGCCGTTCGTAGGAGGAGCGGTCGCGTCTCTGTCAAGGCTCTCCGCGTATTATTCTTATCGAGGTGTCCTACATCAGTGTATCCGCGAGGTCGTACGATCCGCGGATGGCGGCGCCGACCTATGATCGCTCGTCATAAAAGGTCGCACGACTTGTAAAAACAAACGTCCGATTAGATGAAAAAACCTTTCTCTCTAATTGTAAGACTGTTAATAACTCCGAAAATCAAATCTTTTCCATGGAATCCTCAGAAATTGCGTGTAAACTTCTGCAAAAAACAGCCAATGCATTTATAAAGAGGATAAGCTTGGCTTTTATTTTGTACTCGTTAAAAGTTTGAATGTACCAGTGTATCAGGACTGTAATACGACTAATATTGAGTGATTGATATCTCGCAACAACTTTCTCTTCGTGTCTGATAACATAAATATAGAAGACCCTGGTTTTCGCAACAAATCGGCATGCTATTTCCAAACATTTTGGGCATCGTTAAGCATTTAACTACTACTCGCGTTACGTCAAGGCCACTTTTATTGAACGAATGAGGAGAATCGCACGGTGTGTCGAAACTTTTGATTAGTATTATAATTTTTATACAATAAACAATTAATACAATCATGACCGCGTATTACTAAATAGTAAGTAATTGAACTTTAATTCGCCTTTTTTACGGTCATACCAAGATCTTTATTTGGCCAATCAATGATCTGCGAAATCGCAGTACACAATTAAACATAAGTTGCGCGTCGACACTGTCGCCCTTAAACGCAACCACAATCACCAACTTAAAATCAATTTGATTTCAAATGTTGGTGTTAATAAGACCCCCCATCCCCTACATATAAATAATTTATTGCGAAAAATATTACCTCAGCCAGGATTCGAACCTGGAACTCCCCCATTCCGTGCGGGTGTCATACCAATTCGACCACCGAGGCATGTGATAATATTTATCGCAATAACAAGTACACATAAGAACGTCTTTATTTTTCGGCGTGACGTATATTAAACAATAAACAATTAATACAATCATGACCGCGTATTACTAAATAGTAAGAATTGAACTTTAATTCGCCTTTTTTACGGTCATACCAAGATCTTTATTTGGCCAATCAATGATCTGCGAAATCGCAGTACACAATTAAACATAAGTTGCGCGTCAACACTGTCGCCCTTAAACGCAACCATTTTTATGTTGTACTGTTACTTTGATACTGAATATCACATGTGAATATCATAATTCATTCGTTATCCTAGTTATGATAGAGCTTGACGTCAATGATGACGTAAAACAATGATGTCGTTCTCGTCGATGTTTTTTGTGGCACACTGATCGACGCGACCGATCCTTTTATTATACATGTGTAGCGAAGCTCCATTTGTCAGTGTCTCGTTTATCAGTGTGACGTCGATCGGCTCGAGTTGAACTTCTTCAACGACGTTGTCGGCACTTGATACCTGTCTTGGTCATTTATTTCGTAGAAAAGGTTAATGACCGGTTCCTCTCGCTTATATTTAAATCTATGATGATTTAATGTATATATGCGGGAATGCTGATCATTATAATTTATCATTATATATTTTGTTATCTTTACTCATATTTTATTCGTTTAATCCTGTACGATTTTTAAACAATAAGCTTGAAAATTAATAGGTACACTGCTACAAGTAAAGATATAAATCTAAATATACACGAAAAAAATGCATTAGATCTAATTAAAAATTTAAATAAATAACTTTTTTTACATTAAAACAGATAAGACAATTAAAAAGTAAAGGTATTAAATTAACACAAAGATTATTTCCAATTAGACTAATGCCGTTATATATACACATAATTTTTCACGTGAATGTGTGTTATGTGGAAAATTTCAGCTGAAAAATTGTTTGTAAAAAAATATAAAGTTATTTAGTAACGTAAAAAGTTAGCGTATAAATTTTTAATTAATGATCCGCATCTTGCTAATTTAAATGAAGCTAAACAACAAACAGACTTGTTGTACGTTAAACGTGATAACGAAATACTGTAACATCTGGAAAGAATCGTTCGTTTTAAATGACAATGTTCCGCTTGAGAAGCTTGTGAAGGAGAGATCTCGTGCTCTGTTTCACATTTTCACCTTGTATTTAGTACCGCCGTATGCAATAAGAATATGTCGCTTCGTGTATATCGAAAAATTTCAAGAACCCTACACGGCCTCTTTCCTTCACGTACGGATTCAATTCTATTGTACGGATATCCATTGCCCATTTATTTGCTCGTTACGAACGTAGCGATTGAATTCGCGAGACGGTGAGAGTGCAATGATTCGCACGTTCTCAACGGCTCGGACGCTCGGAGAACGTCGAATCGCCGAGATCCATTTTCACTCTCGCTCCGTTGCCTAAGCGCGATCGAACGAGACCTCCAAGAACAAAGAATATTGTCTTTTATCTGAAATATGAGATAAGAAAAAAATTTTATCTTTTATTTTTTTTTATTTTTTTTTTTTTAAGTGAAAAGAACGCTGGTATATCTTTTCCTGTTCGCTCTCGGAAATATACTCTAAATAAAATAATAATAGCATGCATATGAGAGATGCTGAAAAAGACGTTTGACAATTTTCCGAACTGATCGCCAAGTTAATTGCCCAAATTCAGGAATGTTATTTTTTTCCTCATACATTTATATTTGTAAGTGTTAATAAAACGATCGAACAAAAGCAGAACTTATCTCGAATGGCGTGGAAATATATTTTGACGTTCGGATCGAAGTAAAATACGAAGAGTACATATCGTACAAAGGAATATTTAATATCGAATTGTGCGATAAGTCTTTTGATGTGAATTGGACTCCTCGTATCACACAGGTTCCTCACTCTCTTCCATCTCATCGCATACCTTGTGCGATGAAGAAGCATCGAAAGGTTATATTTATCCGCTTGTTTTTACACCCTTGTTTTTTCGACGCAACAAAGTGTCATGTAGCACCGCGTAATTTTGTTGCACGGCGGCCGTGATAATAAATAAACGGCGACGGAGATATGCGCGAAGAAATGGACCACGGGACGCGGACGAGTGATAAAAGCTTCTCTCTCCGCGCGCTTTCCCGGTATCGTTTTCGAGCGGATTTGTAGGCGAAACCGGCGCGTCCATAAATAAGCACCTTGCTTATTATAGATACGCGATTACGTTCGTCACACAGCGAGCCCGTCGCGAAAAATTCTAAATAAACCCGCCTCCTCGGCGGGTTATGTAACGAGTTTATTCATTACTGATGTGGCGATTCGATAATTGCTGCGTTGTCTTCATGTATTATTGATGAACCTACACTACACAGCTAGATTTCGATAGCAGTGCCGATGATTACTCGCGACAATTAAATGCCGGCGTGGCGTTGCGTGAAGCGTCATGGATGCGTTGATTCACACTCATTCACGGCGGCTTTCTCGTGATACTCTGTTTTTCTTTTACTCTCCGTATCAGAGAGAGAACTGATTTACAAACTTGACGACAAATTCGTGACGCTTCTAAAATTCATCGCGGCGACGTGAGAAAATAACGTTTCAACACAACGGACGACATTGTTCCACACTTCGCACTCTTGTTCACAGGTGAAACGAACCTACTCATCGAGTGTTGACTCTGCGTGCACGCTACTTATTAACTACTCTTACGAGTCAACGAGTCCCGAGACCCAACGAGAAGCTATTAACCTCTTGAGAGTACAACGTAAATGTCAAATCTCTCGAAAATCATTACGTGAGCGTGATAAATGTAACGAGGGAATCCGATCGCTCGATGCAGACTTCGATTACTTTTTATATTCTTTTTTTACTGGAAAACGTGGCAAATTTAATGCATGAATTAAATTTACAAATTTAATATATAAATTAGATTATTAATTTAATGTATAATATACACAGAATGATAAAATTTTATTTTAGTACTGATATTGAATTCTCATCGACGCATGACATTACGCCGTGTTATTTAGTTAAAGTTATAAATATGTATTATGAATTATGTATTATGTATCACATGTCATGACTCATTCAATTTTTAAAATGCATACTTAAACGAAACATTGTCGGCGATTAATTATAAAATTCTACTCTACGTCATTTTAACACGAATACATCCAGCATTTTTGGAAACTCAAAAAAGGCATCATAATAATATTTAACGCTTTCACGCTTGCAATGTATCACCAGTGAATAAAAACAGTTGTTGTGCAAACGTTAAACGGCAGTGAAAGTATTAAGTAAGTTTGCTAACGTTTCTTAATTCCGTCTAATCATAAATAATTGTTTCTCGCTTTTTCGATGTCTACAATTTTACAATCGTTTGCGAAATGATTTTATAAAACCAGTCGGAGGGATCGATTTTATTATGTTATATCGGATTGTATAGAAATGGTGAACGCGCATCTCGTGTGCAAGCGCTAGTTTTATGTCTCGTGTATTTCTCACCGATAAAACCGGAGATATTTCACGCAGGCATTTACCTACGACTGGCTCCACAGAAACATTCACTCGCTTTGGATTACTTCTGATGGCAATCGAACGTCAGCTCGTAATATAAGAACAAACGAAATCGAGGAAATACCGAAGTTTTATGAAGGAACGTTATAAAAAAATGATCTATTCGGCTAAGTATAAATTAAAAGACTACCAAAAAATACCGTTTTGCAATTGATGAACTTATACCGAACCATTAAAATCTGTATAAGTCAATTATAACCGTGATAATTTTTTTCGCAGTAATGAAATGTAAACCCGGAATTAGGAGATTTGGTCCTCGCCGGGCTATTGTACGATCAAAATTAATCATCAACGTAACATGATTATTAAGTCATTTATTATCATTATATCGATTTTTATTACTCAAGTATCACTAAGTATTTCTAACAAATTTATTAAAGTATTAATTTTAATTAAATTTACAATATACAAAAAAAGAGGTCAGGTGTAATACAACGTTAAAGAACATTAATTACATAAATCAGTTTTAAAATACCTTTTATCATTATTGTTTGATCTTGGAATTTTTAACTTTTTAACATAATCTCAGTATTTTCCATTCTGTACTTTTTCTACTCATTGTTCTTTTCTTTAATATGCTTTTAATATGTTGAACTATTACATTTCTTTCTAATGACTCTAGAAAAAATTGCGTTGAAAAAGTATGGAATGCGAATGAAAGAGGATTATAGGCAGTCAGTCACAATGTAGCACGGTCTGAAACGTGATGTTATTCTCTCGCTGTAGTTCCAGATCCGCGATATTGCTCCCCATTCAAAAAACTCGAATCCATAATAGTTTTTCAAAACCGCGTCATGCCAAACAATAGCGCGAACACAACGCATTTGTTCTTCTTAATCTTGAAAGAGAGAGAATTCTTAAATTTATTCTTTTGTTTTAACATGCCTCGATGTCCGAATCCTGAGGAGGATAAATTATTTTTCTCATACAGTAACATATGAAGGGTAAATTAAACTTTCTAAACCTTAGTTAAATAAAATTTCCCAGTCACACGATAAAAATTTCAGTTACAGATTTTGATCTTCGAAATACGAATCACATTGATTCGGTGACGCAATATTAAATTGCGTATAATAGCGAAAGATCGCCATAGCAGGATTAAGGATTTACATTCACGTAACATTATCATATCCTTTTGTTATATGAAATATTATCAAGTCTCTTTCTCTCTTAACATCGAAAGCGAAGCGAAGGGGAGATCCACTTCCTGGTTGCTATAACGTTCGCTTTCTTTGTTTCGTTTGAGAGCGAAATTTCCTGCGAGGCGGGAAAAAGAACCGGCTCGCGCGCGCATTCGAGCGCTCATCGCGTGAAAGTACGAGCCTAGTTTATCTGACCGACAATGTTGCAGTATTACGGCTGCGCCAAGCGCCAGAACCCGATGCTTACCGCGAACGTGACCTTTTTCTGGTATTTAGAATAGCCAAGGCATTTGCAGAAGACGCTCCGCCGCGCTCGCTTGCCGCGCGAATCAATCTTCCATGGCATTCTTTCCCAGGATGGCATTAATGACGACGATGACAGAAGGAGCGACGTGCCGTCGCGATATCGTCCTCGCGAAATCTCTCGCTGTTCAACGAATTTTTTTTCACTCCTGCGATATTGCGCCTTTAACACGCTGCTTCGCCCGCGAATCAAATCGAATTCACACCGCTAGGAATTAATTTTTTTTTAAATAAATAACGCATGTTTTCACTAATAATTTCCAACGTTTGCTCGGCGGAATCGATATGAATCGTGATGAATGACAGAATTACGTAATAAAGTCTGTCAATGCTACAATGCAAGTAATGTAAGAGACTTTTGTTTGAGATAATTGAGCAATTATATTCGTATCGCTTGTACAAGCTATTATCAAGATTCGCGGTCGGTTGCATAAGCGTTCCCAACATTACTGTGGTTTTTCATGGCTGGTACGATTTGTATTCGATATATTGTCATTCATGCAATCGAGCCGCGAAAAAAATTTAGGTCTTTTTGCTTCCTTCTCTCTCCGAGAATGTACATGTCAGTAAGGAGTATAATAAAGGAATTCTCAAGTAAATGAATTATCATTTATATTAACATATGGCACACATTTACAAGTAAATATTATTTTTACATAATTATCAGAAAATATAAACAGTAAAGATAAAAATATAAAATTTGTCGATTACAAATTTCTTTGTTATGTAAACGTATTTTGAAAATTTCTCGAACGATGCTGCACTGAGAAATCCAGAAATTCCACAAATTCCAACTTATTCTATTTCGGATCTCCGTAAGTTCGCGCATTGTTTCGGTTCAATTCGATACATTGAGAAGAGAGTCAGAGGCTATCGCAGATTACAGAAGTTTTTCTCACGTCACTGAACAGAGACACCGCAAAAAGTTCGAAACATTTCGATAAAGTAGAGTCACACTTAAAAGCTGTAGAACCTAGGTCGCGCGACGCGAATTTTTTTTTTTGTGAATTAAAACGTAAAACATTAAAGTGACAATATTCAATATCCTTAAAATAATTAAATAGACAACAATAAACAATATTTTAAAAAATACGGGAAAAAATGATGTTATACTAAGTAAAATTGTCGAAATAAAAGAATCAGATAGAAACGGGTCGCAAAATCTGCGAGTCGCGAGCGCGCGACACCGCTCGATTTCGAGTGCCGCACGATCGATCGACAAATTGATAACGACGCGAAGCTATGCTAATGGACAAATCGTTGTCGTTCGTGAAATACCGACGGTATCTCGCGCAACTCGTATCACCGATAAACCGGCGAGCTCGCGTGCCGCGCCGAGGACGTGCATTCACGTAAGTCTTCGATAGCTTTTGTGCAATGTTGCTACGTCGTAACGATCACCGGGGCTAATTAGGTTGAGCTCTCGGAGTGTTTTAATTCCGATCGGCTTTAGTTAGCTCCATTTTTGGTGACGTTACTGTCGTTTGTTTAGCCATTTGGGACTAATGGATAGCAGGCAAGGCCCGTGAGTGAGTTACGAACGAGCGCCAGTTGAGTTTGTTTTTTCTTTCTTTCTTTTCTTGCGGCTCCGATGACAGAATAACGGTGTACTTATGATATAAGATTGCGAAGTGTATTTCGCACCATTAACTCGAATGAGCTCTAATTTTCTATAACTGTACGTTTGTCGATGAAAATGATGCGCTATTCTTAGTGCGAGGAGCCTTTTGTGTTTCGCCAAGTTTAATGCATAAGTGTTTTCTGAAATAAAATATATAATATTATAATGTAATATACACATATTACATCTACTTTGGAATGTGGTACTCGATACCCAATGAAGGATTTCGAAACTCTTATATTTATAAACATATTTACGGAGCATTGTTTGAGTTTAGTTTCCTGACCGCGTGTTGTCGAATATCACGAAATTTCTAAGCGATTTCGCAAATTGTTTCAATTCTTTTCAATCCAATTCGTCAATAACGTATAAGTTTCTAATTATTTCTTGATAAAAATTACAACATAGTTGACTGCAATATGCAACGTTTTATTGAATGTTTTTTTGCTCAAGTTGAAGTAGAGTTCAATATCGGTGAATATATAAGTATATACAAAATTTTACAAAATACAAAATTTTGGATATGACCTAGGTTTGATTTTCTATTTTTTTCTGTAAACATATTTTTCTATAAACAATTATATAATTATTTATTTTTTTAATTATGTACAAAATTTTATTATTTTTTTTTTGTTAATTAACAACGTAAAACATTTGTAAAGTGACAATATCCTTAAAATAATGAGCAACAATGGACAATATTTTCAAAAATACGGGAAAAAATGATGTTATATTAGTAAGTACAACTGACAGAAATTTAATTGAAATAATCTTGTTAATTCTCTCTCTCAATAACACAATTTTAATGAAACACATTTTATTAAAACAAGAATATAACATATTAATGAAATAAAATTGTTATTGAATTAATAAAATCAATTCAATTATTAGACTTCTGTTAACTGATACTTAATATAACATTATTAGACATTATTTCTGTTGGCTGATACTTAATGTAACATTTTCTCAAACGTATTTTCGAAAATATTGTAGTGTTATTAGCAAAATTATTTTTAATTTAATCACTTTTAATTATTTTTAATCAGATTGCTGTTATGTTGTTATTAATTTTGCACAATTTTTTTCTATGCAGTTTTAGCTATTAACACAATTATACATTCTTGGTTATGTTGGAAAGACAATATTTGATTCGTGTATCAGTTTGTTGTTAAAAGTTAAAATGCAGCGTTTGACATAATAGAATCACATGATCTTTTATTACGCATCGTGCTTGTTGAAGATCGAGGCTCTTTTGCACCAGAGGTCGTACATCGAAATCATCCCGTCACGTACGATGACAAGCAAAATGAAACTCAAGGAGTCGCCTTTCACGAAGTGTTTACGGTAGTAGAACAAGACGTCGTGTTGCTTTGACACGTTGTTTACGGGGCAGGCAATCCGTTACGGCTACAGAGTAGTCTGAATGAAATTTAATTGATTGCTGCTTTACGTTTTAGGATGCATTTTAGTACCTAATCCTAATCCTAATACGCAATATGTGCTTTACCATCTTTATAATTTGATACAACAAACAACGAGATAATTCTACTAATAATTCTACTCATTTACAAATAGATATAAAGTTTAGAAAATATAAAACTAAAAATTTCTTTAAAATGCAAAATGAAGTAAAATATCTATTACATCAAATATATGCAATAATAATATTATACAAAAAATTAGTTGCATCACATAATGTTTATTTTATTTAATAATTAATTATAGATTATTGTATTATGATTGCGATGAATAGTGATTAATTTTCGGAGTATATTATTTTATAATAATATATATAATAATATTCCGTATTTTATTGTATAATAATTGCAAAAAGGTAGCTTATTTAAAAAATCATTGTTTTCAAAAGGATTTGAAAAGAAGGATTTGTTTCACATATTTCGTTTTATTTGTCACGATATCGAATTATACAACTAAAACAGATAAACCCGAGCGGAAATATGTGGAGTATGTCGGCGAACAATCCGAGCACAAGCAACGTCGACCGTTACCATGTTACCCACATATCCCGCGTTATTCCTTGTAATTATGTGTATTTAACAACATTTCGACATGCCATGTGGCGCCGCGAAACACAATTCAGCTGCGATCGACCATAGGAGGTAAATTGCGCGGATTTCGCGGGATCCATAAAGTTGTCATAATTTCGAACGAGGCCGGAAACCAGTGATTTTTGCACGTGTTTTACGAGACAGTCGCGAAGGTTGCACTGTGCAAAATGACATACTCCGTGCTTCGATTACCAGTGTTGTAAGATCCCTTGATGGACCAGACGGTCGACTGGCCATAAGACACACAGGAAGATGAGGGGGATGAGGGGAAGAGAGAAAGAGGGAGAAACCAAATAAGGTTTCCGAGACGAAAGCTCTCTGGGCAACTTTTGTCCTGTTGCATTTACCGATTCCGCGGTGCGCGTGCACCGAATGCAGCATTGTTTTACTTTAGGACTTCCCCGTTGCCAGAAACATCCGTATCTCTCGCCTGATGCCGCAGTGTCGCTTTATTGCGACGTTACATTTCCACCATTAGTCATCTCCCCACCAACAAAATTGGACTATTTGCCAATTTGCGCGTGTGTGTGCCTCACGTTCGTTTAAAAGGAAGCAGCCGAAGACGCGTGTGCGTGACTCTACCACAAATTCGCATGAAATAATTTATTTACCCCTATTCTCTTGATTGAGGAGCGATAATAATACGTTAATATAACTGAATGAGAGGAGACACACTTTGATCAACGCGTATTTCCGTTAAATAATACATTATTATCAGTCATTTTATCAAGACGCGTTATTATTAAACGGAGATAGATATTTAACTTTCTTCTTCTCATCATCGTCATCAACAAAAAAAAAAAGCGTAACTGTGAATGGCAGAAGGTGGATATTGGAAAGACCTCCAACGAAAATTACTATGATTAATGTTACTTTGACTTGAAGAAACTGAAATGATATTACGTAACTTTCAGGAAGAATCTTAGACGTCGCCTGGTGGAGAAAAAAGAAGTACTGCATTTAAATGTTGTATTTAAATGTAAATTTTATTTTGAAAAAAATTCTCTCTCTAAATAATAATCAACCCACTTTATGAAGAAATAGTTTTCTACATAAATTAATAAATAATAAGAATTCTAATTTCTCTCTCTCTCTCTCTCTCTCCTACCCTCCCTCTCCTCCCTCTCTACCCTTGGAAATTATGCTTTATACAATAAGCGCACATTGTTTCTTAGCAGCATAAATCCTGCGACATTTATTTTAACGCCACGTCCGTTTTGTGCTACGTCGAAACTTATTGCCTACTAGTCAGATTTTTTTTTCTTTCTGGATACCGATTGCCGAGCTCGCTTGGACGGAAGTCTGATAATCGCATATGCGTCAACAACATTCATGCTTGTGTGTGTCGCTGTTACGCAAGCTGAAGTTTTCAACCGTAGAGACTGGACCTCCGGATAACTACGAGGCTTCAGGCTAAATCGATAATCAAATATACATGCTTGCAGTTTCTTACATCGCTGATCGGATGAACAGTGACGCACAACAGTATTTTTATTACAGGCTGTCTCCATTGATGCTTTCTTACAAGTCGATTAAGAATTTAGAGAAAAAAATCTTCACGCTACTGCAATTTTATTCATCAAATTGTCTTGCGAAAGTTATTAGATAATAATTTAAATGATAATGTAGCAGTAATGAATTTTATGCGATTAACTCGCATCGCATACGATATTTACATTTCTTTCGAGAAGTTTATAACCGCGTAACTTGAGTATCAAGTAATGTGGTTATTTGAATATTGTTAATAAAGATCTGCAGCAAGAAACTTTTTTACATAAAATATTATGCAACGGAGAAAATACTGTACAATCTTTGCAGAATCTTTATTACACGTGATACATTCATGACTAAATTGTTTCTACATCGGTATTCTATCTCAGCGAGATTTTTTTCTCAGCGGAACGAATATTTTTATGAATAATTCACGATAATTGAAACTCATCGTATACTCGGATCTCCCGGATATTTTAATTATCGTGGATTTGGCGCTCACTACTTAGTGTCGGCTTACTTTTTTCGATGGCTTTGAGGATCGAAGTCCCTACGTGACACCAAGCGATATAGGAGATTAATGCGAACCGGAGTATTGTGACACGCGACAATGTTCGCCCACTGCGCTTACGACTGACTCGTGGAGCAGATGGAAAACGCGCTACGATAATTTTAGACATTAGCGGCATTTCCGTGTATGTCAGTGGGTCACCTTATCTCGCATTTTCTCGCGGTGTATACGCGTGACCCTCTGAAATAGAGATGTCGACTATGAAGAAATATCAGAGCGTATGACGAGTGAAAACCTCATCGATGATCCGCGAGTGTTCGGCAGATTATTTTACTGCAGCTTCAGAATGTCTGCGAAATTTTGCCCGAACGTGAAAACAAATCGGAATCGAGCATATTCTCGCATTTTTGAGATTTTATTTCGATTACAACGTATACATAAGTTAACGCTTCCGGAGAGAAACTTGTTGAAATTGTATACTTATTTAATTTTACGTAATATTACGTCTTGATATTTTATGCATATCTCTGTTCCGCAGATTGGGAATGTCTAACTTCTTGAAAAAATTCTTTAAGGGGGAGGGGAGAGAGTTTTAGAGAGATAAGGAAGCCAAAGAGCTTAGTCTACCGTTAATCTCTAAAAGAAGAGATAATAGTACTTAAAAGATCTGAGATATCAGCTGAGATTGAATTAATCTCCCGATCATAGTCCGGTCTAATTTTATGCCTTCGCACTATCGTTAATCACATAATACGTTGCGGTATGATGAATAAAATTCTATCTCTTACGCGATACTGCTCTTTGTTTTACCTTTCGAGAACTCGATCGTGGAGTTAAAAACCTTACTGCTGATTAATTGCTATTTCCATTGACCTCAAAGAGGTATGTCTCACATACTAGATAACGGTTGAATTTTTTTCAAAAACATGAATCTCAGATGAGTACATCTTCAATTGTCCATTCGAAATATTATTTTAATGATTGAAATATAAACAATACAAAGTGACATCTTTGTCCATGTATTATATATCGATTGTGCAAGCGGGTATTATTCCACTGCGCGGACTTGATCGTGAAATTAATTTACGTGTAATGAGTTCGGCCGCAAAAAAATTGCTGTTTATTTTATAGTTTGTTTGCCAGACGTCAGTCATTAACCAGACGCTTCGTGAATGTAAATTTATCCGGTTGGATAATATACGCGCGGCCGTTCTCGCAGAAACGAGAAACGCCACTTGATCCTTCGAATACGGATACCGCTCCTTCTCTCTCGTTGTTTCCTGTCCTTGGCCGTATCTCTTTCTCTTCGCGCGAGAGTTCGATCATGGGCTTCCCTTTCCTCTGAAAGGTCGCCGATCAACCTCGGCCAGATGCATCTGTCTCGTAAAAGGGATGGTGACGAGGAGGTTGTACAAGGCTGCCCTCTTACAAACCTGTCTCTTTCTCTTTCATTTCTTCTCTTCTCTTTGGCTCGTTATTAATACGAGAAGACTCGTTAATTGATTGTCGAGTAATTTTCCTCAACTCGGTTTTAACAGCTCTAAAACCATAGAAACCTATAAACCTATTCTGAACTATTTCAATCTATTTTTGGATCAAAAGAGTTTTCTGCATTCATCTGCTTTTTCTCTTAATTTTTTCGTACATTTTTTTCGTCTGGAGTGTTGTGTTTATTTTATTATTTTTTAAAATTATAATAATTATAATGATTCCACAGAGACAATTTTTGAAATTATATATGATAATATAAATTGATTAATCTTTTTTGTTTTAAATTTATTATAATTGAATTAATTGAAATACAATTGAAATAATAAATTTCGGAAAATAGTCGTAAATTTTTTTAAACCTGTAATTTAACTCTATGGTGTACATCATGTTACTTTCTGATTTTTTTATCTTTCTATTTCCAAAATTACGTTCAGTGACACAGTTTCTTAAATATCTTTTTACACTTGACATTAAATTAAAATTGTTTTGTAAATTGGATCAAGAGAGGTTAACGTTTGAAAGAGTTTAATCGTGGAGACGTGATTGATCTAAAAGTAATACAAGATATGTGATTGCTCATAAAAATCTTTAAATTATCAACGAATATGACTTAACTCAAGGAACAACTTATTAAAAAAAAAAGCACATAATGAAATAATTACAGCTTATGATAATCGCATCCAAGTCGCATTGGTCTGAGATATAATATGCACAGTGACTATTTATGAAGAAATGTAATCGCTGGGTATGCATAAGAGGGATTTAAAGAAACATGTTGATCCCGTTGTACTTTTGACCCTTGGAACACCGATCCAGAACGCGATTGGCTCTTTCTGATACGTCGTAACAATATTTAGAAAAAAATATTCACATGTAAAAATCTGTAGACAATGCTACAGCAGTAAATATTTATATCGATATATTATCAAAAGTATTCTGCATAAAAACGTATCTTAAAGTTAAAACGTCTTAAATTTTTGCGAAGTCATTCGATAACTGTTTTTACTTGTGAAAGCTTTTCGCGTAATCTCTCACTTGAGTTCAAAATATTTAAAATACTTTACGTAAAAGAACAAACTTAAAAAAAAACACGACAAATAATCTTATAAAAAAAAAGTTTATCAAGTAATTATTAATTCCAACTTTTTTTATATGTACGATTTTTATATGGAACTTTTTTATATGCACGATTAGATTTTTATATGTAACATTTTTATATGCACGATTAGATAGTACGAGCGACACGCGTAGCTCGAACGTTATTTATAAAAATTGAAAAAACACACGATAAAATATTGAGTAGCTCAGTAATAAACTTATCATTTCGATTCAACGACGTCCGAATAGTTTTGCTAAAAAACATACATAATATATGTAACATTTTTATATGCACGATTAGATAGTACGAGCCACACGCGTAGCTCAAACGTTATTTATAGAAATTGAAAAAAATCACACGATAAAATATTGAGTAGCTCAGTAATAAGCTTATCATTTCGATTCGACGACGTCAGAATAGTTTTGCTAAAAAACATACATAATATATATAACTTTTTTCTATGCACGATTAGATACACGAGCGACACGCGTAGCACAAACGTTATTTATAGAAATTGAAAAAAATCACGATAAAATATTGAGTAGCTCAGTAATAAGCTTATCATTTCGATTCAACGACGTCCAAATAGTTTTGCTAAAAAACATACATTAATATTTTCAACTATTATAATTATAATTAAATAACAAAAAAGTTTTTATCACCAATATTAAAGATAATGCAAATATTGCAATTGCATGCTTAATCGTCTACAATTCCAGACTTTTGAAATCGCAAATAGCTTGCATCACTTGCGCGACGACCGAAAAAAATCTCGTGCTTGTGAATAACAACAATATCGCCAATCTTTCCAAATTAATGAATGTTTAAATGTTCGTTAATTACATTGTTGCCGTATTTGACCTGATATACTGAGGTTATATATTTTCGATAAAGAACAAACAACCCAAAGGTTGTTAATGGTATCGTAATATTATTTGTTAACATGAAACAACAACGCGCGCGTTATCTTTTCTGATTACTCTCTCTAAAATCTGTACCGTGACAAATGCAGTAACATTGTAATTGCATATATAACTAGTATTTGCTAGAATATGAAATTAATAATTATAATATAGAGGAATAATAATAATAGAAAAATAATATAGAAATAATAATAATTACAGGAAAAGCTCGATGTTTTATCCTGTTAAAGCGATTCTCACTCCGAACAAGGATGATTCTTTTACGTAGACGCGTTTCTCCCAATATCATGAGCCTATTTATATTCTGAATCGTATTTATAAGGTATCAAGTTTGACGTTAGGTAGTAACTGGCTTAGCAGAAGTCAAAGACGAAATATCATGGGTCGCGATAATACATATGTTTTAAGTAAGTTACGTGTGACGAAGAACGAGATGACAGATATGAGAATACTACTGATAATCTTATATATGATTTTATATGATACATATTTATTTATCATGTGTACGATTTTATTTCTTAAAGTTAATTTAAGACAAGTAATGTTTTACTCAGATTCAAATCGCTTTTAATGCTAAAATATAGTAAGATTAATGAAATTTTTGTATCAAATCCTTGCTGAAGAGATAACACTGTTCTAATGTTTAAAAAGAGATTCTAATTTAGACATTAATGTGATATCAAATAATGAGAATTTTCTCCATATTTTAACACAAAAGAATTTTCCTTAACCATACATCTACAAATATCTAAACTTCGGTTGTCATCGATATGAACAACATTAATTATTTCAATGGATGAATTATACCGGTGAACAGATTGAGATAGAATTTGATTGAAATTTTTATGTTGCAGAAATATTAGGATTAATCTTCAGATTTAATTTTTTGTTTCCTTAAGTTTCAATCATTGACATTAAAAATCTTACTTTATTTCGAACAGAGCTGTATTATAATTTATTATATATTTATTGTTATATGTATTATATATTGTGTATGTATATATATATATATATATATATATATATATATATATATATAAAATCAAAACTTTGCTAGTAGAGGTAATAAATTCGCCGAGTTAATAAATTCTCATCGTATGTCATTTTTTGCAATTTCATGTGCATTCCTACTCACGTAGAGAGAAAGAGAAGACTTGTGAGGGAATGAGAGATCGAAAGAGCGATCCCGGTAAAGCTTCTTAGTATTACGTATATTGAACTCGGCTCTTTTAAAGCTGAAGTCTTAAAGTACGGCACGTTGCGCTTTTAGCATTAACATTCAACGATTATAATGCTCAACTATACAACCAACTGAGCGGAAAATTTGCTGCTACGGAGAATGCTACAAAACACCTTCGTCGGGTTACCGATATATGTATATCCGATTTATCCCCATCGCCATGCGGCCTGGTCGTCGTACCGCAATTGGGTGGTCAACGCTGCTAAACACATGCTATACTGTTATGGATAAATACATTTATTTAAGGATGTTCTGGCTGTACAGTCCCAAACAAAAGTTATTTCAATTTGAAATTGATGGAATTCTTACTTTCATTCATACTTTCTTGGTTTAAGATATGCACATGTATTCTTATCGTGTAAAGCACTTAAGTAACACTAATTAATATGACATCTAGCACTGCAAATGAATATATGTGCATATTTTGCAAATTTTATGATTGTCAGCAAAAAATTTTTGGTCTAATCAAGAAATGAAAAAGTCTTTTGTATATTAATAATATTTAATGCATACCAGACACCGAATCTTACTTAAAACATATAAGATATATAAAAAAAAATATGATTAACATACTATTCAAGAGTATCGTAGCACATCGGATATATGATGCTTCTTTATAATTTCATTTATATAAGTAAGAATATGCAGCTACCATAAGGACTCATGCAAAATTAAAAGTCGAATAACTCGTGAACCGATTAGAGAATCTGTTTCAGGTTTTGCATACGAGTTTAGATAATAAGTAGAACAACCTATTAAATTTTCAGGTCATTGTCAATATTAGTTCTGTTAGTGCCGGATCCTTAATGCCGTAAAAATAGAAGAATTAATAGCGCGGCGCGTCATCGTGCTTTCGCGAGACCGGCGTGGATGAAATACAGATTTACCTGCGAATTACGCCGTCGATGACATGTACAAACGTACTTATCTGCGACACTTTCTCATCGCACGAGGCTAACGGGCTCTCGAGATGTCTCGACTACCTCACGCTCCGAGCGATCCAATCGTTTGCAATCGTTATGCAATCGTGAAATAAATTATTACTCCACCGTGCAGCATATTTTATAGCCTTCTGTTTACTCTATGTTATTCGCTTTACATATTTATATAGTGTCACAGTTGTTTGTAGATTGTATTGAAACGTCACAAATTTAAGATTTAAATTTATTCGACACTGGTGAGAAATAATTTTCTTTTATATTAAAAAAAGAAAAACCGTTAAAACTCGTAATTTTCTCCTGCGTCATGATACGCGACTATAATAAATTAGTTGACGCAGGGTGTACGCATAATTTCGCAAAATTACTCAAAGTTGTTATTGCGTGATCGTTATGCCAGTGATGTTTGCTTAACGAATGTAATTTAATTAAATCGCACGCGTAAGTAATAGTCCCTAAGTAATAGTTAAACCATATCAAACTTAATTGTGTGAAAAGTTAATTCCACATTAATTACAATATAGAATAATTTGCTCCGTCATCGTCTACGTGACCGTCTCCGCGTCGACGTTCCGATAAACAGGAACCCACTCAACTAATTTGAAAACAGTACGCTCCATATATATATCTTTGTTATTCAGCATCTTTGGGGGGCTGATAAGAATTTCTTCATCGCACGAAGCGAGGAGCGGAAAATTTCTATCGCCATTAAGAGGATAATGTTTCTGATCGTTTTTTTTTTGCGACAATGGATCGGATGAGTACTTCGATTGAATCGCATTGAGGCCGTCGCGAACTTCACCGACGTCATCAAGGGTTTGCTTAACCTTAGCAAGGTCACCGTGTTTCCTGCGGAATCTTCCTTTAGGGTTTTCCCCTCTGATATCCTAGACTTCTTTTTCTTATCACGGCGGTCACGCATCCGTCCCTTTTCGCTTCTTTTCTTTTTGTCGTTCATCCGTCAAATCAGTCAATACGACGACGTATTTCCTCTGTCCCCCATTTCCCCGACCTATGCGCTTCGTTTCCCTGCGATATCGTATCGGCATGAGTTATATATTGTGAAAATAACGGAGGCGACCTTGGTCCTAACCTTGATCCAATGTGACGTCAGTAATTCGGTGCCGGTTAATTGTTAATTTAACGGCCGTTGGATCTCAATTGACTTTCTTTTTTACGCGAGTCTGATCTTCTCTTCTTGCTTTTTCTTTCAATACTGTATTTTTATTTAGGAACGAATCCTACAAACGAAATTTTTTCTTCGAACTTGGGCGATGATAAAAATTTTTTATTTCTCGCTTGAAGGAATGCCCGTCAGGCTTTCAAAAGCACTAGATAACGAAGGTGTAGCAGCCTGTTTATAAATTAGCCTGATTAAATTCCTGTGTGGAAAAATGATGGAGATGATCGTGTTGATGAATTCCTTGTGGAAAAATGATGGAGATGATCGTGTTTTCATGAAAAAATTAGCTAAAAAATTAAAAGAATAAATATTTAGTATAATGTTCATGATTTTTCTCCGAAACAATATATTATAATTAAAGGGCAAAAACGAACAAAACCGGGTGACAGTACCAACAATATGTAATTATACAAAAAATTATACAACAAAAAAATTAAATAACACTTCAGATATAATAGACATCACAGTCTAAATTTTTTAAAATTAAAATTATATTCTGCTTACCATTTTTTTAAATAAATTTAATGTTTTCGTGAGATTAAAACTATTATTGCTATTTTTAAAGATAAAATAATAATACTTTAGAGATAAAATAATAATAGTACGAGATATTGCGTAAACAAAAGGATTGTTATTTTGCCATGCCAATACTAAAGAATGTACTTTACATGCTGGTTGTATTATATAATTCAACAAATAATAAAAATCAAATTACTCCGATATGTTATTAAAGAGAATATAGAAAAAAATTTTTTGTAACTTCAGTTCTTACCTTTGATTGCATTAATTAATGGTGACATACGACACGGGTTAAAAGTTATATGCTAATTTATAATAATCGTATTTAATATTATAACTATTGTCGGTTTTGTTGTGAATCGCATTGCATCTAATAAAATGAAGTTCAAGGACGTCGATGAATGTCGCAACGCTTCGTGCGACTGTCGCGTAATATGAAACCAGTTTTGCGTAAAGTTTGCAAATTCTGATCTCTAAAAATAGGATGTGTATTCAATGAGCGCATACGTATATATTTACGTACCTAACTTAACTTAAAACGTGTACCCGTACAAGACGAGACATGTACAAAACGATTGTGCAACAGTAGCAGATTCAGAGTTGATTTCTCTCTTTAAAATTTCACACGCGCGAGAGTCTCTCGCGCAATTCGCGTGAAATTTTAATGTCGAATCTTTCAGCAATTCAAAGGAAAAGTAGACAAACGGATTTGTGCGCGCTGTGTATCCACCTTCGTGATAACGAAAGACGGAGACGCGCGCGCGTTTAACTTTTAAATACTTTTTCTCGGCGGAATCAGGACGTGTTTACGACCAAAGTATTATTCGGCGGAGTGATATTTGTACATGGAAAAATTACAATTTGCGATAAGCTACCCGCAAGAATCGGCAGCAGGGGAGAGAGAGGGGTGAAGGAGAGAAGAGTATACGACACGTGATGCGGGAGTGGGACGTATCAGCGCGAATGCTAGTCAACGCACCGAAGATCAATGACCAATGACGTCACAGTTGGTTCGCGTTGCTCGCGCACGTAACCGCTCGCGTTACCACACACACGCACACCAGGTTCATCACACCGTCGTCTGCATACGCACATATCGCGGTAGTAAATTTTATATACGAGAGATGCCTCGTTTCATCTCTCGATCGGGCGCCGTTTTTTTTTCTCAAATTATCTCAGATGCTATCACTTTACTATCAGTGAATTCTCGCGTTTCTTTTTTTTTTATCTTAGCTCTCTTGCTGTCTTTCTCTCATCATTTTCTATTGTGTTTTCTTACGTCATTTATGGGAGAATTATTCTTGTATGAGCTCGCGAAGTAATCCGTTCGAGAGGGACTCGGTTTCCAATTTCGAGAAAATGAGTATCTTTTTACCACTGAATTTTCATTTGAATTTTTATTTGAGTTTTATTTTCACACGAGGAGGTAGTTTCTGTTATCGCAACATGTTTTATTAAATTAAAATTGACGATAATTACCCCGTTTTCCTTTATTTTTTAAAGAGTTTTTTTATTCACAAATTACATTTATATGAATATGAATATGAATATAGGTGTGTCTCTTACGTGCAATTGTAAAAGCATGGAAATTAGGAGCGGTTCGCGCTCATTTCCTAGACGCTCTCCTTCTTCTCTTCTCGCAGTTTACATTTGATATGAGAAAGAAGTGCATGTTGATATTCTCATCAGCGGACGATATTCCCACGAAGTGAAACCACGCGAATTATATAGTCTACAGCAATCCCGGTCGTTTATATACGTGTAATCTACGCGTAGATTATCTAAACTATTATTTCACATACCAGAGCCACGGGCTCATCTCTATGTGCGCAAACAATAAAAGCGTGCGTGGGATATTCAGGGAGAGCTTCAGGTTTGTATATGAAAGATGTCGTGGCTAGATATTTTTTTTTTCGAAGTTAGAGACGTGGTGTCTCGTTATTCCGATTATCTCAGGCTTGTCGCGTTTCTCTTCAGTGGATAAAAGTCTGCCGCCACGTACATATATATAGTTATATATCCCATATAATATTTTTCCCTCTGCTTCAAAGCACCTTCAACGGCATGACAATTCTCGCATTCCGGATTATCGATAAGTGAGATACTCAAAGTGTTCAACGGCATAAACTCGGTAGATACCAGTATCGAGAGAAAGGAGTTTGAAGCTGAAAGAACATTAGAATAGGTCAAGTAGATTGAATTCCTCCTTGATTTTATTCCGAGTGTATTTTTACCGAGTATTTTTAAGATGCTAAGTATCTCTTTATTACATAGACGTCGGATTCAGAAGGAAAATTTAACATTATGACATTACATGCGATATTATAATATTTATTTATTCTATTATTTTTATAATAAACACAAATATTACATTCTTTTGACCGTAAATTACATAATAGTAAGAAATATATCTAAAATCGCCAAACGATCCGCGCTGGATCTTAATAGCCAATCAATTCTTATAAAGATTGTATAATTCTAAGAATAGAATATCTACAAATTCGAATAGCAATGAAATAATTTTTTTTTTTTTTTCAGTTAATTTTACTTTTCTTCCTTACACGAATGTTTCAATTACGGACATCCATATCTGATGTAAATTAATTTTCTGTAAATTCGTAAATTGCGTGCCAGCGCGAGGGAAATTCCGTGCCGCATTGTCTTTCTATCATTCAATCTGAACGTACTTTACTTAACATTTTCGACATGCTTGTAGCGTCTCATTTTCCATTACAACATACGATCATACGAAACATTTCATGGTGTGATTAAAAAAGGAGCAAAATAAGAATAATATAAAAGATAAGTTGAAATCTATATCATATCAATCTAGAATAATCCAATAGAACGAACTTTTGTGCAGTATCTTTTCTTCTTCAAACCGAAAGATTAAACAATGGAAGTTTTATTCAAGATAAGATAATATTAATATCTCAAAATTTGCAACTATGCTTCTCCACTTCAATCGACATTTTATTTTCATTTTTCGATTCGCGTACTCTCCGTACTCGAGCTGTCCATACGTCAAGTGAAAACAATGACAAACCGGGGATTCCCGGATGCGCGCGCGATCGCGAAATCGAACCCCCCCTCCTCCCTTTACTTCTACCACGTTCCGCAACCGACGTACATAACCGACGATGCACCCGATGCAGCACCGACTGACGGTGGTCGGGTGCAACGACCCCCGCGACACAAAACTGGGACATCCTCGGCTCCTCTGCGACGTCGTTCCTACTCGCATATACACGGTGACCCCGTTTTCCAGTTACAACGACAACGACGACGATCCTACAACCGTACAGCGCATCGAACGAAGGCCGAATATTCATTTCGATTTTCATTCTCCTTGGCCACCTCTCACCGCGTAAGCGGAAGCCGGGATGAAAGCGATTCGAAACGTCGCTCCGTTTCCGTCGGCATACTTACAGCGACGAAATTTTTTTAGCAGCGTGGAACGGCAAACCGTTTACTGGCATGAACAATAAAGTTTTTTTAAAGTTCGTTAGATCAAGATGCGCGCATACTTTAATGCATGTCAAAAAGTATCAGTTAGATTTCATTTCTATCAATTAGATGGACATTTCTTGTATATAGATTTACGCTTTTTGTTTATTGAGAGTTTCGAGAAAATTTAACTGTAAAGATGTCTAATATTGTAGATTTAGCTTTTCGAATTAATGCTATGAATAACGAATACCGAATATCATGAACATTTGATGTAAGTAATATTTAAGATAATATATTTTTAAACTTTGTGTAATATCAACATAGAGAATTTTTTGTTTAGTTAAAAAATATTACGTTTTTCTTACAGAATTTCTCGCTCGATAGTGTAATTAATAGCGATTAAAAATTTAGTCTATATTCAAAGTTCAATTCACTGCATCGAACTTTTCGCCGCACGACTTCATTCGAAGTCTCATTTTGAATTAATTATTTCAGTGCAAAAAATAAAACAAACTCTCTGATAATTTTAACAACGTTTCCAACGAACCTAAGAAAAAATCAAAGAAATTTGACAAAGCTTTTAGAGCTCAGCTTTTCATGTTTTGTACGTAAATCTTTTAAGCGTTCACGGCTGGTTCAATTTTCCTCACAGCACATATATATTTGGCGTTAAACCTCTCTAAAATGTAAGAAAGATAGAATATTCAATTACGTCTTTCCTAGGGTTTCAAATTGTGTCTAAGTGCGTGATAAGTGGCCGCTCTCAGTCGAGAGAAAGTGGGCGAATTACCGCGAGATACTCTTGTGTAGGTCGACTCATACTTTCGACGCGACACGACAGGTCAAGCCAACACAGCTGTCGGTACAACTGTCGAGACGTCCTTCCTTTTCTTGTCGACTACCTTTTCTTGTCACTTGTACGTCCTTCAGTCGATTCAGGCTACCAGCGTCATGGTGAAACCGACGTTCACCCTCGATAGCATTTCCGCATCGTATTTACTGTTCTTCTTTTGGTATATAGTTGGCTCGAATAGAACGGCAGATGACTCGAACAGTAATAGGTAGAGGGAGGGGGGGTTCTTTTGGCTTATTTAGAGGTATATTAATCCCGTCCGAGGTCAATTATTACCCATCAACGTCGTT